>VZSV01000154.1:969415-980143 GCA_013398735.1 Nothocercus julius
CCCTGGCAGCGAGGCGCCCGCTTCCCACCGCCCGGCTTCTGCCAAGCAGATGGTCCCGGGCTGTTTTGCAGACTCGCGGCATGCGGGCCATCTGGAGCCGCGCGGGAGGAGGAGGAGGCGGCTTCAGCAGCGATCGGATTTGCCTCCCAACACACTAGCCCACTGCACTGCGCGGATTAGGGCTCCCCCAGCTCCCCTCGGCCTGGCCGGCTGCCTCCCTCGCGCCGCGGCCTCCGCGCCGGGAACATCTGGCACCCAAAGGCAGGAGATCCGGGGCTCCTCCAGGCAGGAAGGACACGGTGCCTGGCAGGGATCCTCCGGCACTGGCGGAGGGAGCGGGCGGAGGCTGCTGCATCTCCATAACCGGTTGCCTTGACTGTGAGCCGGGAAGGCAGGAACTGCATCCCTGGGCCACCCGCGGCCACTGAGGGCGTTTGGCCTTTTCCCAAGGTTTCTTGGGGAAACTGAGGCAGGGAGTGAGGCTCCCCCCGGCACAGCCCAGCGCGAGGGTGATGCCGGATGGAGATGCCGAGGGGGGGTTATCCGCAGTGAGTCCTGTTGCTGCCTCCCCACCATCTTTCCCCTCCGGGGTGTTTTCCGACGTGCGCTCGACAGCCACTTGGCCGCCTACATGTGTGAGCGCGCGGGGGGGAATCGGATTAGGAGACGGAGGATCCGGAATAAGAGCATTAGGAGCCGGATTAAGAGACTTCCTCGAGCAAGGGAGCAGGGGGCAGCCCTGGCACCGGGAGGAAAGGGCCCCGGTGTCGGCACAGCCCCACTGGTGGGGATGTCAGCAGGGATGGGGTAGTCGGTCAGAGGCCCCGCAGGTGCCTGGGCAAGCAGGGATGGGCTTCCTGAGGCCATGTCACTTCCCTTTGGTGCTTGGGACAGCCAGCTCCGGGATCGGGGGGTCGCTGGGAGCTGCCACTTGGAGTGTCCGGGGGATGCAAGGGCGGAACGTCATTCCCGCGCCACGGGAGCCCGCGGTGGCCAGCCTGCTGCCTGTGCCGGGCCGTGCCGGCGCCGCCGAGCCTCTGCAGCACTGCCACGCTGTGGCCGTCCTTAGGTTTCAGAGTTAGCAGCTGTTTCACCGGGAAGCTCCCGCTTCCCGACGCGCCGCAGCGCCGCTCCTGCCCGCCCAGGGGAGCGCTGGTTCCCGGGATTGAGCCGGGAGAGAAGGACGGAGCCGGGACTGGGGGGGGGGACAGTCCCCGCCAGCCTCAGCGACGTCTCCCTTCCCCTCCCAGGGGCCACGCGCGACATCGGCTCGGCGCTCACCCGCATGTGCATGAGGCACCGCAGCATCGAGGCCAAGCTCCGGCAGTTCACCAAGTAAGCGCGCGGGTGTCACGAGCGGGGCCGGCCTCAGCGCTCGCGCCCAGGGCCTCGCCGCCGGCACCCACCGCCTCGCTGCCTCTCTCGCCCCACTCCAGCGCCCTCATGGAGAGCCTCATCACCCCCTTGCAGGACAGGATTGAGGACTGGAAGAAAACGGCCAACCAGCTGGACAAGGACCATGCGAAAGGTGCTGGTGCCGGGGCCGGTGGGTGGCCGGGCAGGGGGGAGCCGGGGCCGCGTCCCCCCGCCGCTCACGGCGCTCCCGTGCCCACAGAGTACAAGCGCGCCCGGCACGAGATCAAGAAGAAATCCTCCGACACCCTCAAGCTCCAGAAAAAGGCCCGCAAAGGTGAGCGGGGACCGGGGGGGGACGTGCGCGGGATGGGCGCCGGGCACCGGCGCGGAGGGCGCCGGGGGCGGAGGAGCCGACACTGGGCCTCCATTCACACGATCTTTCTCTGTCTCCTTCTCCTGTCTCTGTCTCCTTCCTCCCTTCCACATCCTCCCCGTAGAGCTGCTGGGTAAGTGCAACGCCGGCGCCGCCCCGGCCGCGCGCTCCCGCTGCCCCCTCTCTGCTTCCTTCCTCTGCCTCTCCCCGGCCGCCCCTCCATCGCCCCGCGCCCACCCCATGGCCCCGCTGCCCTGGTGGCTCCGTGCCCTGCTCCGCTTGTCCGACCGTCTCCCGCGGGTCCCTTGGCAGCACCCGAAAGGGCCCTCGGTGCCAACGCCGGGGACGGGGGTGGCGGGAGAAGCCTCCCCGGGCCTCGCTCGATGCCTCCGGGCTCTCTCCGCTCGCTCGCAGGCAAGGGGGACCTGCAGCCCCAGCTGGACAACGCGCTGCAGGACGTCAATGACATGTACCTGCTGCTGGAGGAGACGGAGAAGCAGGCGGTGCGCAAGGCGCTCATCGAGGAGCGCGGCCGCTTCTGCACCTTCATCACCTTCCTGCAGCCCGTGGTGGTAAGTGCCGGCTGGGCACCGCGTCCCGGCTGCTTGCGTGGAGCTCGGAAGCCCCCGGAGATGCCCTTGGAGACCCCATCCGTGCCCTCGAAGTGGGAGGGCCCGAGGGTTTTCCGGCCAAGCGGAGCGGGAAGGCGCAGGGTGCCCGGAATCCGGGCGCTGACGCCTCCCGCCGCCTGCAGAACGGCGAGATCACCATGCTGGGGGAGATCACCCACCTGCAGGGCATCATCGACGACCTGGTGGTGCTCACGGCCGAGCCCCACAAGCTGCCCCCCGCCAGCGAGCAGGTGAGGACGGGGCCGCCGCCGGCCCCACGAGCAGGGGCGGACACGGGTCCCTCGCCAGCATTAACCACTGGCCTCCCCGCTGCAGGTCATCAAGGACCTGAAGGGCTCTGACTACAGCTGGTCCTACCAGACGCCCCCGTCCTCTCCCAGCAGCTCCAGCTCCCGCAAGTCCAGCATGTGCAGGTGCGCCGGGGCCTCGGGAGCGGAGCCGTGCGTGGGGTGCTGCGCGTGCGGGGACGGGGACGTGGGACAGGGCCGGGGATGCAGCCGCCCATCCCCGCAGCGGCCGGGCTCTGCTCCTCCAGCAAACCCTTCGTTCACGATGCTCGTGCCGCTGGGAGCTGCTTAGCCCATGGTCCTCAGCCTCCAAGAGGCCACGTGCCCAGCTGGTTCCCTGCAGCACCAGCTCCCGGGTCTCAGTAGGGGCAGAAGGGGGGGGTGGCAGGTCCCCACGCATCCCAGGGGACATCCAGAGTAAGGGCCAGTCCCTCCTTGCCCAACCTGTTCCTCCCCCGCCACCAAGGCATGTGGGGAGCTCTGGCAGGGACGGGTGCCTTGGTTTTCCCAACTGGAGAGGCATCCGGCACGGCCGCGACGGGGGGAGTGCGTAGGGGCCGCGCCGGCGGCCCTGCCTTGTTGCTGGGCTCCTCTCCCGGAGGAAGCCGTGGAGCCGAGCTCTGTCTTAAACTCTCTTTTCCTTCCTTTGCATCGCCTCTCCCGCCGTCCCCCCGCCGCCGTCCCCCCCATGCCCACCCCAGCAGCGTGAGCGGTGCCAAGGGTGGCATCCCGTGGTCCGGCGGGTCCCAAACTTGCTCACCAAGTTCCACCTATCGCTACCGCAGCCTGGCGCAGCCGGTCACCGCGGGCACGCGTCTGTCCAGCGTCTCCTCGCACGACTCGGGCTTCATCTCCCAGGATGCCACCTACTCCAAACCGCCTTCTCCGATGCCCTCAGACATCACCAGCCAGGTAAGGGAGGAGGGACCGAGTGCCGGGCGCGGACCGGCGCAGCTCCCCTCGGACCCTCATTTTTCCCCTCTGTAAAAGGAGTGGGTGAGACGTAGGGATCCCGTTCGGCGGGGTGTCCGTGACACCCCTGGGCACATTCCCAGGTGGGCAACAGCATCACAGGGGAGAAAAACGCAGGTGGGATGGGGTATTCGGTCAGGAAACAGGGTATTTCCCGATCCCGTGAGCCCCGCAATGAGCCAGAGGCCGCTTCATGCCAGTCCCCAGCCAGGGCAGCTCTCAGCCCTGCATCCTCCTGGCAGATCCTTGGCGCCAGCCAAGATGCCATCGGAGCTGCCGGTCGTCAGCGCTGGCCCCAGCTGCGTCGCTTGTGCCCGGCCGCTGGCTGCCCGTGCCCGTGTCCACGTCCCCCCTGTGCATGAGGGAGCCTCGAATCCGGCGCGGGCGCAGCCGAGGAGCCCTCCTTGGAGGGCAGCACCTTGCGAGGGCGCTCGGGGCGGGCTGGCGAGGCCAGGGCGCCTTCCCCGCTGCTGGCCGGGCGTCCCCATTCCTGGGGCGAAAAGGGGCCGATCCTGCTCCTTGCCCCCGCGCACGTGGGCGGGAGGGCGGCACGCGAGGTGCATGGCCGGGGGGCGGCCGCCCGCTGCGCTGGGGGCCGCGTGCACGCCGCTGCTGCGCCCGCAGCCTCTAACCCGCCGCGCGTGCCCGGCGCCCGCCGCGCTGCTGCATGCCGCCCGCTTCTTAACCGGCTCTCTTCTCTCCCTTCTCTGTGCGTGCGCAACTCGCTGCCGCTCTGGCGCCGGCGGGCACGGCAGAAGTCCTCCAGCTCGGCGTCCTCGGAGGCCTCGGAGACCTGCCAGTCGGTTAGCGAGTGCAGCTCCCCCACCTCGGTTAGTGCGCGCTCGCCCGCAGGGCCGGCGGCGAGGAGGCCGCGTCTTCCTCAGCGAGGCCCTCCTCTTCCTCTCTTGCCCTCCCTCAGCCCAGCATCCTGGTCCCTGGAGCAGGGCTCACCCCCTTGGTGCCCCCGCGCGCGTCCCCGTGCCCGCCCCTCTCCTCCTGCCCTGGCGCCCCGGCTTCACCGGCCGCTGCCCGGCTCCGTTGGCAGGATTGGTCCAAGGCCAGCCCCTACGAGCAGCCCGTGGCGAGCACCCTGCAGAGGCGCAAGGACCGCGTGGAGCACCTGCGGGAAGCCGAGACGGCCTCGCCCGCCGCGGGGTACCCGGGCATCAGCGGCGAGGAAGCTCCCAGGCCCCGCATGTCACCAGCCACCATTGCTGCCAAGGTGAGGGCCCGGGGGGGGCGAGAGCCAAAGACGGGCACTACGTGGCCCCGGGGGTGGCCGAGGCCACCGCGGCTCGCCGGGGTGCTCACGGGTGACCCCTCTCCTGCGGCAGCACGGCGAGGAGGTGTCCCCGGCCGCCAGCGACCTGGCCATGGTCCTGACGCGCGGGCTGAGCCTGGAGCACCAGAAGAGCAGCCGGGACTCGCTGCAGTATTCCAGCGGCTACAGCACGCAGACCACCACGCCGTCCTGCTCCGAGGACACCATCCCTTCCCAAGGTAGCGCTGCCGCGCGCCTGGCTCAGTCCCGGTGCGAAAGGGGGCACGAGGGGAGAGTGCAGCGAGCGCCCCTCGGAGCAGCCGCCCTGCGGGATGGCGTTGCTGCCCTTGGATGCAGCCGGTCCTCCCGCGCCGCACGTTGGCACAGCGCCCCGCTGGCTTCTCCACTGGCTCCCTGCGGACGTTTCCACTGTGCTGTGATCCACACTCGCCCCGGGACCCACCAGCGCCCTGCCCCTGTTTCCCATGCAAGGCTGTGGTCGATGTTGTGAGCCAGCGGTTGCGGCACAGAGCGGGTTATTTCAGTTGCATGGGGCGACGTGAAGGGTTTGGGCCTGTTGTGAGACTCGTGAGGCCGCCTGCTGAGCAACGTGGGCACGTGCTGATGGAGAAGCCGCGGTCCTGGACGCTTGCGCGGTGCTTGGGCCCGCGCTGAGGGTTGCAGGACCAGGCTGCTGCAGTGGTGTGGGCACCACTGGAGCGGTTGCAGCGTGTGGGCTGTTGGGGGGACGAGCGGGCGGATACAATGACTGCACGTGCTGAGGGGTGTCACAAACCCACGGTCGCTTCACGATTACTCGGAGCGCTGGCGGAGCCACCTGTGGTGCGGGAGCTCAGCAGCTGGAGCGGTTCTGCCTGTTGGCGGTGGTGGCTCTGACTGTGCCGTGTGTGCCATGGTGGGTCCCGTGGGGCCAGGCAGTGTCTACCGGTGGTAGCACCACACGCCGTGTGAAGGTGGTAGTTGGTGGCAATGTGTTTGTGTGCGGTGATTCAGCACCAGCATTGGGCTAGCGTCGGATGTGGTGGCTGGAGATGAAGTAGCCATGGAAACAGTCGTGGTTGGGTGTATTTGTGTTCTCATGGTGCTGGACGTGATGGTTGCTGTGGTGATGGTTGGGTTTGGCTGTGATCACGCGGTGGCGGTGGTTGGGGCTGTTTGGAATTGTGTTGTGGTGGTGATAGTTATGGTTGTGATCACACTGTGATGGCAATGGTTAGGATGGTTGTGATCACACTGCGACGATAACTGCTGCGCTGGGCTGTTGTCACGCGGTGGTGACAGCTGGGCTCAGCTGCGCTTTCGCTGTGATGGTGACGGCCAGATTTGTGATCGAGCTGTGGTGGTGACGGCTGGGGCTCACTGGGCTCACGCCGCAGTGGCGGTGCCGGGGTTTGACGGGGATCGTGCGTGATGGTGATGCTTGAGGTAGGTTCTGCTCATGGTTGGGTTTGGTTATGGTCATACTGGTGGCTGGGCTGGGTGGTGGCGGCTGGGCTGCCGCCGTCCCGCTCGGCCACGCTGACCGGCCTCCCCCTCCCCAGGCTCCGACTACGACTGCTATTCTGTGAACGGCGACGTGGAGTGCGACGCCCAGAGCGAGTTCGACAAGTCCTCCACCATCCCGCGCAACAGCAACATCGCCCAGAACTACCGGCGCATGATCCAGACCAAGCGGCCCGCCTCCACCGCCGGGCTGCCCACGGGCACCACCCTGCCGGCCGGCGCCACGCCGGGGGTCGCCACCATCCGCCGCACGCCCTCCACCAAGCCCTCGGTCCGCCGCACCCTCTCCAACGCGGGCCCCATCCCCATCCGGCCCCCCATCGTCCCCGTGAAGACCCCCACGGTGCCCGACTCCCCCAGCTACAGCGGCCCCACGCGGGTGGGCAGCGAAGAGTGCGTGTTTTACGCCGACGACGCCTCGCCGGGCACCATGGATTTTGCCAAAGCTTCGCCCAAGCGGCTGAGCCTCCCCAACACCGCCTGGGGCAGCAACGTCATGGAGATCTCCGTCTACCCCGGGGCCGGCCAGCACCTCTCCGCCGAGGAAGAGGAGGACCAGCAGCTGGCCGCCAACCGGCACAGCTTGGTGGAGAAGATCGGCGAGCTGGTGGCCAGCGCCCACGCTCTGGGCGAAGGCCAGTTCCCCTTCCCTACGGCGCTGTCGGGCCCCGGCCCCGGTGAGGAGACGCCGACTCCACCGCCAGCGGCCTCCATGGACCCCCCGGCCGAAGACATGCTGGTGGCCATCCGGCGCGGCGTGCGCCTGCGCAGGACCGTCACCAACGACAGGTCGGCCCCACGGATATTGTGATGGAGCCCCCCCTCCCCTCCCCGGTCCCCGCCGGCCCCGTCCCGCCGCCCCGTGTCCCTGGGAGGAGAGCGAAGCAGCGCCGCGCGGAGCAGAGCCGCCGGCGGGAGGCGGCTGCGCAGAGGGAGAGGCAGAGCCCGCGTCCGCACGGAGACTGGCCGCCCGCGCCGAGCCGCGTCCCGAGGCCCTTTTGTACGTTGCCCCTCACCCCCCGCTCGCCCGCGGCCTCCCCGGCGCTTTTGGGTGGCTCGCGGGACCCGAACGCGCGCGGGGCGCCCAGGAGCTCGCAGGTCCCCACGAGCCACCGCGCAGCCGCTCCCGCAGGGGCTGGCTGTCCTCTGTCTTGCCTTTCTGCCTTCTCGCTTTCCCTTTTCCTGCTTTTCTCTTTCTTTCCCTCCTTCCTTCCTTTCTCTTTGTCTTGCTTGCTTGCTTTCCCTTTCTCTTGCTTGCTTGCTTTCCCTTTCTCTTGCTTGCTTTTTCTCTTCCTCGCTTTCCCTTTCCTTTGCATTTGCTTTCTCTTGCTTGCTGGCTTTCTCTTTCTCTCGCATTTGCTTTCTCTTGCTTGCTTTCTCTTTCTCTTGCTTTCGCTTGCGCTCACGTTCTCTTTCTCTTGCATTTGCTTTCTTGCTTTCGCTTGTTTGCTTGCTTTTCTCACTTGCTTTATTCCTCTTGCATTTTTCTTTTCCCTCTTGCTTGTGCTTTCTCTTGCTTATGCATTTTGCTTTCTTTCATCTTTTTCTTGCTTTTTTCTTTGTCATTCTCACTTTTTCTTTCTTCTTTCCCTTTTGCTCATTCGCTTTTGCCTTTTCTCTTTTTTGCTTTCCTTGGTTCTTCTTCCCGCTTTCTTTCTCCTTTGCTTCTTTTTTTTTTTCCTTCCCTCCCCCTTTCTTTCCTGCTCTCTCTCCTTTCTCTTTTGTACCTTTTCTTTCATTTCTCTTTTTCCCTTTCCTCTGTTTCTCCTTCCATCTCTTTCCTTCTTTTTTTTTTTTCCCTTATCCAATTCCCCGGCAGCTCGGAGCGGGGCAGGAGGGGGCCGCAGCCCAGGGCCAGCAGTGGGACCCGTCCTGTGGCCACCGGCACCCGGCTCCATCCCCACGACCCGGCTCTGCCTCGAGGCCGCCCCGGCCGGGTGGCTGGAGCCTCTCGCATCTCCGGAGCCTCCGGCCGCCGTGGCCGCCCATTCCTCACGGATGCGCTCGGAGCCTTGAAGAAAGCACAACCTCCCCTCGCCCCGCTGCCCCCCGGCAGCCCCCCGGTGTACATAGCTCGCCCCCGCCCCGGCGTGTGTCGCATCGCAGCCCCCTTCTTACTCCGTCTTAGTAATAACAATTTAGTTACCCCTCGCCCTGGTCCGTCCACCCTGGCCCCGGCCCCCTCCTCGTTGACCAGAAATGATGATGACAAGTGACAAATGTTTGGGTTTCTTTCTCATTTTGTACAGAGAACAACAACAACAAAAAAAAATCCTTGGAAAAGAAAAAAAAAAAGTGTCTTTCTGCAGAAGTAACTTTTCTGGTGCTGTTGTTAACTTGTTCCTTTTTTTTTAATTTATTTCCCCCTCCTCCCCACTCCAGTGCTCCTGTCTCTGCCTCTGCTTCCCTCCCCTTCCCTCACCAGGTTTCTTTTTTCTTCTTCTTTTCTTTTATTCCCTCCTTTGGAGCTTTTTTTCTTTGTTTTTTGGGGGCCTTTTTTGTTGGTTTGTTTGTTTTGTTTTGTTTTCGTGGTAATTCTCCCATTCCCCCCCCGCCTCGCCACCTCTCCCTGGCCCAATAGTCACTGCTACAAGTAACGAATGCACTGTGAAGACTCCAGTATTAATAAAAAGTTGTACTGTAACAACCGGGCTGGCTGCTCCGCGCCGTGCTGGGGAGCCGGATCCCCCCCGGCATCGCGGATGGATGGAGGGACAGGGCAGGGGATGCAGGGCCTATTGAGGCCCTTTTGCTCCATCGCCCCGAAACCGCCTTGGTGCCGCCGCAGCGGCCGCTGGCACATCCTGCCCCGCGCGGGCGCTGCCGGCTCGGCCGGCGCGGCGGTGGTGGCGGCGGCGGCGGCGCAGGGATGGCGGGTGCCCCCAGGGTGCTGGTGACGGGCTGCGACGGCAGCCTGGGGCTGGTGAAGGCGCTGCTGGAGCAGCCCAGCCCTCCCCGGCTCCCCTTCGCCGCCTGCCTCGACCTCGGCACCAAGGTAGGACGGTGCCGCCGGCCGCCCCCGGGCGCTTTTTTGGGGGGAAGCGGGTGGTTTTCCCTCTGCCGAAGCGGGTGACACGAATACCGGCACAGCGGGGCGGGTTGCTGGCGGGAGGTGTTTCGGCATCGCGCCCGGGAGCCGGGCGGCTCCCGCCGGCTCTTGCCGCAACCTGTCCCCGGCTCTCAAGCGTGCCGAGCCACCTTCCTCGACGCGGGCGCCAGGCCCCCCCACCCCAATCACAGGGATGGGGGGGTCGGGGGCAGCAGTGGTGACCCGAGGTGCCAGCTGTGCCCCGTGGTACTGCCAGCCGCCCTGTACAGCTCCCTCTCCCTCCTTGCAGGGCACAGATGAGCTGGCCTGGGGCAGCCCCGGCGTCGCGGTGCTGCGCCTAGGTCGGTGCCCCCGAGGGACGGCCACGGTCCCTTGGGCCACCAGGCCCTGCGCCGGCTTCTCCCTTCCCCAGGGGCACTAGGCGAGTGGCATCTGCCCGGTCTCGGGCAGCGCGTGGGGGCTGCACCGGCCCCAGTCCGGCCTCCGCCGTGTGGCCGGGCGGCTCTGCCTGAGGTGACGCCTTGTTTCTGTTGGGGGGGGGACACACACGCAGATGCCACCGACCCCGCCAGCATCAGGGCAGCGGCCGCGTGATGCCCCCCGCGGACGGCGAGACGGTGAGCGCCGGTACCCGGGGGCTGTTCCCCCCCCCCATATCTATCTGTCTGTCTCCTGCTTTTAAGGATATAGGGCCCCGAACGAATGTGTCCCTGTGTCAGCAGAGGGCACCCCAGGTCTGCACCGGGTGCTGCTCCGCGAGCACCCGAGCACCCACCGGGGCGGGCAGGGCAGCAAGTGCCGTCCCGGGGGCGCTTCCGCACCTTCCTTACGGGAACATCTGCTCCCACCCACCCAAATCCCCCCCAGCCCACGTCAGCCCCTCGCCCCCAGCCGGGGCAGCCGGGGCGGGAGGAGAGGCTGGGGCTCACGCGTCGCTTGCCCGGGGCGCCGCAGGGCCCCGTGTCGCTGCAGGAGAGCACGGGGCACCCTGCGCGTGCCGGCCACGCTCTCGGCCGCCAGCAACGAGAGGCACCCAGGGCAGAGCCCCCGTGAGGACGGGGAGCAGCGCCCGCGGCCGGCCCGCTGCACCCGTCGCAGCGCTAATAAAAGGCTGGGTCAAGCCTCCCTCTGCGCTCGCCGGGGTTTGGGCAGGCGGCTTTTGGCAGGGGACGTCACCCCAAGTCACGCGATGCCCCACAGGACGCACCCGGTGACCACACGGGCGCTTCAGTGCCACATGAAGCCTCAGCCCGCAGAGAGGAAACCCCAGCTGA
>VZSV01000154.1:984869-1013501 GCA_013398735.1 Nothocercus julius
CCCCCTCGCCGTGCACGGCCTCCCCCCCGCCTGCCCCGGGGGTGTCCCCGAGGGACTCGGTACCCGCTGGGTGTCCCCGGCGGGGCTCAGCTCCCCGCACCGGCACCCACGTGCGGAGCGGGCTCGGCCCCGCCTGCTCCGGGACCGCCGCGGGCGGACTCCGATCGCGGTCCCCAGCGCCTTCCCCGGGCTGCGCCAGAGGCCCCCGCGCCCCGGGGCTTGGCAGCGGCCTCGGTGGGGGCGTTTCGGAAGGAGCGAGGCCTGGGGAAACGGGAGCCGCTAATGGGGCCTGTTCCAGGTCCGGAGGGGAGGGATGCACCCCAGGGAGGCGGCAGGAGCCCCCTCGCAGGTGCTTCAGGCCCAGCCGGACACCGGCAAGAAGAGCCCGCGGAGCAGCGCGGTGCCCCCCATGCCGGGAGCCCGGGCTGCGGGGGGCAGGCCCCGGCTCCCAGGGAAAGGCGTGGGAAGGAATGTGCTCCTTCCCGCGCCGCGCGCGCGCTGGGATTCCCCTGGCAGCCGCTCAGCGCCGCGGCTCTGCCAAGCTGCCCCCGGGCACGGCCCTGGCTTCCCGGCCGCGACTCCCGCCTCGCCGAGCGCCGCAGCCGGCGGCTCCAAGGGGAGCTCGGCCGCCCTGTTCGCACTGGGCGAAGGGGGGAAAACGCGGCGCGGGGTGCCCTGCTGGGCATCACGGCCGGCGCTATCCCGAGGCCGGAGGCCCAGCCCGCGCACATCGCGTCCTGACAGCCCCGGGGCTCTCCGGCTCAAGCGGCAACACGAGCAGAGCTGCAGGTGGCCTGGGGCAGGGGAGGGCTCGTGCGGCACGAAAGGCTGGGCGGCCTCCGCCTCTCCGCAGGGAAGCCCCAGGACAAGGAGGAGGAGGTGCCCACAGCTCTGCGAGCTGAGCTTGTCCTCTTGAGCCTTTTGGGGTCCTGCCATCCACATCACTTGGGCCAAAGAAGGTGGCCCAGGGACACAGGTGGAGGCTGGGCCACTTCTCCCAAAGCACGGACTGGGATCAGCAGTGGAGGGCCCCATGCAGCCTCCAATCCCCTTTGCGACGCAGAGGGCAGGTCTGGGATGAGGCCACCGTCCCCTCCCCGCTGCCGGCAGCGCTTCCTTCCCCTGCGTCCCCTCTGCCTCCTCCAGAGCGCTGCAGGCAGCTGTTTACCCAGGCCCAGGCGAGGAAGCAAACCTTGCGCCGGGAACCGGTTTGGGAACACCCAGAGCCACCTTGGCTCGCTCTCGCCCTTGACACGAGGCCAGGTGACGTGTCCGATGCTGAGCAGTGCTGGAACGCTGCAGGAAGCAGTCACGGGCCCCGTGCAGCAGCCACAGGAGCAGCTGCAGGGAAAACCTCCCCTCTCCCCCAGGGTGCTTTTCCCACCTTTTCTCCCTCTCTCTGCACACATCCCAGCCCTGGCTGCCGCTTCCAGCTGTTTTGCTGGGACGGAGAAGAGGGGTTTTCATGCTACGCCGTGCGGTGCTGCGGGCGGACGCCTGCACCACCTCTGAACTCCTCCACCCTGCGCCTGCTCCGAGCGCGCCGGAACAGCTGCTGCAAAAGGAGAGGAGCCCCGGAGACTGACTTGTTAAAAAACAGGCTTTTATTCTTCGTGTGCTGCTCACGGTCACAGTGCAGAGACAGGACTCGGCTCTTGCCAAAGTTATTATGAAACAAATAAAGTCCCAGACTCAGACCTCGCTCTGCCCCACCCCCCAGAGAGTCAACATTGTACAAAACTCTTATTTATATTTACAGGGAAAGCAGTCAAAAAAAAACCGCTGAGTCTGAAAATCCCTTCCAAATCAAAATGAAACATCGAAGGCGAGCGTGGCAGTCGCACGCAGCACCCACGGCCAGGCTTCCCCTTCACTAGTGGGAGGCCAGATCCTCTGGCTACCGCCTACTCAGATGAGCCAGGCCACCCTGAGTGAGCCTGCGCTGTTTCCTTCACCAAAAAAAGGTGGGAAGCTGCAAAATCCACCTGAATCCACAGAGGTTCAGCTGGATCTGCCTGTCCCACTGGAGGCCACTGGAAGGGCAGCACAAAAGCCTTTGGATTCCCTTCTTCCCAAGGGGGAAGTGAGCCACGGAGCGGAGACGGGGCTGAGGGGCAGCGCTTCCCACGGGACAGGCTGGCTGGCTGGCTGAAGCTCCGGCTCGGGAGCCTTCATATAAGCAGCAGGATTTGCTAGGAGACCTAATTTCTGATGCTGTGTTTACAGGAATCACGTTACTTTGGGACACAGACCAAGAGGAACAAACCAATATTTAAAAAGAGGGGGAAAAAAAAAGCACACATTCCTCCTTCCATCTGGACTTGGAAGAGCGTCCATAGGAACCCAGCAAGAAGCTCTGCTGCTGCCAGCTGCCACTTAGAAAGCATAGCGCGTGCGGATGTCTTCCAGCTTCTTGGACACCTCTGGTGGGGTCCGGTCCAGCTCTTCGGCCACATTCTTCTGCTTGTTAGGCTCCATGGAGTTAAACTGCTCACACAAGTCCCCATCGATCACATTCTGGAGGGGCAAGGGAGGAGAGCATTCAATCGACAACACAGAGGCACTGAACCCTACCTAAATGGGGGAAAAATGGCAACAAACAGCTTGTTCCCAAAAGCTTCTTAATCCCATCCTGGAAACAAGACCATGCTCAGTGACCTCATCCGCTGAATAGCAGTAGTTAGTGTAAAACTAATTACTGGCCGGTCTGATTAACGAAGGAGAAATCCAGAAAGCCTGGGTTCAGCTGAAGAATCACAAGGGAAGGGACAGCAGACCTGAGAGGCCAGCGAGCGCCAGCTAGCCCAGGGTCTAAGCATAGTGCCAAAGAGGCTGAAGGAGGAGGCCAGTAGGGGTGAGCAGAAGGCCAGCGTCTCCAGCCAGATGTCAGAGGCTTCTGAGATGCTGCATGTGGCAAATCAGCCTCAAGGCCATGGAGAATGTCTCTGTGGACAGTTTCAGTTGCTGGAAGAGTTTTCTGTAATATAATACACTAATTATTCTGCTTGCAGCACTTGGCAGTCAAGAGCTCCAAACACCTCCTCAAAGTAAGAAAGAGCTATTCCTGCCTACGAGATTACTCTTTTCAGCTGTGGTGAAAGAGTCTAACCCCCGGAAAACACTCCCACAGAAAGCTACGTGGTACCTTTTCTGATGGAGAAGGGAGTAGCTTTGGCAAGAAGGGCAGCACTGCAGCAGCACCTCTGCACCTGGGTCTCAAAGCCAACCCCCAGAAGACTCATTACTAGCGTTAAGAAACCAAAACAGATGCTGTACTGAACAATCCTTTAGAGAGTGCAGCTCAAACTCTAGCTCCAGACGTCGCCATAGCTACTGTATTACCTTTGGTTTACGATACCAAATCTCCCCCAACTTGCTTGTCCACGCGCCCGCATCCTACCTTCACAGGAAAGTAGTAGGAGCGGAAACTGAGGTGATCTCGTCCACAGAGAGGAGGGTGCTCAGACCTCAAGTGCATTTCCACATGCTGGAAGAAGTCGTGATCCTGAGGGGACAAGAAGCAGTAAGGGAACAGTTTGCTACACACTTCTGTCGCCTGATGCCAAGGCAAGACGCCCATCAGCCGGCTCAAGGAGTAAATGTTTTTCTCCATGCTCCTGCGGCGGGGTCAGAGCACACTGAGTGATGAATACAGCCTCTGTGCCCTGAGCAGCACCGGTGCGTGATCAGTAGTTTACAGCATACACACCCCTACACAGAAAGCAGACTGTAAAACACCCTCCCCATAGACAATAAGTCACCCAAGAGCTACTCTGGAATATGAACAGATTTAGAACCGTAGTGCAACAAGAACAGCTTTCAAGTCTTAGAAGAAAGGAGTTGACAAGCTCCTCCTCTTCCCCTTGGCACCTGAACCCGTCCCACAGTTGCAAGCTTTCCTGCAGCCCTGGTTCTAATGTACTGTTGGGCCACAGAGATACCCTCAAGAGACAGAGCACATTAAGATATGGCTGGGAAGGAGCACAAAAAAAGACTGCAACTGCAGGATAATGATGCGGCTTGCTTACCTCGTGGGAAGTAAAAGGGACCATGATTCCTATACCGCCTGATAACGTGGTATAGACAAGAGACTCAGAGCCCCCTGGGATCAGCGTGGTCTTCTGCAAGGAAAGCACCGTCTCTCCAACATGGTAATTCATGATCACTTCAGCCTGCCAGGCAACGCAGAAGAGATGAGCATCAGTGTTGCTCTTTAGGTTATATAAAAGCAAAACAGTAAAGCCTTAAGAGAAGAGAGTGGAATAAATTCAACCACCTGCTAGTTCTGAGAGTGCTTTTCTAAAGAGGAAGTGCCTGCCACCTGCGACCAGATGGCAAAACTCAGCATGCTGCTGAATTACCCTCTTGAGCCAACACACAGAGGCAGGTAATCAGGGAAAGCAGGAAAAGAAAGTGGGCATCCTGCTCCAACCAGCCACCACTGAGAAGGCACTGACCATGACTTCACAGACTGAACTTGGCTCCTGGTAACAATAAAGACTGATCACCCACAGCACAGCAGGGTAGAAGCAGAGCTTCCAGAGTGTCTGCTGGACACCACTGCAGAGGACATGGTAGAAAAGCATTCATTCCCCGCCCAGGAACTACGCGCTTCCGATGAAACGCTACCTTCTGCGATGCTCCATTAAGAAGCCCCCTGTCCCAGAGAGCTTTGTTGCCTGTGGGATCCTCGTCTACCTCATCATTCGTGTTGGGGGGCAGTCTCACCTGTATTGAAAGAGAGAGTTCACAAGCTGCAGAAGCATCACCTAGTTTTGGAGAATCCTTGTAGTCCTTGAACACACACTTGCCACGGGCTCTAGAAGAATCACTTTTAAAGGAGTCACTTATAAACCACTCGCAGTAAGATCACACACTGCTCCTCCAGCAAAGCCTTTAGAGTTGAAAGGCAATGATGTGGTGAAGTGCTCAGAAGAGTAAAAACATGGACAGGACTTGGTGACAAGCCCTGGCCTCTGCCTAGCCTGGAATGTGCAAACCAGGCTGGGCATAACGTCAAAACACACTGTTTTGAAGGTAGATCCCACTAATGAAACAATCTGATGGATGTGGGTCTGGAAAACTTAAGATGATGGATTCATATGAGTTGGCCAAATCTTGCAGGTGCAACATTTGACCTTTGCTGAACTCCAAAGCATATGAGCATGCTTCAGAAAGGGATCAAAGTTCTGGCACAAGGAAACACCTATTCTGTCCGGCTCCCTGGCTGAAATTCAGCCAACTGGAGAAGTGTCAGCACGGACAAAGCCAGCTTTCAGGAGGAAGCGACAGAGAAAGCTAATTCCAGAGCTGGGATTTAGTTGGGGAAAGTAAGAGTGATAACACTGACACAAGTTCTCCTGGGCACTTTCACAATTGCAAGATTGGTTTTTCAAGGTTCATCCACAGTAAGTTTTAAGGCTTTGAAACTTTAAAAGTTTTTAAGCACAAGCTACTGAATGCTTCAGGAATAAAGTGGTTTCTGACCTACTGAGGTTCATACTCATTTGCTTTAACTAACAAATGGATAAATTCCATCCAGCCACTATGCTGAAAGCCAGTCATCCCATGAAAACAAGTGAATGGTACAGGGCGTTGTCTCCAACTACGCAGATTCTCATTCTTTTAGGACAAATCATGGATGTTCTAGCGAAAAATGTGCTGTGTCCGAAAGGCCCCCGGCAACTCGGAGGCTCACTCACCACGCAGATGTTCCCAAACTTGTCCGCTCCAGCCACTGTGTCATAATCCAGGAGAGTGGCTGTAGTGACCCACCGGGGATAGGTGTCATCAGCAAAGATGATGAGTTGGTTCTCGTTCCTTTTGTAGCGCACCCAGATGAAACTCTCTTGAACATCTGAAACAATCACTCTATGCCCAATGGTCTGGATGCCACAGATATAGTTGGCAATGTGCTTTTGAGAGAGAGAGAGGAAAAACAAGACCCAAGAGCTTCAGAGAGGCACAGACCAGTGGTGTTCCATTACCCATGAATTCCACCCTACTCAATCCAATTTTTACCGCATTTCCCTCTGAAATACGGCTCACTCCTCAGTCCCCATCACTTTCTCTAATGCCACTTTGCTTGCTTAGGACATGTGATGGCTTCAACCCAAATACACCATCAATGCAGAGCTCTTGCAACCTAAGCGCATCATTCTCAGCTAGCTTTATATGAATCATCCCCAGAGAGCAAACACTGCTGGTGAGCCTGCACAGAGATGCTAAAAACCGTCCTGCAAGCAGCACAGGCCAGAGGTCAGAAGCCCTGCTTGTGTCCCTTCACTGTCCTGCTCAAGAAGGACCCAAGAAGGAAAGGCTCAGTTTTTCACGAGTGTCCTCAGTCATATTTTAGTGGGAGGAGTTTCCCTGCAAGTTCCCAGTCTGCCCATGGGCTGCTCAGAGAGCCTTTCTGCAGCACCTAACCAGCAACCAGCAGAGGTTTGTTTAACGTGCAGGAGGGAAGGAGGAGCAGGCAATCACTGTTAGAAAACCAAGCACAGGCACACTTGGGCCTGACAGAGCAGTTAAAGCCTTGCTCCACGCACGCTACGAGGCACCACTAACCCCAAGCAACAGCCTTAGCCAAGAACATGAGCCATTACCTTATTCTCACACTTCCGAAGCAGTTTCTTCTTGCCCAGGTCATACACACGCAAGAGCTTCCCAACTCCAATTAAGACTCTACCTTGGAAGGGGGCAATGGCTGCAGGAACCTCCTCCACAGGAGTCTAAAAACAGATGCAAGAGGAAGATGTGTTTAACAGAACTAACCTCACATTAAGCCGCAGACTGGATCCATTCAGTGACACATTTGAAGCTCCCTGTCCTGTGCCAAGGCTTTCAGTGCAAAGGGCTGATCAAATCTTTCTATATGAGAGGCAACAGTTGATCCGCTGTAGGCCTTTCGACAAGGTGCTATACAGGTAACAATTCTGTATGTCTTAAACTGTACCTTCAACTGGACTGCTGCAAGAAGCCCACGCTGAACGGGCAGCAAAGAGAGGGGAATCTTGTGACTTTCGTTGCTAGTTTTGCTTTATTGCCAGCAGAAAGACTTTATGCTTTGCTTAAGCCCTTCCAGACTAGAGGCATGAGCCTAGCTCAGCATCTACCATGGATGCTCTGGAGCTGCTACAGAAGAAAGTGTCCATTCTGAACAATGTTGGTGTGCCCACAGCTACGCTCACTCAGGGCTGCAAACTCCCTATCACTAATCCAAAAGGATCAGCCACAGTGGAGAAAGTGAGTTTGTTGGGAGTTCCAGTTAGAGTGTTGTTACTTTTGTTTGCATTGGCTGAGACCAGTTATTTCAAACGATCAACTCTGTCAACTCCAAGGCGGGTGTTAATGGCACCAGAAAAGGCCCCGCTCCAAGACAGAACCCACTGCATCAGGACTGTAGGAAGTGAAGGAAGCCACAACATTCCTTTCCCCGTGCTCATCTGCTCAAATCTCAGCCATGCTTGAAGCACATGGGAAGAAAAACAGAATTTCATTTTATCACAGTTTTGCTGAAACCTTCACTAAAGCCCCAGGGGCCTGTCAAATGAGATGGTCACCAGGAGAATAATCCTTTCTACATGCAACCAAAACAGCATCACAGGAAAGATGACAGCTCACACTAGCTTAAGGTGTCGAGCCAAGGACTGAGCGCCCAATTTGCTTTGTAAACAAACGTTCACAGCAGCTTTCTGAGCTCATCTTTCAAAACGGAAAGAGAGCTGTGTCTCTCCCCTCCCTGCGATATGAAAAACACTACTTCTGCCCCCTCTGCCAATTAGACGGGTGAGACTAGAGCTGAGGCAGAGGAGTAGGACTCCTGGGAGATCCGTGTTCAAATCTCCGCTTTGCAAAAGATGTCGCAAATGAGTTTGGAGGAGGTAACTTGTTTCCTTTGAGATTGCTCCCTGCACACGTCACGCCAGCACCATCATCTCAGTGATCTCAGTGAGAGCACTGCAACACTACTCTATCACTGAGGGTGAGGAAACAGCCTGGAGACGTCCCAGGCATCCCAGAGACCAACAAAATGTCTCCCTCTCTCTCACCTTGTGCAGAAACTCCAGCTTTTCGCCACCATTCACCAGCTTGTACGTATAGACAAATCCCCCAGCAACTGAGCGTGGGTTCAGAATCAAGTCCTTGGCGACTCCCACCAGCACATACCAGTCCTCACCAGTATTGGAGAAGCGGCACACGGCCACGCTGGGGACAAGACAAAGTGATGAGCACACAGAACCCAGGGCCACACATACACTGCGTTATTCTGACAGAGTGGCTCTCACTAGCCATTGAGGATCACGACCTCAACCTTCAAGCACCGGAATTTTCGGCGGACATTTCTGCTCCTCCTGCAGAAAGCAGATTCCTTCATTCTTCCCTTCTCCCCATAAAAAAGGCTGTTTTCCAAAGGCTGCTCCAAAATTGGGCATATACATACAGCCTTCCTCATCTTTCTCTGTGATTTCCTGCCCAGCACTTAGCTCAGCCAGGCTAAAAGTCCCAGACAAAGCAGGCCAGAGTCAGCCTTTTGGACCAACATGACCTAAATCCACCTGCCGAAGCCTTTCCCTCTGCTACCAACTACTGTTCTTTATATTAATTGTGTTGGCCTTTCCCAGATAGTCCCTGCAACATTTCCTTCCCATTTAGTCCATCCTTGGATCATCCGTAACAGAGCAGTAAGTGAAGGATTGCAGCAAGCTTTTAATGTTTCCTGTTCTCTTATCTATTTTTCACATCCCACTGTTTTTCTTTCTCTGATGAAGTCCAACAAACACATCTGGGGAACTACAGGAACTCTTAGTGCTACGTGCAGGCAGATCACAGTGGGAAAGGAACGCAAGGCAAAAACTTTAAGCCCTTGGAAATCACTCTGGGCATTTAAACCCTGTCTTTTGGTAACCTGCTACATTTAGCCTTTGAGTCATGAACAGTTGAGCAAAATAAGGAAAAATAATTAAGTCTTATCACAGGCAGAGATCCTCGCTGTATCTGCTATGGCTTCTTACCTGAAAGCAGCTTCGTTCTGCTCAAGTTGGACCAGATCTAACGTATTTCCCTGGATGGGGTTCATCACCCTGATAACAGAGGCCCACTGTCCATTTCCTGCCTTGGGAGCCCCAAAGATGGACTCAGGAAGATTCTCATTCAGAAAGGCTGCGGCCATCTCCGCAGCCAGTTCCCTCTCATCTTCTCCCGCAGCCTCCACCATTTCCTAAGGCACATAAAGGGTGAGGGGAAAAAAATAGATCAGAGAACTTCTTTTCCAGACAGGCTGGGGCAAGGTACTGTTTGTGAACATAGGAAAGCCAATCAATCCTAAGACTGCCCGAGCTTATTCCCAAGGAAGTTTCTGAAGCTCACACGCACAGCACTATCTGCTCTTCCCCGCCCACAAGGAAGTTGTCCGGGGAATTCTTTCTCCCAAGTGACAGGGAACAATATAGGGGAAAACAAAGAAAATAATCCCCCATCCTCCATCACAGAAAACCCAAAGTGTTACGTCGGGGATTCAGCCCCAATGGGTGTTTTTTAAAAGTCTGCCATATCAACATACAAAAAAAGGAGCACCAGGCAGTAACGCATTCTGCTGAAGTTTAGGTTTTGAAGTTTATCTTCAGAAGAAGTGGGAGGCCAGATAACGCAATGCTATAGGCTACTATTAAGAAACAACTAATGCTGATGAGCTGGCAGAGCTTGTATATACCCGTCCCCGTCACCACCACTACCTCAGCCATCTGCTGCTTCCTCTGGGCTTTGGTGGCCTCAGTGTAAGCATTGTGGTCGGTCTCAATGATGATCAGGTTGTTGCTCTCAGGATGAATGACAAATTTTCGGGGTGTATATTGCAAGGGGAAGGCAACCTGGTTGAAGACCGCGCCCAGCTTCTCCAGCGCCAAAATCCTGGAGGATAAAGATGTGAGGTGTTCAACAAATGGCAAAAGGAACAAAATGAACAAGGCTGGAGTTGAACTTGAGGTCTGTGAAACCGGTCAACACTGGAGATGAGTGCAAATCCTTCCTCAGAGCAGACAGTCACTAGCAAACAGTTCTAGTCAGTGGGACCCTGCAGTCCTGCATCTAAACTCGGGCACTTTGTCTCTGGGGTAGCTCCGAGTGTCCGTTGTCCCTTTTGGGCACAATGCTGTGATGCTGAAAGCAAGTGCACCCCGAGAGGAACAAAGAGCATACTGAATGGGGAAAGGGCACCTTTGGGGACACGTCATCTGAACCTAAACGTGACAAGACTTTGCCTGGCAAGTGATCAAATCCTCCTCTGAGAAGCTTTAGTTACAAGGGTGTGAAAAATGCTAGCGCCTGAACGGCCAAGTTCCTGCGACTTGCCAGCTGAAACGCCAGCTCTTCTGGCATTTGGGGACCAAAAACCACAAGTCTCTCAAGAAAGAAAGACTCCTTCAGAAGCAATGAATGCTACAATATTCTAATGAGGACAGATATGAAAAAAGTGCCTGTTCAAGTACATAAAGCAGAGCTCCTGAATTTGTGTTCCCCTATTATTTTCACTTATCTTTTTATTAAGTATCTAAGCTGAACTGTAAAACAGGCAACAAATACACCACTGTCATGCCTCTGATTTCTTAAATCACATGCCCTAGTTTCTGTGAAGCAGCCATTTGGGATCATGAACCACAAGATCCTAATACATGACAGGTTCTCAGATGTTAACAACTTTCCTCTCCCCCAATTTGACAATTTAAGGACAATTTGAATTACATTTGTTCCTTAAAACAAGCTTGAAAATACAAACCAAAGCTGCACAGTGCATCCTACTTCTTTTTGACAGCAGGACTACCTTGTCTTCCATTTGTTTTCTGAAACCTGTTCCAGGGCTTCTACTCTTGAATTTTCTTGACACATAACCAACTTACCTTGGACATCCTTTATGCTAAAGGCAAGACACTCGACCTTTTCCTTTTGAATCTCTAGTCACAACTCACCAGCTCTCCCCCTACCTGGCAGCCCAGCTCAGGAGTAGCAAGTGTTCCCCATCAGTTCTTACCTCAGCGTGTTCGTGGAGATGGCTACGATCCCCTCTGGACACTGCTCTGAAGCAAATCCGGATGCAAACTCCAGGGTTTCATATGACAAGGGGGTCAGGTGGAAACGAGACTGATAGGAATAACTGAGCCAGGAGCGGCTCGACATGGCCAGCACCTGGGGAGGACAAGCAGACACAGCAAACTGAACGTCTGGGGACGGAGCAAGTTCACTCCTTGCAATACCGGTGGATGGACAGTGCAGCAACCAGACTCTTACGCCCCAGGACCAGGGAAGTCTCATGGGGGGGACTCCACCCTGCTCAGAGCTCACCTTGGGAAATGCTGCTCGTTTTCCAGAAATACTTTATCTGCAAATCACGCACTGCACAAAGAGAAACTTTAAGGCACTATAAAGACAATGGACACTGAGGAGCTGTAAAAACTATTTATCTGAAAAAGCCAAGATCAACAAATACTTCCATACGGTGTTTTTTTTTTTTTTTTTTCCTGCCTTTCTACAATAATAACCCATTCAAATGGGAACACGTCTTTTAAAATAAATATTTACAGCTTTGTCACAATCCCAATGCCTTAGCATTGGGCTTTGGGGGTCTCAAAGTAAAACTTAATAAAAAGAGAAGTCTGTGGCCTGCTTTCAATCATGGGAAACAAGAAGTAAATGAACTTCTAAGCCCTTCAAGCTTTAAACACTTGGCTAAATCAACCTCAACACAGCCTCACACTCTGCCCAAGAGATAAAAGCTGAAATTGCACTGAAATATTCATGGGCTTTTCTGAGTCCATTGCTCACTGGCCATAAGCAGTATACTTATTTTTTTCCTCTCCCCATTTTGTAAGACAAGGAAGTAAAACTGGTCTCAAACATGAAAAGCACTCAGCTATTTTCTATTAGAGCTGCAGAACATCTCCCTTCCAAGCTACAACAGGCCAAGCAGATTCACACCATGTACTGTAACCTCAAAGCACAGCTCAGATTGCCAGAGCCAGGCCCCTACACTGGCCGGCAATATTTCTCAACCTTAAAAGTGTCATCCAAAAATGAGTCAATCAGGAGGTGGCTGATCTCCCCAGTGTCACATCAGGAGGGCTGCAAATGGCACTGCCGCTGAAATATGTTCTCCCCTCTATGCCAAATCCTGCAAATATTTTCCTTGAACCACGCATGTCAGCTGAGCAACCACTCTCAACACAGAGGAGACAACCATGAACTGCATCATCCTTAAGCGATCAAGGACTGGGTCAAGGTCTGCACGGGTGGCTCCTTCAGCCTCTGTGCAGCAAGGCACGCAAGACGAACTGTTTTAGCATCTCTCAGCTAAAGAATCTGCTCAGGAGTTTCACAGACAGCCCACAGGTCAGATGGTTCCTGGTTCAGAGAAGGCAGAGCAGCAACACACACCACTTCTGAAGAAGCGAGGGGAATACCAACACGAGCAAGGCTGTTTATGAAACAGAAAGCTGCGAGCCAGACAGCTCCATAATGAAGTCATTCTACTTCCCACCCTTACCCAGAAGGTCCTGCTGTGCTCTAAGGATGGGTTCCCTCCCTGCCCACCGCGCAGGAAGACTGGGACACTCTGGCTGGGGAGCAGACCCGCACCATGGGGAATCTTGCTTCACTCACCGCCTCTTGGCCTTGCATTCGGACTCGGAAGAGTTTCACAGGTCGTGAGCCAAGGTATCTGGTCCTGGTATCGGAAAGATCACCAGTAACAGGATCCAGGACAGTTCGCAGCAGCACCCCGTTCTGAGCACAAGGAAACCAGAAGGTTAGGTCAGAGTTACAAAAGAAGCAAGACTAACTACAGTCATCACATTAATAACATCAGAAGAGGCAATTTATCAAGCATTAGGCTTTTGTTTTCCTGGCTTTTGATACAACTTTTTTCTGCCAAGCTCTGTCTAAATCGATGTTTAATATTAAAAAATCCTAATAATTCACACTGGGCCTGAAAAACCTGGGGACTGACTCCAGACACTAATCCTTCCCAGTGCAAAGTATTTACCCAAAAAGCCAGTGCTGCTTAAGAAGAATTTGCATTCTGACATCACACTTGAGTCACGTGAAAGAACCACGACTGCTCTGATTATCTTCCCCACATGTTGGATTGTCAAAATATTCTTTGGTCGACGATCACAGAGTTAGCACTGGATACAATAAAAGCTGCGCAACAGCAGAGTTATTAGAGCAGAGCATGTGGCTGTGGGACTCATGTCTTTGATAACCTGCCCTACAGGCAGTTTCTGAAGAACTAGCCCAAAGCGTTTTACCCAGAAATTTTTCAGATTTGCCCTCTTTCTGAAAGAGAAAAAGCAATTTTCGTCTTACATTAAGAACATATGCTGTGCTGTGACTAGTCTCAAAGCTAGGAATGTAGGAGGAAACTTGCACCTCTGCTAAGTCACAGAGTGAATTCCCCATTTACTGTCATTAAGCATGTTGTAACCCAGGGGAACAGTGAGGCTTTATGTTGTTTCACTGCATGGTAACAAGACTATTTAGCAACACATCACTCCAAGACAGACCTGTCAGGATTCTCACCTGCAGCCCGATGTTCAGGTAGAGGAAGCCGATGGAGCCCCTCTCCCCCAGCTCATCCTGCTTCTCGGTGCCGCCCATCTCCACGATGCAGAGCGACTCGGGCTGCGCGGGCAGGGCCTGCATGCTCAGTGGCTGCAGGCAGTCCTGTGCACGGCACAAAAGAGACACCACAGCAGTCAGCAAGACTGGCCACAGCTGGAGGTGACTCAGGCTGCTCGTAAGGAGCCTAAAAATTCCTTTTCAGATCCGCAGAAAGAAATATTCAGCACTTCCAAACTGTGCCAACAAAATGTACAGTTACTTAGCACGGAGAAACTTGAGCAAAGCTGATGTTATTTTAGTTTTGCTTTAAACATTCGTTCGCTGCAGGTAGAGGAAAGATGTGACAAGACTGCTGCTAACTTGCCTGCAGACATAGGCAGAAACCATGATATAGAAAAACAAGATGCTTTTGCTCCTAATTGCCTGAGCCTCCGGGCATGAGTGAGATTAGATAAAACAAAAGGAATCTGTTACAGGATAGACTCAAGGGCCACATTTCTACCCAATTCAGCAGAGGAAAAGAATCCATATGCAGGCTGTTCATTACTGACCATGCAGCTGAACAGCGACAGAATCCCCCTCTGAAGAACTGCACTGAAGATTTTAGGCCAATGGAAGAGGCAGAGAGGCAAAACCAAAACACTTACTCACCGAAGGGTCAAGAGAAATTATTCTGACAGTGTTGTCCACCAACCCGACAGCAAGGAATCGGGAGCGCTGCTCTCCAGGTGGAACATTGGCCAAGCTCATGCAAACCACATCAGCTGACATCTCCTTTCTCTCCGTGTACTCATTCAGCTGTCCTGACTGAGCAAAACCAAAACAAAACAAAAAAACACTAGAAACTTATTACCTCGCCAAGGTGGAAAAGAAGCTCCAAAACAGCTCTTTAAGCCTCCCCCCGCTCCATTTCTTAAGATGTTTTATCTCTTTTTAAATTAGCCATTAACTAATCTAAATCAGACTGTCACAATGCGGACAGACAGGACATAAGAGAATCCTTTCCTGCAGGTTTGCCCAAGGATCAGTCTCTAGCATGCTCTGCCTTGCTCCTCTGGAATTGTTCATGCCGCTCACATACGTACCGGGTCCATCTCAAAGTAAACCAGCTCTCCTCCGGTCAGTGCTATCACGACTTGTCTCTGGTTCACAGCACACTTTACAATGGTTTTCTTCCCTGGTGTTTTCCATTCATTTACCCTCTTATCTGCTCGGATGTGCCGGATGCCATCTGGATAAACCTAGAGGAGAAAAGGTCATGCATTAATTCCTGTGTTTACCAGCCCATTAAAACTCCCTTCTCGCTTCTGAATCTGACACAGAAGGACCAAAGGGAAATGTCACTCAGCCACAAAGCAGCACTGACCTATGAGTTATAACGCAGGCTAAATGAGGACAAAGCCACTTGCCACCTGGCGGTATCACAACTTTGAACTGCTGAGCTCTCACTGAAGCACAGGACCATCTTCAGGTGGTCCAACATCATCAGCAAGACATAAAAGGAGCGAACCTGAGTAAGTGGCATTCGCCACCAATCCACAGCTGTTGGCATGACAGCAGCAAGCAGAAAGTGGCAGACATGTCAGAAAAGCTGTTCATTACCTGCACCAAAGCATCATCGCCAAGAAGGGAGCAGGACAGCGTGGGCGTAGTACCCAGGAAGCCAGAGTCTGTCACTTCTTCTACGGTCTCTCCGATGGACAGCACCAGCGTGGCGTTTACGAAGGACACAATGATATAGGCATCAAACTCATCTGGTCAAAGGAAACATGGAAAAAAGGCTCCAGATTAAATATCAAGTCTCCCAACCAAATCAGAGCTCCCACAGATGTTTAGCAGTTACTCTTCAGCACAATTCCAGCGATAATTACATCTGCCAGCAGTATTATGCAAGTTCATTCTAGGACACACTGCACAAAAGCCAACCACTGCTAGACTCCAAACACTGCAACACTGAGCCAGGGGATCAAATCATGGTTCAGACGCAGCATCAACTCATGATATTCTGGGTTCTGGCAACAACATTCCTGTTTTTTCAATGATAGCAAGAGGTCCAGAAAGACACTGGCCCTACCTGACGCAAGGAAATGCACCCAGATTTAACACCCAAAGTGCTCAAATGCAACTCCAGTACCTTGAAACCCACAGGATTTATTAGCAGAAACCACACGTGGGTGCCTGCACAGGAGTCTGCAGGGCCACCCCTCTGGTACCCGGGCATTAAAAGGCTGCAAAGAGAGGCGCGCAACGAGCAGCAGCTCAGGACCAGCCTGCTCTGCCCTCATTCGCAAATCAGACTACCTAACATACACAAAGCCACTCTTACAGACCCCAGAGAGGGAGGAGAAACTGCGTGTTTTTAAGACAGAGCAAATATTAACCTTTACTTCAACTGGAGCAAGCGACAGTATTTCACTTCCAGTGCTGGCTTCTCCCAAAGGGGACAGCTATGGGCCCAGGAGCTTGGAGGTGGAGGAGCTCTGCTAACCATAACCAGCGGAAGAGCTCGCATGGAAGTATGGAAAGAAGGGAAGCAAGACTGGATAAAGGGAATGCCCCTGTCTACTGTGGTCCATCTCCACTCGCAGGAAGCAACAGGCACTGAAGAGGAGGAGCAGGGAGCCTCAATAAGATAGAATAATAGAAGAAAAAGTAACAGAAACAAGGAAGCCTGTTGGGAAATGGAGCCAGGAGCCTCAGTGGAGCAGTAATAGCGCCTCAGTCAAGCAACATGACACTGCTGATGCTGTTATGCAAGCCCTGTTTCCTGAAAAGGAGAAATTCCCCAGTTTAACTGCTTCGACCCACAGCTCAGGCTTATGCACCACAGTACAGGACAATCAGCAGAGGTGAGAGCTTAACAGAGCCATCACGCTACTGACCCTCCAGCAGAACATTCCCACAATTAGCACGTGTGGGATATAAGGAAAGCGACTAACAAATCTCTAAGTACAGATAAAAACCCAGAGAACTCTCCTTGGGATGAAGAGGGGATGCCAGCAAATACCACAAAACAGCTTTTGAGAAGCTGAATGGAGTTAACTGAAACAAATGCTGCCAAGAGCTGATCCTTCCCTTACCCACCCTGTTTGGAGAGAGGTTCTGCCAGACCTGCTGTGTCACACTCAGAATAGAAAGTTCTTACACAGAGCTGAAAATATGCAAGTTTAGGGAAGAAAAAAAAAAAACAAAAAAAAACAAACAACCTCTCTCCAACATCTGGAACACAGGCCACAACTCTGATCAGCCTGAAGAGTTTAATGTAATTAAAGCCATGCCAATACTGGCCTGTGGCATGAACTCCATTACTAGTTTATTAAGTGACTACAGGCTAAACCTACAACATGGTTCATATGCAGGCAAGCTCATGAACTCCCCTCCCACCCCCAACTTGGGGGATCAGAAAGCAAAATCGGAACCTGCACACACAAACTGATTAGTAAGGCTAACTATTTAAATACTTGGCTTAGCAGGACAATTTCTCTAATGTAACAGCAGATGGTAAGAGATCAGTAGAGCATCCACCATTACACACTGCTCATTTTCTGCACTCAATTAAGAGCTCCCCCTGAAAGCTGCATGCTATTTTCAGCAGAAGGCTATGAGAATTCTTCAACTGCTTTGAAAATAAATTCTAGCAGTTCACTGCCTGAGCCCTTAATTCATAAATATCCTGTAGACAGGATGTGCTAAAAATTCCTTTTCAGAGAAGATAGCTGTTTTCCAAACTTCTTGAGAGCTGCTGCCTGTCTCCCTGGGGGCTGTCATTCCCATGATAAACCAGCACCTCCCAGCTGGAGGCTTAGCCATGTGATTTGGAGCAGGACAAAGAACTTCCATTTGAAAGCGAAACAGATGCCCTTAGTTCTGCTTTGAACCAAACTCATTCCTACCTCTAAATACTTTTAGCTCTTGCTTTTCACCAACTTAGTTGTATTAGAGTGTGCTTTTAATTCTGCATCAACAATACTGACAAGTGCATTTTCACTTGAAGTCTAGTAGTGCCGCCCAATGCCTCTCTGCTGGAGCCTTTCAAATAAAGGGTTTGATTTAGCAGAATGAAGTGAGTGAATAAGATGCATTCATCTAGATTCCAACAATACAATTTTGCTTTAGAAAATATAGCATCCGAGCTGTAAATTAAGAGGACTAAATCCCTGGGGCACACTGAGAAGGATTCTCAGTTAGCAAAAGAGCTATCTATTTTAATATCAAAAGCTAACTACTTAGCTCTGCACAAGCCCAACCATAACACCGTGCTGCCCACACTTTGGAACAGGCAGACACTGTTTTGTACGCAGACACAAAACTTCAGTGCTGCTTATTACTGTTGTATTTGCTCCATTTAGCTCCTTCCAGCACAGGGAGCTGGTAAGAGAGACATTTTAATGACTCCAAAGAATCACAGCTGGACTCATTTTCTTACATCTTCATGACAAGCTTTCTGCAGCTTCACAGACCCATCATGATCAGTCACAAAAGTGTCACAGTGCAGTCCATGAACTACACACTACTGTCCTTTTTGTTATTTGTCACAAATTGAGTTTGAGTTCACCCATTACAATTCCATTCTTTTATGGCAGCCCTGCCTGATCTAGCTTTCACACACTCCACAGCATTTGAGTTTGTGCTGATAGGAACACAGTCACCACTAGCTCAGATGGATTCAGTGAACCAATAGATTAACAATGACAAAATTTAGGTTTATATATATATATATATATATTTATTTTTTAAAACTGATGGAATGACAGCACATTTTCCTGGGCTTCTGTTCACTGTTTCATGGAGAACTCTGTGGCCATGACTCACTGCACATTGCTTTTCATGCAAGAGTGCCAGGTAGTGACTAGAGACTGCTAAGCCTCAGCTCGCGTACATCCACAGCAAGGCGCACACAGCCACCAAACTCCCCACACCTCCATTCTCAACTGTAAAAGTGCTTGCTCTGTCTCCCAAGCACTTCTTTGTGTGATGGACATGCCCATCACACACCCACAGGGCAACCCCACAACAGCAATCCCGGCGGATGCTCACAGCACACTTGCTCCTTGTCTCTTAGAAGGCTGTACTGAACAGGTAGGAGTCAACCCTAACTCTAGAAGGGAGCTGAAAACACCCTTGAAATGCACCCTCCATTTTTTAGAGAGAAATGTTCCTCCAAAAAACCCTCCATTTTTTAAGAGGCAAAGAAAAAAAAAAATAAAAGAAAAAAAAAAAAGCCTTTTCTGAAGGGACACACTTAATTAGTTTGTTTCCCCAAAGCTCATGAAGTGGGAGTTCCTCTCAATTCCTCAGCTCCTGAAGCGCAACGCCACAATCTCCAAATACACAACAGCTTCTGGAACTCGTTTAGTGGAAAGCTCAGCCTAAAAGGAGCCCCATGAGCCTGGGATTCTCTGTGGGTAACCTGGGGGACAGCACAGTAGCCCCTAGCAGTAGGTACACACCTGTGGTGATCAGCACCTCCACCACCAGCCACCTGTGGGAGAGAAAAAGAGGCTTGGTATTGGTAGTGTGTATCACCACGTACCAGCCAGGGTTAGTATTTGCTTTGAGGGCTGCAAATTTCTACGTGTCTTACGGAGGTCTCGCAGCACGTGGCATCCATGAAGAGCCAGGTGACCTGATGCTGCCAACTGAACACTCGAGAAAGGGCGCTCGGGCAGTTTCAAGATACGTGTTTGAAAGGGTTCTGCAGTCTTTCTGCATAAAACCCGTTAAAACTGCTTCAGAAGTCAGACTTGGAGATCACTTAAAACATGATTTTAAACTATGTTTGAGAAGTGGTGTGGCTCTCAGCTACAGACTCTAGCCTTTCCAAGCAAAATCAGAAGATCTTCATAACGGAAGCTGGGTAATTTTGTATTAGGGAAGAAAGTAAAAAAGAAAAGCAGAGACACAGGTCTTTTGATGTCGATTAGCAGTAGTCCTCCATCTCCTGAAAAGAGAAAGTGATCCTCTGAAAGCCCATTAGAAAAGGTTTGAAACTATAAACACAGGCGATGCCAGAGACTTCAGTCTCAGAGGAAATGAATGTTACCAACTAATTTTCCAGAAGACTGGAGCGTGGGTTTGTTCAGGCTGTACATGAATTTCACAACACGAGTACAGGACTTGAAGACAGCTCTCAGATGACAAGGTAAATTCCACAGCAGTGTTTGGAAATCCCACAGGGCTCCTGGCTCCCCGGAGGACATGCTACTCTTTAAGACTGCTTAAACAAGATGCCGTGTCACCACAGCAGGCTAAGGTCTCCATCGCAACAATCTGACACTCTACAGACAGTCCTCGAAGCAACAGGACTGTTTTTACAAAATGCTGCCTCAGAAATAATGATGGAGACAGTAATCCATAACCAGAATAGCTTCATTTCAGGCTTTATATGGATATCTGAGAAACTCTTGCATCCATGAGAAAGGCAGGACTGAAGACTATACCTCCTCTTAGGCTTTAGCAAGAGAAATCCATTGTTTCAGATCAGGAAGGGAAAAGAAATAAGCATATTCTGCAAATTTCTTGACCTTCCTGGATTTAGTGGCATCTTATACACTGCTGAGTTTTTCCAACAGGAAGTGTCTCCTAGCTTAAGTAGAATGTTTTCCTTGCAGCTATGCATGGAGGGAAGTAATAAAACACTCATCTGTTGCCAATTTGCTTTTCTTTGGTCCCTAATTTAAATCCCACTCTTTCAGGATGAGTTGATTGCTGCTGTTGTCAGCAGGCATACACAGAACAGCACATACACTCCAACAAAAGCACAATCAGCGTCTACTGACGCCAGAGCAAGAACCTATGGCAACCAGAAAAGGGTAAGAAGATGGGCAGCTTCAGGCTGGAAACACACATCTGTTGGGGCACACTGGGTGAAAGACGCAGCTGCAGGCAGGTGCTTCTTGGTCAAAGTGTCCATTGACAATTTTAGGGGAGCAGAGGGTGGTTTCTAAGCACAAACTAGAGGTTACTGATTCAGATCAGAACTTCGAGGGACAGCACATGCACTCGTCATGCTCTCCTATCCCCTTGGACAAAAGAAAAATTATCACCTCTCTGTGCTTTGGGAAACAGGGCATACCTTCAACATGTCTCCTCACAGTCCAAACAGCATTGGGGTTACCGGGCAGCTCCGAGACAGCCATTTCAGATACCTAAGACGAAACAGAATCAGATTCTTTTCAAAAAGGCTGTTAAGATGAGAATTTATTACAATAAGTCACTGAACAATCAGCAGTTAGTACCCTACAAAACTGGCCAGGAAAGCTAAAAAAATCCCTAGTTCTGATTCTCTCTCCCCATGCCAGATGGGCCATGGGTTGGAATATGCTCATCATGGCGGTTATAATGCCTCATATTAAAGCCCCAGATGATCAGCTTTAAAATAAGCTTAACCACTGCCAGCAGAGATCAGCAGCCACAGCTGGCACAGACACCTGGAATGTTCCAACTCACCATACTCAAGCAGCAGAAGAGACCAAATGCATGTTGGTTAAAGTCAACTGAGCAAAAAGCCTTTGAGACCAAGAGCAAGCAACAAAACTCTTCCACAGAATTTTGAGAATTCTTCTATACAGTATTAAGAAATAAATATCTGCAGAAAGATGCTCTTTCCAGAGTACAGTAAAGAACCACCCCTTCACTTCAACGTTTTTACTCCAAGGATTTTCTTGCAGTGTCCCTGCCTCCAGAGATGTTTTTGTGAAGTGCTGGAAGTCTTACCTCAAGTCCATGTCTCAGAACTCTCAGAGATGACCGGGGCCCCCGACCACAGGCCACGTACAACTGGGGTGTGTCTTCATTGGCCAGATCTGCTATCTGCGTGGAGAAACAGTGTCAAACAACACCCACCAGAAAAGAAAATAAATCCAAGCTTTATATGTTGTTATTGTGTTTAGAATTCAACCATTCTTCACTCAAATCAGTGAAGCTGCCACAGCGTGTGCCATCTGCTGCACTGAAATAATGTCAAATTTTAACCACATTTTCTGCAGAATAGACAGAGACCTGGTCTAATAGCCAAGGAAAGGACCAGCACAGGACTGCTGGCTGGCACCCTATTTCCAGATACATATTTATTGTCACAGCAACCGAAGGATGCCAGGCCTGGTACCAGTCTTAAGTAACTGCCTGAGATTTAGCAGACTTGCTTTTCTACCAGCATTCAGTACGATGCAGTATTTCTGGAAACCCAGGACAATGTTGCTCTGGTTACATGGCTTACAGGCACACGCTCTACAGGGAAGTGGAGATAAAAATCATCTACTTATCACTAATTGCCCTGTTAAGTGAGAGAGATTTCTTGCCAGAGTGAATGGGACAACATACCTGGCAGCACAGAATAGGAGACAAACTGTCCAATTCATCCACCAACACCAGGTTCTTGAGGGGTCGTGGCTGAAAAAAGAACGTATCTCCTTCCTCAAGGGGCATGGCAGAAGAGAACTCTGGTTCCTCGTCATCGTCACCCAGGTGAGCTATCTGGTACAAGTAACTTCAGACAAAAAGCAAGAGCAACAGGATGTTCAGTGCAAAGCTGATGAAGGCTTAGTCAAATGTTCGGGGGGGACAAGGGGAGACAGAGGATCCTTCTCTCTTTTATACAGTTATTAAAATTTATTCCTGAGGATTGTTTTCTTAGTGACAGGAATAACATTAAAAAAACAACCAGATAAGATGTCTGCAAGAAAATCACAGTTTCCAGCACCAGGACCAGAGTCCTGGTAGCCAGGACTTCCAGGGTTTGCTCTGTTTACCCTCGAGCCTTTGGCATTTTCTTGTATCACAGCCAAAGCACTAATTGATGGGTAAAGGGAAGAGCAGAGCCTGTGCCTAAGGCTCCAATTCCACAGTTGTGTTTTATGGGAATGCTCTCACCTGATTATTTTTGAACACTTTCCAATTCCATTTTGTGAGTCTAAATATTACCATCAAGTTAAACATCAGAGAAAAAGAAAAAATCCCCCCCTTCGCCCCTCCCAAAAGTGATTTACTTCCTGTTTTTAATAAAACTCAAGCAACTAGGATTTCTTCAAAAACTTGGGTTATGCAACCAAATTTTCATTCACTCTAGCAAACTGTCTGGAGCTCCCCCAGGTGGCTGACTCTGCAGAGACGTTCTAAAAACAGTACTGATCTCCATTCAAGAGAGTCCCACATTTGCCCTGTTAAATCACACTGAGAGGTGTACAAAGCCATCTTCAGGCCATAATGTTTTGAATGACTACACAATACACATGAAAGTTCAAGCAAAGGCTGTTCAAACTCGTTTAAATATAATGCATCAATCAATGTGCTTTGGAAACTCCAGGAAATGCAAGTGTACAAACCCTCCAGAACCTATTAAGCCAAGCATGTGATCTTTTGTTTCAAGAAAATTCCCCATTCAGTCACAGCCTAAGCAAATTGCTCTGCTCAAAGCGCGTGAGCAAAGCAATAAGTCACTTACTAAAACACAGGTTGTCTTTATCTTTTGAGTAAGGTCACAGGTCAGTTTGCAGTTGTGAAAAGAAGTGGTTGGATTTCGGGGGAAAACACTCTAGTAAAATTGTTTACTCACTGGTTTCCAAATTCAGATGCCACAAAGAGAAACCCTGTCTTCAGCACACACATGGCAGCAGCTACAGGAACAGTGTCGAAGTATTTCAGTCGAATCTCTGTTACCTGCAAATATCCAAAAGAGATGTGCCTATAACTAGCAATGTAAATGCCAGATGATTGTATACATGATTAAGTAAGAAAAGCTTCCTAGAAACAATCTCCGAACAAAGTTTCATGCACAATCTCACCGTTACTTTGTGTTTTGAAATCCAATAGATTACTCCGAAAACACAAGTCAGTATTTCTTTATTTTAAGACTTTCTGTTTTTTTTGAAATACTGAGTCAGTTTGAAGAAACAGCTATGAAAATAGCAAGCTCTCTTCAAGGGAGAAGAAATCCTCTTCACTTCACTACCACCTAATTCCCAGACATGAAAAAAAGTAACCGTCCTGAGAAAATTTCTACATTTGATACAGTCAAATAGCTCCTGGTGAAACATACGAAGCACTCAAAGATGCTACACTTTTAATATTTGTGCCAAATTTGCTGTGTTTAGATGAAGAATTAGCAATCCTCATTAATAAAAAAACTCTGCTTGTTTTCTGCAGCAGAGACTTTTTTTTTTTTTTTTTAATGCAAAATACTAGGCCAAGGAGCAGCAAGTCACTTAAATACAAGCTTGTTATTTCAAGATATGGACTAGCCCTACAGCTACATCAGAAAAAGAAAAAAAAAAATCAGTAAGAGATGGAGAGCAGCTACTGTGAGCACCCCAGTTCTAAAATACTTAATTTGATTCCTCCTCAGCTGATGCTTACCATGTCTTCATCAGTCTCGAGTGTAATTTTGAAGATGTCTCCCTGCTCTGTCTGAGCCAGGAAGAAAAACATGGATTTGGTCTTGTGTGTAGCAGAGCAGACAAAAATCATCCCTCTCTCTGGATCATCCAAGTCATTCTGTTAAGAAAAAAAATGGAGGTCACTGGTGGAAAAGACTTACCCGGCAAGTACAGATGCGTTCTCAATTGCTGAAGCGCTTCCATTTCACAGGTGTCTAAGAGTATGTGAAGAGCCTTTCCGCTGAAGTCAGATCCCCTTTGTCACACCAGGAATACTCTGGGTACGTCTTTCCTCCAGGGAGGAATACGCTTCTAAGACATCAGGCCTATGCATTCCCCCTCCGACTTCTTTCACCAGCCTCCCCAGCCGGCTCTCGCACATCAAAACTAACCACAGTAAGCGAGGGCTGCAATCCAAAGAATGCTGTTCCTTAGCACCTGGCCTTTGGTGGTGCTTTAAGCCGAAGTACATGGTAATAGCAAAGGAGGAGGAGGCAGCATTAGATGCAACAGGCAGCTATCAAATGCACCTGCATGGACAGTGGCAACCACGACTCACTACCTTTGGCAAGCCTAAGGCTGCCAGGGTGGCGCCTGATCAGAGCCATTGGACTATCTCCAGCATGAATCTCAGAGAAGAGACATGAATCAAACTCATCATTTCAGGCTACACACCTACGCTAGCCTTCCCTCATGGGAAGCAAATGCAGCCTGCAAGATAGATTAGCCTCTACCCTGGGCAGACAGGCTTTTCCCTCATTTGAAAGCCTCACTGATGGCTTCAACCCCAAAGCAGCAAATACAAAGTATTTGTGTATTGACAAAAATAAATTTTAAATGAGGTAAGAATTCCAAAAGTCTCACCCGTCTCCTGGGAATCGGACATCTGATATCAGGCTGGTCACCAAAGTTTTTATAAGTAATGTAGTTTTCAGAACAGATCAGCACACCGCTAGGGCCATCAGAGCCACCAGGAACTGAAACACAACAAAGAAGCATTACTGCAAGAACAGCCCTTACCACACACGTGACTACTGTTGGGAACACGTTGATTTTTATTTCTTTAGGGTAGTTTCCATTACTCTGCATTCCCCCCCCACCTATACGTATCTGCCCTTACCGAAGAAAGCAAATGCTCTGAGTACAACATTCTGCACCAGCATAAGGCAGCAGCAGCATAATTACCATCAGGAACTAAGGGGTCAGGAAGGAGGAAAAAAAAAAAAAAAAAAAAAAAAAAATACAAGTTGTTTACTTCATGTCTTATTCTTGTATAGAAAGACATGACATGCCTGAAATGTTATTAACAACCTGTCAGATGAATATAACCCTTGGGTTCCTGATGTGTTTGCTTGCTGTTTTTTTTTTTTTTTTTTTTTAAAAACACATCTTTCATTTCCGGAGTATGGTTTTCAAAATGCTTCTGTTGGTATTCAAGCATAAAAGGAGGATATCAGCATAACTGTAGCACTGATCAGATCTAGTGCTACAGTAACTGTGTCCGAGAGCAGCCTAGAGAAGAGGCAAGAACGGGGCAGGCATACAGGCATGCCCTCGCTGCTGGCTTCCATTCTACCCAGAAACAAAAATGCAGTTTACAAGTTTTGCAAACCAAAGTCCGTAGCTTTGCATCCAACTCTTGTAATTTTCATCCATGAATCTGCCTTTCATATGCATATAAACTTCTGGCATCTTACCTTAGAGTTACAGTGTTACACGTGCATTATATAACAATACCTTCTTTTCAATTTATCACCAGTTAATTAAGCTACCACTTAACATCTCCAGCTTCTGATCGATGAGAGACTCTGGAATACATCTCAAAGAGCAGAGATGTAGGGCACTCTCCAAGGTGCAACCTTTAGCTGACTCCAAAGTGAATGAATTCATGCTAATAGCTCAGGCTACCTTTGAGACAACTCTTAAGAGCTACAGTATATTGATTCTGCTTCCCTGGGGAACCAGAACTCTGCCAGCAGATGTACAAAAAAAGAGCTGGGGCGGGCAGTACCTGTTATAAGGAAGTTGCCATGCTCTTCCAAGGGCTCACTGTATTTCCTAACCACATGGTTCAAACCCAAGTCCAGTTCATAAAACGTCAAGGTCTGCTGCGTGTTGGCTGCTGCTTCTCCTGTTGGATCGTTGTCCGCTTCCTAAAACCACAGCACACGAATATTTCATTCAAGCCAATGATGGCATCCATTTATGGGGAGAAACCTTCCTCGGACTTAAAAAACACACCAGGAATGCATAACCAAAAAGCAGCATTAAAAAAATATTCAGAGAATGGAGCTCACAGCTACACAAGGCAAAGGCAACAAAACTCCCTGCTTAAAATTCAGGCAGTATTTTAAAAAAGGGAAGGTTCTCATGAATCACTCAAAGCATGAAAATAAGGCATCTTTCTTGAAAATCACTACAGAGGCAAAGCCAACACATCAGGAAATAGTTTTTAATAATGTTAAACTGAAGGGAAGACTTGGTGAAGTAAGCACAGAAAAAGGTTCAAAGGAAGAAGATAATTACATTTATAGTTGAGCAGCAGTAAATGAAGAATCACCAAGACAAGGAGAGAATCTCCTACTCTGACTGAAGGGAAGGCCAAAAGCTGGCCAGTTGAATAAATGAGGAATACATTATGGTAAACTTTCCCTGACTCCACATAAAAATCGGGTGAAAGAAGAGGAAAGATCAAATGAAAAAAAATAATAATAAAAATAAAAATAATAAAAAAGGTTTCTCACCTCATAATCCATTTCCAGACATGCAAACATTGGGTTTTCAAATCCTACATCAACTCCCACCACATGGTAGACCAAAGTATTGGCCTTGTGGGCTTCCAGAGGGGAGGAAATGGTGAGGCGAGCAGCAGCATCTCTGTTCAGGATGTACACCAGCTTCTGCTTCTCAATCGCACCTGCAAGAGGAGGACAGCAGTAGCTGACACACATCATCCTGATAACAAAAGTGAAGGATGCCAACCCAAAACTGGCTATCAATTTGAACAGCATAAATGTGCTACCTTGTCAACAAAATGTGATTAGATAAAAGAAAAGAAGGAAAAAAAAAAAAAAAACAACAAAAAAAATGGAGTTATATCCAACATAGACCATTAAACTACTTATGAGCCCCGGTCCCTGCTCTCAGCATTAAGGGAAGCAACATCACACACAACCAGCTCTGGTACACACAGGAAGTCACGAACCACAGATCTCATCCTCATGCTGCAGCTCATCATCTGCTGGTAATTTTGGGTAGCAAACCAAGTCACCAAGATGCTAAATCTTATTAAAAAAACATAACTCAGCTGTTCTATCTGCAAAGCCTGATCAGAAATGCTTTTAACTCTCTCCACAATACACCTCAGAGAAGAGACATGATTTCATACCATCATTTCAGGCCATGGAAGCTGACTGACTCTGCTACAGCACTAATGCCCTCAAACTTGCGTGTTCTTACAGGCCTCATGCTTCAGGGGACTGTTTATGGCCAGGCAGGCAGGTTTCTTTCCAAATTGCTTTGCATTTAACACTAAAATTTGTCTGTGCAAATCCAGCAGTGTTAAAGAACTGTTCTGTGTTCTTTTTGACGTGTCTCTTATTCCAGCAAAGTGTCAGAGAAGAAACTTATAATTACACCTGGTAGAAACCAGCTCCAAAATAAATATCCCCAAGCCCACAAAAACACAAACCCCAAAAACCACCATGACAAACAACCAAGCTCACAAATGGACTTACTGATCATCACAGCACGGCCCTTGGGATCTACGGCCAAGTACTGGCCAGGAACAATCCGTCGACAGCCACTCTTGCCAAAGGTTTCCTGGTGAATCTTCTCAAAGACGTTCTTGGAGGGCTGGTACTCCAGGATAACAATGCGCCCTGAGTCACTGCCCACCACGATGTAGTCCTTGGTGCCCCCGGTGAGCCGGAAAGCCATGAGGGAGCGAATGACTCCGAACACTTCCACCGTGAGCAAAGTGTGCACCTTGCCCGTGTTGGGGTCGGGGCGAAGCAACTCCAGGATCTTGCCCCGGGAAACAACAATTTCTTGTTGCTTGGTTCCTAAAGAACCCAAAATGCACAAAAAAAAAAAAAAGTTAGCAGTAGCACAGAGAACGAAGCTGTTTGAAAAAGTACTATAAGTGAAAAACTTGTTGCTATAAACTGAGTTTTTATTATTATTGTAGAGTTTGGACAACTTTACACCATGCTACACAACGCCAACCCCACTGGTGCAGTACATTGTGAAAGATCACGAAACTGAACTAAACACTAGGTTAAATCCACACGTGATCCAACCAAACCCCCCCTTGATCTTCCACAAACTCCATAAATCTAAATTATGCAGCCAAGGGCAAAAGACACCAAAAATAAAATAAATAAATAAATAAACAAACAAATAAACGTCGCGCTGAAGTGGGGGAGCTTCAATGAGCAAGTACCATCGAGGCCTGCGGGGGCACCGGTTACCGGAGAGGGTTTGGGTCAAAACAGCGGGGGGAAAGCGCCGCGGGGCGGGCGCGTTACCTGAGAAGTTGCCATGGATGGCGAAGCTGATGCCCGTGGCGCGCTGCAGCGTCAGGTTGTAGAGGAACATGGTGGCGAGGAGGGCCCGCTACGGGGCCTGCAGGCGGGCCGGGAACGCG
>VZSV01000154.1:1013719-1033324 GCA_013398735.1 Nothocercus julius
CCGCGCCTGCTGCGCGGGGCCTCCTGTGAGGCCCAGTGCGCGCCGCATGAGGGGAGCGGCTGCCCGCCGCGGCGCCTGAATAGCCGGCGGGACAACGGCAGCCAAGCCCCGTCCTCAGAGCCTCCCAAAAAAACTCCCCGGTTCCTCCCATCGCGGGACAGCGGAGGGCGATGGCCCTTCCGCTCCGCTAGGCTGAAGGGAGCGGCGGCGAGCGTCCAGGCACTGTCCCGGGCAGCCCCAGCGGGTTGCGGGGTGGCAGGCTCCGTGTCACCCGTGTGCCAAGATGGCGACGGCCACCGCGGCGGGGCCGAGGGCGGCAGGCGGGGATGGCGGCCGCTCGTCCTCCTCCTCCTCCTCGCTGTCCATGGAGCGCATCCAGTCCCTCACCGAGCTGGCGGACCTGGAGGCCGCCTACGGCCGCCTGTGTGCTGAGGAGGTGCGCGCTGGCCGCGGCCTCCGTTTTCATAACGGACCTTGCTCTGCCGCTCGGTGCGGTTAGAGGGGATGCAAGACCACGCGAATCTTTAATTTCCTTTATTTTTTCCCCCTAGAAAGTGGTGCAAGGAGAGCTGGACGCCCTCCTGGAGCAGCAAAGCACGATCGAGAACAAGATGGTTGCGCTTCACCGCATGGGGTCAGTGACCTCTGCTCCCTGCCCTTGCTCCGTGTACCGGGAAGCCAGTTCAGCAGCTCAGCTCCTTCTCAGATGTCTGATATAAGAGAATTTAGAAACACTTTTTTTTTTTTCTTTCTTTTTTTTTTTTGCTCGTGCTTGTGGCAGGGAAGGGTGGCTGGACCCTCACCCTGGACTCGCAGCTCTCAGCAGAACTAGCAGAGTAAACGTCGCTGCCTTGCAGCGACCGAGCCCTCACAGAGTAGGCTGAGCAGAAACACCTTTTTATACCTCATCCCAGATACCGCGGGGTTTGGGGATCAAAGCTTTGGTCGGATGTGCTCTGTTGTGCCGTTTGCAGAACTGGGCAGGTATTCCTCCTTCTCTTGGTGAGGTCGTGCTAACAGCCTGGAAAGCCTCAAGTCCAGCACAAGTTCACAGGCTTCACCTTCCATTTCTGTAGCGGGCAGTTCCTTAAACCACAGCAGCCCGTTTATGCTCTCATTGATGTGATTCATCAATCTCTGTAGCCTCTTCCAAGGCAAACTGCATCATTTTTGGTGCTTTAATCATGAAGGAAGGATGGGAAAGGAGAGCAGGCACTGCTGAGAGGATCAACTGCATTTGAGGAAAGAGACATCCTGGTGTTCCTGATTATCCTGCTACTCAATATCTGCTTCTCACATGCTCAATTTGTGTTTGTTGCCAGCCCCAATTTGCAGCTCATAGAGGGGGATGCCCAGCAGTTGGCAGGGATGATCACCTTCACCTGTAACCTGGCTGAGAACGTCAGCGGCAAAGTCCGTCAGCTTGACCTTGCCAAGGTACCTGCACCAAGGGGTGTTCAGGACTCTTCAGCACCAAGCTGTGTTCTGTCTGTTGTACTTGCTCATCTCCTCACTGCAACACTGTCTGTGTGCTCTTTTCCTGGGTGGGGGAAGACTGTAAGCTGTTGAATTCATTATTTGGGCATTATCTAGTGTTTTTTGTCAGTGGTGACTTGTTGGGCTCTTGCACAGTGCAGGATATGAGACTAAATAATTGTATCGTTGTGTGTACAGCAGCTGGCTCTCCAGTATTCCCTTCTCTCCCTTGCATCTGTGGGAAATTTGTGAAATATGACAAATAAATTGAAATTAGTCTTCATTTGCCTTCTGTTATCCAGCTACTGCAGCGCTGATGTGCTGCAGAGATGGCCATAGTTTTCTGAGACTGGACAGGAATCCAAGCTGTTCTATGCTTTGCATAGGGCAAGTCTAAGAGCCTTCAAGTCCCAGCACCCAGCAAACCTTCTGCTCAAATTGAAGGGTGTGTGTGGTTGGGCCTGGAGCCTCTGCCTGGTTGTTAAGCTGGAGTATAGTTGAGTTCTGGCCAAGTCTTGATAGGAAAATGTTGTTCCTCTTTCAGAGTCATCAGTGTTACAGCCTTCTAAGTAGTTTTGGGTTTCTGGTTATGTGGTTGTTTATCTTTTACGGAGGTATCCCTTCCCTTACTGTTTGCTTTTCTGGCAGAATCGACTCTATCAGGCCATTCAGAGAGCTGATGACATCCTGGACTTGAAGTTCTGCATGGATGGAGTTCAAACAGCCCTGCGGAATGAAGATTATGAGCAAGCAGCAGCTCACATCCATCGCTACCTGTCTTTGGATAAGTCAGTCATTGAGCTCAGTCGACAGGGCAAGGAAGGTGAGTACTGTTTCTGAAGAGCAGCAGATAAGTCACATTTCCAGTAAGATAACTAGAAACTGCCTGATAGACCAAAGCAGAAGATCCAATGCTAGCCAAAGATATTAGTGTAGTAATGATCCTTGCAAAAGCTTAGAAGTGTTATTAGATTTGAATTATTGTTAATAAATGGGACAGTTCCTGGCACAAGGCCTCCATAGCTTATCAGATACTGACTAGGTGAAGGACAAAAATGTCTAGGACAGAAGTGAGACAGAGAAGGCTCTGGGAGCTGTTGCAGTGTCACACTGTGATGCCAAGCAAAGCAGCTGGACGTGAAGAAACAAGGAAGAAATTGCCTGATACCTGAAAAAAAGTCTCTGGATTGGAGCTAGGGTGTAATTTGCCAGATTAGGTTGCACTGGAGTCTTCTTATTATCAGCATATCCTGTTGACTGTGTTATGTCCTGTAGAATAATTCCAGTGTGCCTGCCTGCGCTCCTGGCCTTTAGCCTCCTGATTGTCACCTCAGAGCTGCACAGTTTTCATCTCTCTGTTGGAAAAATAAGTATTGGACACCGTACTAATGTTGTCCTGCCAACTTTCCCTTTGTTCTCTCACCTTTTGACCAGGGGGTATCATTGATGCCAACCTGAAGCTCCTGCAGGAAGCAGAGCAGCGCCTGAAGACAATTGTGGCAGAGAAATTTGACATGGCCATGAAGCAGGGAGACCTGCCCCAGGTGGAACGGTTCTTCAAGATATTTCCTCTGCTCGGCTTACATGAAGAGGGGCTAAGCAAGTTCTCAGAGTACCTCTGCAAGCAGGTAGCACATTCTGTGAAACATGCTGTTTTTTCCTTAAGGGAAAGCAAAATGCAATCTCTGCCCATAGGGGTTGTGGAATGGCTCAGGCATATTAATCTTTGAAACTAGTGCTGGCCTCTCTCTGCTTGTTGCACCTTGGGATGAGCTTTCTGGTGTCTGAATACAGACCCCACTGGCTGGCTGTCTAGTTTGTTCTACCGTTTTTTGCTCTCTGTGCTTGCTTATAGCTCATACAAGGGAGCAATGTTCCAGCTGTGGCTGGAAAAAGAATAACAAGTTTCTGCCTTCCCTTCATCCCTTTGGTTTGCGCACGAGAGGAAGGAGCAAAGGATCCTTTTTGTTCAGGAAGAAAGTTTTTGCGATGGGAGGGCTAGTAAAAACACTGTATGGGAGGAAAAACATTTCTGAGTATTACCAGCTGACTGATCCCATCGTCATTCAGGTGGCCAACAAAGCAGAGGAGAACCTGCTGCTGGTGATGGGGACAGACATGAGTGACCGTCGAGCTGCTGTCATCTTTGCAGACACCCTGACACTCCTATTTGAAGGTAATCTCCCTTACTTCTTTGCAGATGGATTAAAAATAATCTGTGATGAGGTTGTCTGTCGGCCTAAAAGTTTTCAGTTCAACGTCCAAGATAGTGCAAAATGCCTCTTTCCTCTTTCATCTGTGAGAATGTCATGCTAGAGGGACAGGGGCTAAACTGATGGACTTTTCCCAGCCAGGAGAGGGCATTAGAAAAAAAAATTTCCTTTGTTCGGCTTTTGCAGACAGGAAATGGGCTTGCAAAGGAGCAGTTGTCCTCAGGAGGCAGGCTTTGTGTGTGGCTAAAGAGCTTTCTCACCTGAACGGGCTGCACAAATGTTTTCCTGGGAGAGCTGTAGATTTCTCCTTAGATAACCTGCTGGATTTGAGGGGTCTCGTGAGACCTGGATCAGACACCTCTGGTTCTTTGCATCCTGAGAACAAATGGCTTTTCCCTAAAGGATTCTTCTGACCCGCATTTCTCCAGGCAAACAAATCTGATCCCTTAACACTGAGCAGCTGTAATTGCCTCCCTGCCTGCCTCTCCAAGGAGGACCATGGCAGCTTGAAAACAGACGGGGAAGGGAGAAAGCCTATGAATGCTGTGTGGGAATGTCATCAAAGACAGTAACTGAGATCCTATCATGATTAACCGCCTTCTCCGTTATGTCTGCTGTAGTTCCAGGCTGTACCACTGCCAAGTCACTCTTCCAGCCTGGCATCCTTGTTGCTATTGAAGATCCTCAGAGCTGCTGGGACTGTCTTGGCAGGAGTGTGGAGGTAGAGGGGTGTTGCTACCCCTTGGAGCAGAGGCCCGCCTGGACTCCCAGCTCCCTCTCTGGGGAGATGAATGATCCCATGTTAAGCACTGTCTGAGAATTCCTGCAGCTCTGGGTCCAGCCTGGATGAGTGCTCTCTCTTGTGCCTGAGCACAGAAGGGATTCCCCGGCATGGCTCCCCCTCTCCTTGCAGGGATTGCTCGCATTGTGGAGACCCACCAACCCATCGTGGAGACTTACTATGGCCCAGGGAGGCTCTACACCCTCATCAAGCACCTGCAAGTGGAGTGCGACCGACAGGTGGAAAAGGTGGTGGACAACTTCATCAAAGAGAGGGACTATCACAGGCAGGTAAGAGGGGTGTGAGGCTGCCAGACACAGCCAGAACTGATGCAGTTCCTTCCTCTGGTGGTGCATCGACACAGTGTTCCTATTGCCCTTGCTGAACAAGTCCTTTCTTTGGTTACAGGGTGAGAAAAGGTTGTTAACTTCACCAGCACACATTTTGATGACTCTCCTTTTTTTTTTTTTTTTTTTTTTTTTTTTGTGGTTGCAGTTCCAGCAGGTTCAGAACAGCATGATGAGAAGCTCTTCCACAGAGAAGATTGAGCCAAGGTACAAACCAACCCCTTTTTGCTCTCTCTTATCTGTCACTAGCACTACTTAGCATTTGGATAACTCTTCCCATGTTCCAGAAGCTTTGTGTCTACTAAAGCATAAAAAAGAATTGCTGGGTGCCCTTCACTGCCCTTATGTAAAGGCAGCTTAAGTGTCACTTTTATTTTGCTTAATTGTTACTTTCAAGCCTTGACCCTCGTCGTTGTTGGAGGACTGGGATTATCATGGTACGTGAAGGACAGAGTCTTTATATGGCTCATATATGAGAGGGTCAGAATATGGTCCTTCAAGCCCATGAACTAGAGCAATTTCCTGGGCAAATAATCTGTGGCAAAGTCAGGAGTAAATCTTTGGGTCCTATTTATTTGTTATTTTACTGCTGCTGTACAGATTCTGTAAAGTCAACTTCTTGCTAATGAGCTGAACTGCTTCCAGTCTCCCTCCTCCTCTTTTTATTTTGAGTATTTGTGAAGTGCTAAAGTAAGGCCATTTGAAAATGCATTGAGCCCATCTGCCTTTGCATGGCTTCTAAACATGCCTTGAGAGAAAGCTCATGTTCCTGAAGCCATATCTGTCTGTGATCCTACAGAACCAGTTACTTTCATGCTAACTCAGAAGGCCACTAACTCCTTGCTCTGAGTAATTGTGGATGCATCCCAAGCTTACTGAGCTCTTGCTTTTTCATCCATTTAAAAAAAAGATAAAGGTTTCACACCCCACTTATCTATTGTGGGGCTTTGAGCAGCATTTATAATGTGCTTTTGTGCACAGAGATTAAATAAAGCTGCTGATATGGTTGTCTTTTTGTTGTCATCATTAAATGCAAAGTCATCTGTGCCTGGAACACTGTGTTCAGCATTGTCTTTTCTTGAGCTGTTGAGCTTCAGCAGATCCTTTGTCTGAAAATGATAAACACATGTGTCTGGACACAAGACCACAAATATGGAGGTGACAGGACCTGGCATTTCTAACATTGGCTGTGTAGGGCTTATGGAATCATAGCAAAATTGAGGTAGAAAGGGAGTGCTGGAGGTCTCTAGTCCAAATTCCTGCTTGAAACAGAGCTAATTTTGAAGTTAGATCAGGTTCTTTAGACCTTTACAGTCCTTATTACTCTGCACCTACACTTACAGCCTTATTAGTATTGCACTAACAGCCATGAATATGAAAAAGAAAAAAAAAAAAAGCTTCTTTGTAATGACTTTTAAAGAACATTTTGGCAAGTTGCAGGTTTTAGAAATGCCTGTGATGTTTAGCTTACCTAGCAGATCCCTTGGTTGGGGGTTGTCCTGGAGACCACAATTATAACATGGGAAGGCAATCCTCAGATGGATTAGCATCCCGTATTCAGGAAGATCTCTCTGGGATTTGTTCCCTCGAGGTTTTTGCCGACGTGTCTGCAGCAGAGCTCCCTCCCACAGAAACAGAGCAGCAGAGCAGTGTTTCCAAGCAGTCAGGCAGGTGCGGGTCCTGTGCCCGCATGTGGCTGGGCGCAGAGCAAGGAAAGGCAATTGCAGCCAAGCAGGCCAAGTCTGGGAACCCTTCTCTGGAGCAGATGGTGTTTGGCCCCTGTTTGCCAGAGGGTGACTGACAAGATGAACCGCTGAGCTGATCCATTCTGGCAGCGCTTATCTGCTACCCAACATAACTTATCTCCGTTTAACTTGGCTTATGGTGGAGAGCTGTCAAGGCTAGAAGCAAGTCTCAGTAGAAACAAACTCCCAAGTAATATTTGAAAGCAGAGCTGAGGCTGCGTGCACATACCAGTGGTTTTGGTGAGCTTTCATATGTGGTACAGATAGAGAGGGACAGTCTTAATCTCCCAGTGAGAGTACAGAGAATGTGCTACTTCACCGAGTTAAATTAGTGCCCCTCATGTTATAGACTTGCTGCCTTGATGCCTCTGTGTCCCTCGCAGGGAACTCGACCCTATTCTGACAGAGGTGACCTTGATGAACGCCCGCAGTGAGCTCTACCTGAGGTTTATCAAGAGACGGATAGTATCTGATTTCGAGGTGGGAGACTCTATGGCCTCAGAGGAGGTAAAACAAGGTAACGCCTTGAATACCAGCGCTCGCAGGCTCTTTGCTCCTTGAAGTGCCCCAGAGAGGAGACGTATCTGAGTCAGGGTCAGAGATGAGTGACACGGGTTCCACAGAGGCACTGTGGGAGCAACCTATGGAAGAGGACTCCCCAAAACTATATTCAGTGCTGGGCTTCCTGACAAAGTCCTGCCATAACCATCTTCTGCACAGTGGCTTTTCACACTCTGACATCTCACAGTGGGGGAAGGAAGCTGTTTGAAGCTGTGACTTCACAGGCCACTACAGGTCTGTTAGGGAAAAATGCCTGTCACCACGGCATCAGATGCCTGCATGATAAGAACAATATCCAGGAAGCAAATAACTGGAGCAGGGCGGGTTTAAGGATAACCCTCTGGGAAAGGATCTGGACCAAGTGTTAATACCACTGGTACAGGAAATATTCACTCTTCAATCCTCCAGTCCAACAGATGAAGTTGCTCCCCTCTAAAAGGGGAAAAAAGCTATCCAAACTATCCAAAATTATCTCCAGAACTTCTTTACTGTGAGAGTGACAGAGCCTTGAAACAGGCTGCCCAGAGAGGTTGTGGAGTCTCCTTCCCTGGAGATCTTCCAAACCCACCTGGATACCACCCTGTGCCATGTGCTCTAAGTGTCCCTGCTGGAGCAGGGAGGGTTAAAGTAGATGATCTCTAGAAGTCCCTGCCAGCCTCAGCCATTCTGCGATTCTGTGAAAACTAACCTTGTAGGAATATGACAGCAGAGGATAATAAGTAAGGTTTCCTAAGTGAGAGAAGGCCCTTCAGTAACTGCAGGCACAGGTGCTAGGTGGAGGCCAGGGGAAAATAAGCTGAGGGTTATGGCACTCCAGGGAGCTCTGGAAATCACTTCTTGTCATCTGCAGAAAGTCACCTCAGCTCTTTCAGATCCACAGATAAGACTTGTGATTTATTCCATGTTGGGCTTTGCAGGTGTGCATCTGTTGGACTCTTGTTAGGCAACAAGGTGATGAAGTGGAGTCATTTTCTGGCACACAGTCCCTGCTGACCGTTCTCCTTTGTGTTCTGCAGAGCATCAAAAATACCTGGACAAGCTCCTCAACAACTGCCTGCTGAGCCGCACCATGCAAGAGCTCATCGGCTACTACATCACCATGGAGGAATACTTCATGAGGGAGACTGTCAACAAGGTAGGGCCCACGCTGCTGCCCGCAACAGCCTGGGCTCTCTGCCAGGCACTGAGGCCTCAGTGTTGCTCCACAGTCCTCTGCTGAGAGCCCCGGGGAGGGAGATGGGCACGTCTGCAGCAGTTTGGACAGCCTGTTGTTTCCCTTGGCCTTGTAAAGCAAGCGGCCCTTTCTGAACTTTGCCTATAAAACATGCCCTTGGGTAGGGAAAGCAGCTGGTTCTGTGCCTGGGCAGGGCTGGCAGCCAGCCCCACCTCCCAGGTGCTCTGTCCTTGGTAGAACATAACTCCATACTTGAGTCACAAACCTCCACCAGCCTCACGCCACGCTTCCGTGCTGGAAGGTTACGCTGCTGCTCCGGGGGCCGTTTCAGGACGGCTCAAAGGAACTGCTCCAGATACAGCCTCTGAGGTGGGCTGGCTCCTTAGCTGAAGGTGCCACCAGCAAGGGGAAGTGCAGTTCCTCCAGCTGCCATCTTCTGTCCACAGTGGTGCCACGCAACGCCCACCCCAGTGGACTGTCCGCAGCTGGCTCTTGTCACTAAGCAGCATCTTCCTGGGGTTGTTATCTGGTGTTTGGGTGCAGCCAGACCGACTGTTGCCTGGAAGGAGAAGCAGCAGCACTTGTGCAGGCCCGTATTTTCCTAGTTAATGTTTGGTTACTGGCTTCAAAAGAGCAATTTTCTGCAGAAGGGTAGGACTTTTCAGAGCAGTCATAGAGGTGGAAGGTTCTGAAGATCCTCCTCAAGCTACTGAAAACTAGCGTGTGGTGCCAGGCTGCATGTGGTTCAGTTCAGCACAGGGTGGCACAAGCAAGCTGGCAGTGTTTCAGCTCAGTCCCACAGCACTGCGCCAAGAAGGCGCCTTCCCGTGTGCAGCTCTGGGTACTCAGGCAACTTTCCCTGCAGGCTGTTGCCATGGACAGCTACGAGAAGGGCCAGCTCACCTCCAGCATGGTGGATGACGTGTTTTATATCGTGAAGAAGTGCATTGGGCGTGCTCTGTCCAGCTCCAGCATAGACTGCCTCTGCGCAATGATCAACCACTCCACCACCGAGCTGGAGTCCGACTTCAGGTAGCGAGCAGGCACCGGATTCGTTCTAACTCCTCTCCTCCTGATGCTCTACAAACCATGCTGGGTATTAGACAGTCTTCCTTGTGCTCTCTGCCCTGGAAAGAGGCAAATAGGAAGCAGGCTCGGTGCAGTGGGGCAAGCTCAAGCTTGGTGTACCTCTGTCAGCAGTGGTCGTCGCCTGTAGGACAGAGAGGCTTAAGAGCTATGAATCTTGAGGCCTGAAGTCCCCCTGAGACGGAGCCATCACACAGTGTTGGGTGACACGTGGTTTGATGGTGCCTGGTCACTGCCAGTTGTTCTCTGTGTTACCTCTGAGCTTGCCTGAGGCCACTCTTCTGTTGTGACTTGAATGGGTACTCGCTGCAGTGTGGGGTGAGCCTGCAGAGCAGGCCTGCTCCTGGGTTTGCATTGCAGCGTGGGGTGGGAGAACTGTGACTGAGCTCAGCAGACAACTGCAGTCATTTTTTTTTTTTTTTGAGGAAAGCTCAAAAACTGGGCTGTTTCTTTGTCTGCCATTTCAGCCTCGCCTCCGTTAGATGCTGGCAGGAGGTATTTGGCAGCCTTCCTTTGCCCGGTAACAATTCCCTTGCCATTGTCAGGTCACAGGTCCTGTGTCACTTTATGATGGTGTAAGCCCTGGTGTGCTCTGCTTGCCCCGTAGGGAGGTCCTGTACAACAAGCTGAAGCAGGGCTTTCCAGCCACCACCTTCCAGGACTTCCAGAGAGGGGTGACCAGCGCCGTGAGCATCATGCACAGCAGCCTGCAGCAGGGGAAGTTTGACACCAAAGGCATCGAAAGCACCGACGAGGCTAAGCAGTCCTTTCTGGTGGGTTTAATGGCTGTCCTGGTGTACAGCGAGTTGGGGAAGGTGATTCTCCACTCCTCTCTACTGAGTATCCAAGATTCTCCTGTTCCTTTCTCCTGATAGCAGCGCTGCAGTTCACTGTGCGCCCAAGCAGACTTGAGCAGGACTGGGAGTCTCAGGTTAGGGGCTGTGTGAGAGCAGTCGAGGGGCTGTTACTGTTGTCCTCTAGCGTGTCCTTTCTTCTGGTAGGATATTCATGATGAGAGCCTGCGCTGCAAAAAAAGGACCTCAGTGGAACAGCAGCTCTGTCCAGATCTGCTGTCTCCTTTTGACCAGTCCTGCTGTAATTGATGCTGCATGGATGCATAAGCAGAGACCCTGAGAGCCCTGGAGAGGGGCTGGCTCATGCTGACTTCTCTCCCCCCTTGTAAGCTGCTCTGAGCAGCCAGTGCTGAAGAAGCTCCTTTGGACTTTTGCTATTTCAGGAGGAAAGATACCAAAGGCACCTGCAAAGGGAGAGTGAGGGCCTGAGCACTCATTTCATTAAACTCTTGGTTACAGGTCCCTGGACTTCTTGAAGCAAAGCACTTAAAATGTCAATTCTCCCACTAGATTCCTCATTCACCTGTCAGCTCGCTGCGTTTCCCTCTCTGCACAAGCCCCAGTGTTATACTGACATTTAGTTCAGCTTCAGCAGGTAAAGAACAGGCTGTTCAGTGAAGAACAGATACTCCTTCTGCCTAGAAGAGAGTGCCTTCCTCCCGCCAGTGCTTCTCTGGACATGCTGTGTATAATCCATCATCTCCAGCTGTTCCTAGTGCGTTTTCTTCATGACACTGTCAGAGAAATGAGCAGAGAAGTTGGGGATACATCCTCTGTTCCATCAGTCATCCAAGACTGGGGCTGGGCTGTAGCATCATAGGCAGAATGATGAGGAAGAGAAGTGGCCAGAACTAATTCAGGCTTTGCAGCAGCTACAGGTTCAGTGCACACATGGTCAGTTACTGTGGCTCAGCCTGACATAACTGTGACTCCACAGTGATTTGATCACATAGGAGCACCCCTGTCCCCTTAGGGATTTGCATTTCAGTCTGTAGAGGGAGCAAGACTTAGAGTAAACATGCAGACTTACGGCTGCAATGCAAAGAATAAACATGCAGACTTACAGCTGCGATGCAAAGAAATTCCTTTTTTTTTTTTTTTTTTTTTCCCTCCTCCTCCCCAGGTGACCTTAAACAATGTTGAAGTCTGCAGTGAAAACATCATGACCCTAAAGAAGACTTTGGAGGTACGGTCTGGATTCTTCCCTGTTTTTTTCCCCATAACCGTAACCTGTAATTTCCTCCCTGAGGGGGTTGGATAAACCTTCTGGACTTCCCTCTGCCCAAATTCCTGAAGTCCTTGGCCTCCTGCCTCAGGAAAGCAGTTCTGAGCTGCCGGAGCAAGTGCTCGCTAATATTTAGTAGTATAAACTGGTCTAGCTAGAAGTACCAGTTCCCCCAGGTTACCGACCTGGCGCTGAGAGGAGTCAGTTGATTAAGACATGCAGCTCTGAGAGGTTGTGCTTCCCTGGCGGCTTGTGATGGCACTGAGGAGCAGGGGTTAGCGAGCTTACTCTTCATCAGGTCCTGATTTTTCTAATTCTGCCAATCCATATTTGTGCACTTCACCATCTATATGCATTTATAGGATGTTCCATCAATCCTTCTGAGTCAGGAGTTGAGTTCCTAGTCAGTACATCTGCCCCTTCAGCCCAACCTTTGATCTGTGTGTTTTTGGGTTCTTCTGCTCTGATGTATCCCTTTTAGGGTTGTACTAGCTGCAGCTGTGGGCTGCATTTTTCACATGGTTCTCACCTGCTACAGTGGCCCTTGGCTTCCTATCCTGCTCTCCTCTCTCCAGCTGGAGACAGCAGCTTCTGCCTTCGCAGGGGTGGGAGGCGAGTGCTGCTCGGTGCCCACGAGCGGGTGGGCAGACAGCCAGGGCTCAGCACTGCCCAGGGACAGCAGCAGCCCGTGTTAGTGCTGCATCTTGCTCGTGGATCTCTTCCCTGCAGAGTGACTGCACCAAACTGCTCAGCCAAGGTTTTGGGGGTGAACAAGCGCAGGCCAAAATTGACAGCTGCCTCTCCGACATGGCCGCAGTGTCCAACAAATTCCGTGACCTCCTGCAGGTGAGTGTCTGGTTGTTACTGCCGCCCTGTGATGTGGTGGCAGTCGTTTCAGGCCGAGGCCTTGACTGTGTCTTACTCCAAGGGTCCTGGGTAGAGGGACAGAAGGAAGCAGATCAATCCACTTTGGATCCTGTGAACAGATCCAGCCCCTTTGCACCAGCTGGGGCTGCATAAAAGCTCTGGAAGCAGCTGCAGAGCCAGAAGGATTGTGGTTCCTTTTGTCTTCACTCAGCACAGAGCAGTAGCAGTTTCAGCCTGTCAAGGACAAGAAGTATTAATAGCATTCTCATCTACTCCATTCTCCCTCGTGGCCAGGCATGTTGTCGAGATGTCCAAAGCCTTGCTAGGTGATGTGGCAGGAGGGTTGGGGTAGAGAAGCAGCTGCTCTTCTCTCACGTTACATCTCCTTTCTGCTAGAGGAAATACTCCCCTGGCTGGAACAGAAGGCTCTTTGGCTAAAGCCACTCTCTCTTGTGGGGCCTCTTCCTCTAGACTTGCCCAGTGGTCTCCACCAGGCAGGGGAGTAGAAAGGCCTAATACTGCTGTGGAAAGAAGCCAGGCAAAAGAGATCACTTTGAACTAGATTTGCCATCATTGCCTCAGAGGAGCAAGGCCTTTTTTTATTTTCCTTTCCAGTTCATTGTGATCCAGTCTCCAGACTGGTAATGCACACAAAGCCTCTTGAGGGTCATGGTCAATACCAAGTCGAAGCAGCTCATGAATAAGCAGTACAATTCTCCAGTTCTTGTGCTGGCGTGGTATTAAAACTGGCTGCAAAGTAATGAAGATGCTAGGCAACCAGTTCCTGCACTGCCTGAGTCACACACACATTGCGTTCGCCTTGGAAAAGGGCACTTGCCAGCAGGGCCTGCTCAGAAATGCCAATTTTAGTTAAAAACTTCCATGAAATGCCAGGCGCTCTTGGTACCTGAATGGTTTTGTGCTGGGTGAGCTTTCTTGACATCTTCCTGAGCCAAATGGGGGTGGCTGGCAGGAGAGGTTTTTCCAAGAGCTCCTTTGCATTGGAGCAGATAGAACAGCATTTGCTGACAACCTGCTGCTCAAGGGAGGTGGTGTGTGCTAGGGTTATGATTAATTCAGGGAACTAGCTGTGGTTACAGCTTTTATCCCTTCTTTTAGCTTCTCCTACTGAGCTAAGCTGCACTGGAGGAGAGGGGCGCGAGTTGTGTCTGAACGTAGCGTCCCATGGGCTGGCCCCAAAGGGAAAGGCTGGGGTTTGCCTCCTTTCCGACCTTGGTGGGCCGTGCACGAAGCACCTCTGTCCCGCTAGGAACCCCCAGTAGCTGTGCGGGAAGTTAGGAGTCCTTCAGACAGGCTGTAGGTCAACACGAGGGCCTCTTAGTAATGTCCTCGGAGCCATCCAGCATCAGAAGAACATGGGATCCGGGCCAGTCCTGTGCAAGTCAGGGGGTTGTGCAAAGAGCACGTGAGGCAGCATCAAGAGAGCCTGGCTGGCTTGGTTGTGGTGTTGACCATTAAATGTGCTCAGTGGCTCTCACGTCCTCTTCCTGTCTCCCTCAGGAAGGGCTCAATGAGCTGAACAGCACAGCCATCAAACCCCAGGTGAAGCCTTGGATCAACCTCTTCCTCTCTGTCTCTCATAACATCGAGGAGGTGAGACGCCGCGGTCCCTGCTTCTGGCCCAGCCCGGCAGGGCAATCGAAGCAACCATGTGCTCACACCTCCGGCTCCACTGCCCTTTCCTCAGCACAGAGGAGATAGATTAAAATTCTGGGACTCGCTTTGCATCCCAGTGCAGCAAGGGCCATGTGGCTTGAGAGGAGCTTAAGACAATTTTGGGTGGGGGTGGGGTGTCAGTTCCATGGGGCCAATCGCTGTCATTTGCACTAGGCCAGACAAACAACTCTTTTTGTACTTCCACGTCAGGAAGAGTTCAGCGACTACGAAGCTAATGATCCCTGGGTCCAGCAGTTCATCATCAACCTGGAACAGCAGATGACGGAGTTCAAGGTGAGGGGAAGCAGACGCTGCAGCTCGCAGCATCTTCCAGCGCTTCTCCCCTGCCCAGGGGAACGATGGACAGGGATGTCCTCTGATTCCTCATGGGCCTCCTGGAGGCTGATGGCTTGGGCCAGTGCTGTTCCCTCACTGAGCATGGAAGCGATCGTCTTATAGGCCCGGGTTTAGGGCCCTCTGCTCACTTTCTAGCCTGACAAGAATGACACAGGTTTCTGCTTTCAGGCTGGGCTGTCTCCAGTGATCTACGATACTCTCACTGGGCTCATGACCAGCCTCATAGCCATCGAACTGGAGAAAGTGATTCTCAAATCCACCTTCAGCAGGGTAAGCCCAACCCTGGCCTCTCCTCTGTAGGCCAGGCGGTCTGCAAGCCTTCCACCATGAAACCCTCCCTTACTTTCCAAGGGATGGGGCTGGGCAGGGGCAAATACTCCCCTCAGAATAGCTCTACCACAGGTGGTAGCTGATGGGAGGAGGCCTTGCATTAGAGCATACAGGGAGAAGAGGGTAGTGTTTGAGGTGGGTGCGAAGAGGAGCCGCTGTCATCTGCCACGAGAGGAGGCCTGACCCTCCAGAGCCAACCCACCACCACTCTAATACCTTCTTCTGTGTATGATTTGGCAGCAGCCTAGGCCTGCTTGGAGAATTCACTGAGCTTCCTTGGTCCCCACAGCTTGGCGGTCTGCAGTTTGACAAGGAGCTGAGATCTCTCATTGCTTATCTCACCACGGTCACTACCTGGACTATCCGCGACAAGTTTGCCCGTCTTTCCCAAATGGCCACGATCCTCAACCTGGAAAGGGTAAGCTGCACTTGGTCTGCTTTTATCAGACCACACGTGGATTTACTGAGCTTGTCCTAATTTTGTCCTGCCTACCACAGCAGGGGGCCGCTCGGGGAATTTGCCCCGTGCCTGATGGTGGTTTATTTGCCAGGGCTAGGGGCAGGAAACTGCCCAGCCATCGTCTTCCCGCTGTTCCCTGGCACCACCTTAGGCCGGGTTTGAGCTCACGCACGAAGGCGGCTGTGGCCGAGTTGTCCACTGCCGCTCTCGTCTTTCTCCAGGTGACGGAGATCTTGGATTACTGGGGCCCGAACTCGGGCCCGCTCACGTGGCGCCTCACTCCCGCCGAGGTCCGGCAGGTGCTGGCTCTCCGGATGGACTTCCGAAGCGAGGACATCAAGCGGCTGCGCCTGTAGTTGGCCTGTAGTTCCTCAGCCTGTGAGCACCACCGCGGCTGAAGCAGCAGGAACGCTACAGCCGCAGAGCTGTGCCCAGCCTGGCCCCGCTGGTGGACGCACGGTGCAGGCACCCAGTAGTGGCTGCTGCCCTGCCCGTGTTCCTCAGAGCAGAGGACTTTTCTTGCAAGGTGGGAAGAGCCTTGAGCTTTTTATGGGACCAGAAACAAGGCAGCAGTGAAATCTCTCATGCTGAGAGCAGGCTCACACTAAAATCTGAAACCGGGTGCTAGGCTGAGAGACAAGAGGCTGCAAGCTTGTGCCTTCCTTTTATTCTACCTTCCTTTGGATGGCCACAGAGGAAACGTTGGAGCTGTTGTGGGGCTGGGGGCAGAGCTATATTTGAACTGTACCACGTCTTGTGCTGCCCTAACACTTCTTGGGAGAGGCTGCCCAAATGACACTACTTTCTGCACGAGCTACTGCAGTCTTAATGGAGTCCAATCGTGCCCCTTCCTGTGGTGGTGGTGGGGACAGTCCTGTAGAAGAGGGAGACTGCTGAGAGAAGAGTGATATGGGCAGGGGGTGCTGGGTGGAAGCAGGGACCTCTCTCTGAGAAACTGGACTGGGGCCCTGTTGGCTCTCTGGGGCCTGTTCAGTTCCTCCATAAATAAATCTAACCACAGTAACCGTGACCGCCAAATGTGTGCGCGTGCCTGGAGGGAGCCAGGGAGAAGACAGAGCTGCCGTCACCATCTCTTCTCCCCCGTGTCACAGCCACGGCCCTGCCCAGCTGGCACTGGCACAGCACTGCAAGCAGCACCAGGCACTGCCCCCTGCCCCTTCGTTGCTCTGCCACCAGCAGCATGGGGGGCATAGGGAGACGGGGGCACCCACCTGCCACCACATTGACCTGTTGCATGGAGGGCTGCGCTTTGCCCTGACCTTTCAGGCTCTTGCTGTCCCAGGGGGAAGGAGTGGTGACAGAGCACAGGTAAGGACAGATGGCAGTAAACAAATGCTAGCAACACACGGTCTTTTATTCAGAGGAGGAAGGTGCTGCAGAAATAATCTCTTGGTACCTGCTCTTAGAGGAGCAAGGGTAGGGAGGAGGGGGAGACTTGATTCTACATCCAGGCTGGACCTTGGGGCACCACAGGCACTAGTGGAAGAACAGGACTCGGGAGTAACACTGCCCTTGCCCCTGCTCTAGGGAAGGGTATCAAGGTTATTTTCTGCTTTGGAGGGCTATAAAAGTCCAAGTCAACGCCCAGGGTGAGACTGGAAGCAGCCGTCCGCCCACAAGGCCAGCGGTGGGGAAAGCTGTGCCTGCCGGCTCAGTACGGCGCCTCTGGCTGCAGGGGCAGCTGCCAGCACAAGGTGGGCACGGCCAAACCTAAGGCAGGTGCTGGAGGAGCAGGGTCCGTCACGTCCCACACGGGCTGCGGGGCGGCACCCTGCCCCGAGTACGGGCACCTCGGGACAGCATCCAGCAGGAACAGGCCGGGAGGGAAGGTCATCACACGGCAGCGTCCTCTCCGGGGTCGCTTCCCCCTACCTCCACTGAGAAGCCGCCTGTGTCCACTTGGACACTATGGATGCTGAAGTTGCCCAAATCCTGGAACAGAGATAGGGACAGGAGTTAGGAAGGGCCACGTGGGGCCTTGTCCCCGCTTGGGGACAAGATGCTACAGTTGCCACCCACGTCTCACCTCGGTTTTTGCTAGGATTTGGAGCAAGGCTTCCTTCTGGCGTGGCGCTTTGGTTAAGACGTAGAGGAAGCCGCCGCCGCCGGCCCCCGCCAAGCACTGCCCGTAGACATGAGGCCGCAGCGCGGCCATGAGGCGCCCAACGGCCAGCGGCTCGCACCCCGGGGCCATGCACTTCTTCTGCTGCCAGTAGCGGTTCAGGCACTCGCCGAGCAGCAGCAGGTCACCTAGAGGACAGGGCAAACAAGTCAAGAACGGAGAGAAATGCAGGCGAAATCTCCCAAGGAGCAGAGGCCCAAGCACGGCCTCTCCTGCTCAAGCTGAACTAAATTATGCCTTCTGATCAGTCCAATTCCCCGCAGCTCTGCCAGCCAAGCAAGCAAACGCAGCTCTACGCGTCGCTGGTTTTATTTTTAATCCTCCTCGGGGGAGGATTCGCTCACTTTAATGTCCCAGCATCCCCCAAGAGCCGAAGGCCAAATGAACCCTCACCAGAAGCGAAGCCCCATCACAAGCAACTCACAGAAAATCACTCAGACTCGGCCCCCGGCATCTCTCCTAACCCTCCTCCTGCCTCCAGCAGCCACAGCTTGGCCTGGATTTCAGGGCACGGCCCAGAAAACACTGGTGGGCCGGGGGAGGCTGCGTAGGAGGGGAGTGGAGGCAGCTGCCTCAGCCTCTGTGCAAACTCTCCCCAGGGCCTCCACACCGCTCTGCTGGTTAATACGGAGCTGCCGGGCTCTTCCCTAGCACAGCCAAGGCCATGGAGCCAAGGCCTGGCAGGGACTTGCCGGGCTCCAGCTCCCAGGCGTGGAGGGCGACACCGGCGTCCCCGGGCTGCCCGGTCCTGGTGCCGCTGCCTCCCTGGGAGGAGGCGCCGGGCGCACGGGGGCCGTACCTTGCTGCAGGGCCCGGGCGCACTCCTCGGCGTTGCTCACCAGCGCGGCAGCGTTGTGCACAGCTGCGGGCAGCCTGGCGTACCAGTTCCTCACCACGTCCTGCAAAACAGGACAGCGGGGACAGCGTCAGCACGCGCTCGGGAGCACAACGGGCGCTTCTGCCACCGCTTTCCTGCCTCGTTCAGTGCCAGCTCCCCTTGGGACACGGCAACGTTGCTGCAAGGAAGGGGACCGGTGCCAACAGCATGGGGCACACGGGACACCTCATCTCAGAGATCAGGGACAGAACCAAGACGCGGCGATGCCACCCGCCAGCACCGCAGCGGCTGGCACAACCCGGGTTCCCCGCATTACCTGGAGCAGGTTGCGGGCCAGGCGGGTCTTGCCCGTGTACACCAGCAGCAAGTGGTCATTCAGGGTCTGTGCGAAGCCCTGGGGCACCGCGATCTCCTCCACCTCCACCCGCAGCGGGAGCTGGGCCTTCGACCTCCCGATCTTGATGCCTGGCACCAGCCCCCCGACCTGGTCCTGCCACCCGCCGCCTGCAGAGCGAGGGGGGCTTCAGCCACGGCCAGAGCAGCCCCAGGCGGGCCACGTCGTGCCACGCGGGCAGGGACACGGCCGGGGACGCTTCCTTGCGGACACTACCTGTTGTGAGCCTCTGCTCCAGGTGCAGCACGGCGTGGATGAGGGACTCGGTGCTGGCAGCCTTCCCCGCCGCCCGGTACAGCGCCGCCATCACCGCTCCAGCCAGGATGCTGCTGGTGCCTGCAGGGAGCACAGCAGGGCCAGGGAAGCGAGGAGCTGGACAGCCCCGTGGCACCGGCTGCCCCGTCGGGCTGCGCTGTGCCTCACGGAGATGGGGCACAGAGGCTCACGCTGCCCAAGAGCCGGTGCCGAGTTCAGAGCCGCACGGCTGCCAGTGGGACACCCTGTCCTAGGGCTCGGGGCAGAAGGGACGCCCCAGTGCTGGTGAGGCAGGGGCTGGGATTGCCCCTGCCAGCTCTTTCCCTGCCAACGTACCCAGGCCCGAGCCGTGTGGCAGCTGGGACCACGTGTGCACCTCAAAGCCGCCACCGAAGCTCTCCAGCAGCTGGGCTTGCAGGGGCTTCGACGAGGGGAACTGCACCACCTGGGTGCATATGAAGGCAGCTTTGAGCAAGGCTCCTGCGAAAGAAAGGGGATGGAGAAAGCAAAGCTGGTGTCTCCTGCCCCATCTGCTGCTCCCTTCACGCTCTAGTCCCCAGGGGGCACGCGAGGAGGTGTGGAAGGAGATGAGTTGCTCCCAGGGAGCGCAGCAAATCCGAGCACCAACACCACAGGTGCCGCGCTGCGGGACGGCCCGGGTACGCGGGCGCCCGTCCCCCGCCTGGGGACGGGGGCACGGAGCCGGTGGGCGCCTCACCTGGCGCGTGCGGCTGGCAGTAGTCCCGCAGGTGCTCCAGCTCGCGGCACACCAGCTCCACGGCCACGTCGCCCTGCGGCGTCCCGCTCACGCTGGCCAGCCGC
>VZSV01000154.1:1053838-1076757 GCA_013398735.1 Nothocercus julius
CAACCAAAGCAGCTTCTGGCTCTCCCTTCAGACTCAAACCCAGCAGAATTAAATCCATCCCAAAGTCCAAACGGATTAAAAAACATCCATCCCAAAGTCCAAATGGATTAAAAAGCATCAGAACCATCTGCTGGCGATTGCCCGAGACCCTGCGAGGGGACAGGGAGGTGGTTGTAGCGGATGGGGAATCAGTGTTGCTGAAGTTGTTCCTTGCTCTGTCCAGTCCCAGGTGCATCAACTGCACAACATTCACAGACATAAGGCACTAGAAAATAACTCCTCACAGGTTCTAACTTTTTGTTCTTAAAATTGATGCTGCGGGATATTTCGGAAGCCCTCCCGGGCCTGGAACATCAGTTCTCAGGGGGCTGCTAAAAGCACGAAGGGACTCTGGGCGAATGACATTAAGGTGCACCTGACACCCCAGGGAGGCTCCAGCCGGGCCGGTACCGCGGGGGGCCGGTACCGCTCACGACACAAGGTCCAAGGCAGGGAAACACTCCCTGCCGTAGGCAGCGTCGGCGGCAGCGGGAGCCCTCGTCCTGCTCGCAGGGCTCTTCCCAAGCGGCCGGCAGAGCGACGCCACGACGGAGCCGAGCGGGCTGCTCCGGAAGAGCCGCGCTCGTTCCCCGCGCGCAGCTCCCACCGCGCGGGCCGCGCACGGAGTCCTGCCCGGCGGCAATTCCCACCCCAAGGGATGCAAAAGAATCAGACGACGGGAACCCCAGCGCTGCGGCCGCAGCTATGAGGGTATAATTGGCGCTCGTCCCGCTACGGGGAAGCCAGACTCGGCCCTCACGCAGGGAAAACTCTTTGGAGCATGGAAGAAATCCCAGCTGCGGCCACAGTGAGAGGCTGCAGTGCAGGGCTGGGCACAGGTGGGACGGAGCTGCAGCTCCAAGGAACTGCTAAACTCGCCAGGGCTCCAGCGCTCGCGTGGGAGCAGCAGGGGTTACGACCAGATTACAAACACCAACACCTTCCTCAAGTGCCTCTTTCGCCATAACCGAAATACTGAGGGCAGTGCAGGAGGATTCCCCGTGCTGCCCCGGACCCTCACTCAGCTCTGCAAACTTCAGTAAAACGCGGTAGTTAAAGCATCCTGGTAGAGAACAGCATGTCCTTCAGTGCAACGAGACACTCGTACTCTAAACCACCAAGGTCGTCTTCCTTTAAATAAAGACTAAAATCCACTGCAGCACGAGCAAGGTGCTAAACAAAAACATTTCTGGAAAGAAAGGGACCGTGTCAGCACAACCAGCTGCACAGGCGCAGAAACGGGACATTTAAACAGAGTCTCCCAATTCAGCCGTTGCAGGGCAAGGCCAACTCCAGGCTGCAGATGAGCAATGTGCTAGAAAATTAGCTTCCACTCTCCTCAAAATACCTCCTCTCAAAAGGACCCACGGCCACCAGGACCTGCTCCCCACGTCCTGCATGCAGGCCTTCAGGAAGGAACCGAACGGCACACGCGATCGGTGCACGAACAGCACAGCTTTAAGGCATTTACAAGCATTTCAAGTTCCTCCTCCCGCAAAGGCGGAGGCTGCTCTTGCGAGGGCTACAAGCACACAGCGTCTACAATGCTTAAAAGAAGTTTAAAGTGCATAGAAAATTTCCAAATGCCTTTTAGAGGCAGCCTGAGGCGCTCTGGATGACATTAACTCCTTCCTCCACACAGATCTGCTCCCTGCCACTACCATTTTTTTTTAATTAAAACACTAGCAAAGGCTTAAGGGAAATGTAGTTTAAAACAGAAACACATCCCGAAGTGGCCTAAAATTAACCTGACCAGGTACTAGACAGACACCAAGTGACCGCCAGCACAAACCCACCGCGACCTCCAGCGCGGCACAAGCGAACCGGAGCCATGGAGGGAAATCTGCGTTGGAAAACAAGCGCCGCTGCCGCTCCTGCTGCCTAGATAACACTGTCCTGATTCCGACTGCAGTCATCGCTATCGCATGGTGCGTGTCCAGCACTGGGTCTGCAGAGCTCGGCAGGGAAACAGGCGGAGCGGGGTTGCTCATCTCCCCAAGACCGGTCGGAGTGGCTGAGGGCGAGTACTGGACAAGGATGCGGGTGCAATCGTGTGTCTCCTTCCGTGCCACCTCTCCTGCTCTCCGTCCCGCTGCGAGGGGACCAGAGGAGGCTCCTTCTCAGAGCTCTTCTGTGCAGGAGGGACGTTAGGAAGGTGTTCGGGAGAGCAGGAAAATACCAGCCTGGGAAGAAGGATGGGCTGAACAACACAAGACCGGCCTATACAACAGAAGGGGAAGGGAACAGAATGAAGGAGCTGAGGTTGCTAGAAAGGCCTTTTAGCAGCGCGGATGCCTTGTTTGTTGTGTCGGCTCGGGGCAGGGGCTGCCGCAATGGGCGACAGCAGCCACAAACCCACACGGCGGGGCAGTCGTGACACCGGTATCTGCAGCAGCCAAAAGCTGAAGAGCTTCAACTTGATGCAGAGAGACAGATTTGGAGCAAATCTGGCTCAGATAAGGAAGCACGAGGCAGAATGAAGAGGGGAATCTTGCTCACAAGAGGATTCACAGCAGCCATGGGCCGGGAGTAAGAGGTGACCCCAGGGAAAGCAATAAGGGCTAAGACAGCTTGAACACTACAGCGGGAAGCAGGAATCTGAGCTTGCACGAAGACTTGGAGAGGAAGGGAAAGTGTCACAGAACCTTCCCTCCCTGCCACAGAATAGAAAGAAACTGTCCTTTGAGTCACAGCAAATCTGCACACTAGGAGTCAGCACATGGAAAGCATGAAGATATCAAGTCTGGCAAGATGCCAAAATCACTGTAATACCCCTTCCTGACACAGAAAACATCACTCGTAAACAGACAGCTTTTATTTTATCCTCAGACCATTAACTATGAGCAATAAAGGCCCTCTCTAATACAGATTTTACTCAAGTCCTTCAGTACCATTCAAGAAAAATCGACAAAACACAACAGCTTTGGAAGGGATGTCCCATTACTTATGACAGGAACTCACAGGCGCCCATAAAGTAGGGGAAACAAGGAATATAACCATTTGCAACCTACTTCAAGAACAAATGGTTGTTAGTGGACAACATGCTGCTAACTTTTCAGTTTGGTCTTAACTAGTCATAACCCTCCAGAGAACAAACTGAACGGTTTCAGCTAAGATCTCTCTCCGTTAACTGCATTAAGTGCTTCAGTTCGATTCAGATATATGCTTTATTTTCTCCTAAAGAGCCTCACCAGGGACGGCAACATGGGCAATAATCTCCGATCTGAAGGGATGCTCTACGACACAACCTGCATGTCAAGTATAAAACTCTTTCTTTGGTCTCTCGCCTCTTTCCCTGGTGAGGAAGGCACACCATTGCCCCACGTAAGAAGCTGAAAGAGGAGAGAATCCACAGGTATTTTTGAGAGACCAGAGGCAAGGAAAATGTTGTAAGGTCCTCTTTTGAGTAAATAAAGAGAATCTTTGCTTTTGATTGATCTCACAATGGGAAGAGGGAAAAGAAGAGAGAGGTAAACCTGTGCAATACCATTTGGCTTTCCCTCCGCTCCTTTGCCATCAGTGCCTCAGCTAGGACATATTTTGATACTTGGAGAAGGGGTGAATCTCAACTGCACAGTGTGAAGCACCTCAACGAGCACGATGGCAAAGAGCTTTGCTGAGGGAAAGCAACTCAAAATCCTGCTTCTATTCTCAGGGCCTGGCACATAAACTTATTCCCTCCAGCTGAGGTATTACCAACACAGAGAAATGAGAGGCATGACAGACTCGAGGAGAGGAACGGGAGAGAATTTCCTTGACTCCTGCAGGAGTTGCTGAGATGCTCCCTCGCTCCCAGAACAAGCACAGTGTTTTCTGCAATACTACCAGCACCACAGGCCGTTCTACGTTCAAGATAGCCACAGTCAGCTGAAAACACAAGAGGCTATTCCCGCCTGCTGCTCAAGTTCCCCAAACTAAGCCAAGTTTTATATAAAACTTGCATTTGCTGCATGAACGTTGCCAGACAGGCTCCACTGAGCCACATAAAAGAAGGGAGTGAAGGGGAGTCCACAAAGAGACTGTGCAGCTGAAAGAGAAACAGCTTTTGACAGTGTGACTCACATTGAAGACGAACATCTGTCCTTGTTAGTCTCCTTCTGCTAATAAAACCTCCAGAAATCCCACTCCCTTAGAGAAGCTAAACACACACGTTGATCTTCAATGTTTATAGAAATCCACTTAGTTTCAGTGGCCCCAGGCAAAAAAAAAAAAACAAAAACCAAAAAACTTACCAGCACTTCTGTCACCTCAATGATCTGATGATTAATTCTATGTGACTCCCTGTTAGCGAAAGAAACGATGGGAGCACAGGAACGGTGACAGGACACACCGAGACCTGTCCCCTCGCTGCTGCGCACGCGAGGCCACGTCTCGTGCCAGTGAGGTAGCTGATGGTGCCGCTGCTGCACGGGCCAACGCGCCGAGCCCTCCGCAGGGCGCCACGTGGAGAGCAGGGGGAGGCCGCGCAGCGTTCAGCCGCGGGGACAGGACACCTCAACGCCAGGCCTTGCACCAGAGAGGGGACGGAAGGGGCACAGTCCCAAGGGCTTCTCCTGAGCCCTTCCCATCACCGTAAGGCTAAGGCCGCTGGTGCTCGCTCCTTCGCAGGCTTCCCAGCGCACACTCAACGCCACCCTTCACCCACTGGCGCACGGGGGAGCCTGGCGAGCCAAGGGCTGGAAGAGGGGAACAGGTAGGGCAAAGGGCTGAGAAAGCTTGAAAATTAAAAGTTCTAAAATGTACAAAATGTAACACGTGGGAAAAGTTAAAAATTGCAAGACAAGAAAGGAGATGAAAGAAATACAGGACGAGGAGAGGGACTGAGAGACGATGGCAGAAGATTCCAGCTCGGGTCTAGTCAGCACTACTCCCTTTGGTAGCCGCTCAGTTCCACCTCATCCTTGCGGCGCCGCTGCGTGAAGAGGGAGCTGAAGGGGTAGAGTTTGGCTTTGGCCTGGAAGCGCTGCCCAGCAATGTCGATCTCGTACTCGCCCTGGTTGATGAAGTCAGTTGTCACCACAAGCTCTTCTCCTGTCTTCTCATCAAAGTGCTGCACAAAGCCAAGGCAGACGTGGCGCTCCAGGGTGTAGCTGTAGGCGCTGCTCGTGGTCTTGCCCACGTAGCGGCCGTTGCGGAAAATGGGCTCCCCCCACCAGGGCCAGAGGTCCATGTCTGTGTCATGGTCCTCAAGAATGAACATGGTAAATCGCTTGTACACACCATGCTGCTTCTGCTCTAACAAGGCGTCCTGGCCAATGAACTCCATTCCCTGCAAAGAGAAGGAAGCATCTGCTGATGAAAGAAACATCAACTGGAGCAGCTGCTGCTGTGTGACACAAGGTAAACTAAGTTTGGAATTCATGCTTTGTCAAGACAGGTTGCTTCTATATGCAGTAAGCCCAGCTCAGGGCTTTTCCAGCATTGTTTTTTGCTCCAGATGCTAAACTGTGTTGAAAGATATCAAAATATATGTTTGAAGTGGGCATTTAAAAAAATCATTTTAGTTTTCACCATATCACCGGCTCTGGAAGCACACTATGTTTCAAGAATCACAGGAAAACAGTAACAGCCTACAAAATTCTTATCCCTAACCATCAGATTTGCTTCTCTAAATTATTTAATGCAAGCAATTGCTTTGTCTGGTGCAAAGACGTGAGAATGGAGAAAATAAACAAGTGAGAGAGATGGCACCTGCCAACACAATTAAGCAGGACACAACTTCACGTGGTTCCATGTTTTAGTAAAAACAGAGAATTGCTGTCCCTGGTGCCCACCACCACACGTCTTGACTACATCAAACAACACTTGGTGCACAGGCTGGTTTTTGCTTCATCAGCTGGAGGAGAAGCTGCCCATCCCTGCTGCCCAGACAGGCTCCACTACAGGAATTAGTGTCAGGTTTCCACTGTACCTTTTCCAGCTTGACCTGGAACTCACGTCCGCACTCCATGGGAGTGGTGAAGGCGTCCAGATCCTGACCCCAGAACGCAAAGAACTTCTCGATGCGCAGGCTGCGCAGCGCGTAATAGCCAGCATTGCGGATCCCATACTTCTGTCCCATGTTCATCACCTCATTGTATACGTGCAGGGCGTACTGTGAGGGAAGGGTAAAACACAGCGCTGCAGAAAAACACCAGGAAAGAGAGGAGGGTCCTACACCCCACTGCTGATGTTACTGTGTCCTGCCTCTGCAGCACAATAGGTCTGGCCAGGCGGCAAGCTGTACAGAACATGGAAACCCTCCCACCTGACCTCTGCCATTGTTAAAGTAGACAGTTCAATACCCCAAGCCAACTTTAAAAATGTGCCTCCTTATGCACATCCGGAACTGCCCGAAGTACCTACAGCTGTAGCACGCTCTCACCTCTATGGGGATGTACAGCATGAATCCAGGCTCTCCCGTGTGAGTGATGCTCATCACGCGGATCCCATTAGCGTAGCCCACGCTCATCTCCTGCAGAAGCAGAGGGGCTTAAAACATCCAAACTGGAACACAGCACCGAGATCCAGAAGAAGTACAATCCATCACACAGACCATACCAAGCAGCCCTTTCCCCTTCCTCACGGCCATTTACCACTGGCTTACATGCAAAGAATTTAAATCTAAGAATGCAAACAGTGATATCACATTATTCAGACTTTATAATCTCTTCATGACACTCAGCAGTAAGCCTTTGAACTAGGCCAGGACAAAAGTTTGTATTCTAAAGGCAAGACAGAGATGGAATAGATATCTGCTTAGCCTTTTAATGTAGCAGGAGACAATGACTCCACAGTCCCTGATCCCAGCTGCCTCTCGCACTGATAACTTCATAACCGATTGCATGAACTACGCCATGACATGAAACAGCACCAAACCCACTCTGAGTTGAATACTTAAAACAACTTTGTATTTGCCGAAAGCTTAGCAAGTAGAAACTAAAGGGAAGTAGTTCAGAAAGTGAGCCTAGAGAGCGCCTTAGCTCAGTTAACTGCAGGAACTATGTATGGTTTTAAATTCACCGTTGACTGCTCAACACTGAAAGCTTTCCCTTCTCCCACCTGCACTTCAAAATACCTAAGGGGGAGAGGAGGAAGGAAGCAGAGTTACTCACCTTGCAAAAGAGAGAGGGAAAATGTTCTGGAGTTATTGGGGCATATGACAACTCTGACAAGACATCCACAGCACGAGGACCGATGAGATTGAGAGCTAGGAAGAGGAAGGTAAGGGTTTTAGGATGAGAGTAGAGAGGTCTTACCTGGTCTCTGACTTGCATATATTCTTGCCCCAATTTCTATTGCTCCTTGGGAAGCAGCGTAGCTCATGCCATTTACTGAAATAATAGGTATATTTACATTTAAGAATGAAGGAGAGAGTCATGGGGTTTGGTCAGACTCTTCTGACAGTCTGCAGGAAGGAAAAGCTGTCTCATGGTTTGTGCTTTCTAGGAGGAAGAGTCTGAATTGCTGTTTTTGTCCAATTGTTTGGGAAAGACACTCAAGCACCAATGTAGACACCTTAATTAATTGGCCTTGGGCACAAAGCACCATTTGTGGTTTCAGGTTGCATATGACGGTCTGCTCTTGGTGATTTCTTACCTGTGTACTTCCAAGTCACATCTTCCAGGGTCAGGTTGCTGTCATTGGGCAAGTGATTCTTCAACCAGGACCAGCAATGGACTTGTTGGTCAGTAGGGGAAATCATGAAGAAGCTGTAATAGAAAAATTGAAACCAGGGTACAATGAATGGACAGCCACAAGGCAACTCATTTCATTCTTTACCAATGAACACTGAGCAACAACAAATGAAAAAGGGGACAGAAGCACTAGGAATGGACTGCAGGAAGTTTTCTTGAAGAGCCAAGGGTGTCCCAAAAGCCATAAGCATTTTGCAAAAGTATTTACAGCTCTTCCAGACCAGTGGCTCTGGCTACTCTAACAGTCAAAACAGACTTAGTTCTCAAAACAATTTCTTGTTTCAGCAAAAATTTTTTCGTACACAATAGTGACTATTATTAACAGCTTCCCAAAACAGAATTGTATTTGTTACACCAAAATGACAGATATTTGTAGCACAAGTCTCTGCAGTATCTTTCATATAAACTGTGAGCTACAGCATATTATCAATGCAGACAATACATCTCCAAAAATAATTAAAAGGGGAAACCTGAGGAGTTCATACTGAGTAGGATGATACGTTTAAGCAATATGTGAATATGGACAGAAGAGGAAGAGAAAGAAAAGCCTTTTCTATCAGTAAGGGCTGAAAAGGAGAATATTTTTCACACTACCATAGTAAAAACATGTATAGAAAATGGGCTAGAGAAATAAAACGAATACTAAGCTGGACCATCAAAAAGTTTTTAAAATGAGTAAACTTTTCTTAAATTGCCGAGAGAGCCCAAAACAGTGAGTCTAATAATTAGCTCATGTGTTAGCCTGCATTACAGAGTACAAACATGAACCATGAGTCTGCAGAGCTAAGAATCAGAGTAACCACACTGCAATGCAAGTTGAAATAATCAAGAAGAAGCACCTCCAGCATGGAAATCCAAAGGGAATATTGCCCAGAAGCCAATACGCAAACATTCTCTTTGCATTTTAAATGATTACATACACTAGTAAACTCTAACGCTGAAAACAATTCGCCTTTTCAAGTAAGAAACATCTGAAGGCCTAAAAATCTGTAGAAATTTGTTTTATTTGTAGTACTAGAAAAAAAGTGTTTTTTTCCCAATAATGGTAACTCAGGGGCTCCCTCTCTCACTGGGGTTACTGAATTAGGAGCACAGCTAAAGAATCAAGACTTTATTTTAAAGCCAAAGGTTACTAGAGGGGAATAAGTGAGTGGTCCTCCCGAGGAGGCTCCCGGAGGCCCTCCCAGCAGAAGGGTGGCGCTGAGAAGCGGAGCTGCGGGCACAGGTACCTGCGCTTGCTGAGCCGCGCGACGCTGCAGTCGTTCTCATAACCCCCCTGCTCATTGAGCATGCCGGTGTGCACAACGTGCCCGACTGGCACGTCCAGGTCATTGGAGAAGAGATACTGCAGACTCGCCAGGGCCTGGTCTCCTGTGGACTACATGAACCAAAAGGCAAAGTCAGACAAGCTGCCTCAGCAACATCAAGCCACTGGGGCAGTTTAAGATGGCACCAAAGTATCTTGGCCCAAAAGCTCTCAACTCATAATGGCTGTGACACTGCTGGCTCAAGCTTAACAGCATACAGTGGTGACAGAGTGTTGAAACTTTAAGAAAGGTCAGTCTAATTCTTTTTTTTTTTTTTTAATTAAGCTGGTATTTCTATAAACTAAGTCCTAGATGGACAGAAAAAGAAAAAAAAAATCTATGCTAAATATTGTGGTATAACCTGAATTTGGTCATACAGCTTGGCTTCCTCCTTCTATCCTCAGCAGGACATGTGGCATTTTAGGAAAGCAGCTGGTAGCAAATAAAAGGCTGCCTTTATGAGGCTGATGCTTTGTCACTTCCTAGGTACTTACGCTTATTTCAAACTTAGTAAAAGATGACATGTCAATGACACAAACTGCTTCCTTACAGCACTTGACTTCTGAACCCACAATATCAAACCAATCTGGTTTGTAAAAGGTTTTGCTCTGATCCAAATCCAGCAGATCTAATGTAAAGAAGAATCAAAGGGACAATTCATAAACTCCATGAACCAAGAGCTCACATAGACCAATATGGATGCACTAGGCAGAGGAAGACATGATCTCACCTTTCCCAGGCGGGACAAAATATTTGACTCTCTCAAATCCATGTTTCTCCATCCATCTAGCTCCCTGTGCATCCAGACGGTCATATAACGGTGAAGTGCGCAGCTGCCTGCCCGTCTGGAAGTCCCAACGGGGAACTTTCAGATCACAGATGAGAGCTGCAATGGTCACAAAGATCCACCATTGGGTAAAGTGAAAAAAAGTATTTTTATCTAAATTTTTCTTCTAAATTAAGTAAAAAGATAATTGCTAATATCTGAACCATTAATGAAATTCCCCCAAAACAATTCTGACTTTCCTCTTTTATTTTTGAAACCCAGCAAATCTGTTCTGATCCATTTATAGCTATTCGAAACTAGAGTAATGCTATGTGCACAAAACAACTACATTTGACAAATACTTGTAGACTCATGACAGTACTGTCAAGATAGCTTAAGAAAATTCTCTTTTTCTCACATGAAGCTGTGCTGACTGGCATTAATTAGTCCTGGTTCTGCACTGACAGCACACTGTAGCAGCCTCTGATCATTCTGGTAACACCAACACTATGGCAGAGAGCCCACTGCTACAAGGACCATCTAATTCAGCTTCTTTAAATACTGGCAGCTCAGCTCTTTCTAATTCTAACCTTTTCTAAATGGCTCCTATATCTTTTCACCTAACATGCAATATTTAGAGAGAGGAAAAAAAAAAAGTTACACTAATAAACATTTAATGTCCTCCCTGGTTGCTACTGGGGAGTCATATTCAGGGATACTCGAATACTTCTTTATAAATGTTAAGATAGTACTTAAGCCTCCTTAGGTCAAAAATTATTTAACACTGAAGGTGAGATAACCCAATAATTCTTATTGGAGATTTCTGCTGGTTTTGCCTCATAGCTAACTACATTATCATTTTTTGGATTGTTACTCTTGGGAAAGTGAGTAAAGGGAAGTATGAATTAGTATGGTACCAAAACTGAACACAGTACTTCCCTTGCAAAAGCTAGAGATTCTGTAGTTATGAGAATCAAGATTTATTGAAAAGCAACTGAACAACAATGCCAAGAGAGTACAAAGTGATTTTTTTAGGGAGGAAGGTCAAAGCCTAAGAGTGTTTTGTTTCCTGGATATATCTGCTCTAAGAGCTTTACTCAACCTCCCTGATTTAAGCTGAACCGACTTTTACTGTTTAGACTTGATAAGAAATTTAGAATTAATAGAAAAACAAAAGCACTGTACCAACAGCACCTCTAAGACTATAGGTTAATAAGAATGAGACCAAGCTTTCCCCCTCTCCTGGGAACAGGCTGCACTGCCACAAGGGAGGCCAGGAGGAAGGGGAATGGTTCTCAGAACAAGCACACTTGACAGAGGGTGGGCAGCGCAGCAAGTCCTCTTGGGCTCGGAGGGACATCACTCACGCATTACTTCCATCACGCGGTGACGGAGGAAAGTGCGACTACTTTGCAGAGAACCGAAACGTTTCAAATCCAGAGGCCAGACGTTTTCCGACGGGTAACCGTTTACCATCCACTCTGCCAGGTACCTGATTGGAGAAGTAAACAAGACTGAGATATTACTCACTATCTTATGAGCAGAAGTCTAGGTTTAAAGCCCACAAGCAAGGAAATTTGGACAAAAGAATTTCTCGCAGGAGGGAGAGAACATAACTAATGTGATTTTCTAACCACTAGCAGAATCTGAAAGCATTCCCTTTTATAAAACCCATCCACCAGACATCCAAATTACTAATCCCCCATTAAGATATAAGATACAGGGAAGCAGGAAGTTAAGGACATGTGGTAAACGAAGCCAGAGACCAGGCAGGGAGCCCAACTGACACTGTGTCAAGTTCTCAGGCCACGCTACAAAAGGGAGCGCTGCGTACGTTTAAGTTGGAGTTAGGAGGCCAACTGCTTTGCCATTTTTCAGTACCTGGTGTAGGCTCAGCCACAAACCATCAGTGACAGCATTCATTTCAGCACGAGGTACCAGCCAAGTTATGTCTAGCTACACTTCTAGCAGTGAAGGAGGAAGGCATGCTCCAGAGCTAAAGGACAAAGGCAGCTCAGACCAAAGCAGAGCAGAAGGATCTGTTCACAGTCAGTAAACAGAAAAACAAAGGGGTTTGAAAGTGGTCATTAAAAGGTACATCAGCAAGCTAAGCTGCTCATCTTGAGGCTGTAGCAACATATGGACAAGTACCAGTTTACCTTCGAAAGCGATTCTAATTCTTAGAGAACCTCCCTGCAAAGATTCTCTGCACTTTATTCTGAGAAAGCAAAATGATGATTTCCTTCCCTGGTGAGTTCAGCTATTAGGCAACGGACAGAAACAAACGCACACTGCATCTCTCATGAAAAACAAGCAGCTTGTTGGGAAGACTGCATGACAGAAGGGATGATGAGCTGCCAAAACGAAATCACACTCAGAGGAAGTCGTGACTATTTTGCAAGCCACTTTGTTGCTGGACGCCACTGCCGTGCCTATCAAAGTAGTTGCATTAACACAGGACTTGGACCGTACTGGGAAATTATTACATCCCTAGCTCAGTGGCAGAGGACAGACTTTAAGGATATCAGCAGCACCTCGCATGGCACGGGTAGCGTTTCAGTGACATCAGATTCACTCTAATTTCTAAAAAATTAACTGTAGTGTCAACCTGGACACCCTAAGGGCTCCAGCCCAATAAAAAGCTAAAGGAGAACGTGATTCCTGAAATGTGGCTCCTAAAGAAATGTGTACAGGATAGGAGAACACAGATGTAGGACATGCACAGGAGAACATAGTCAGACTGTGGTAACTATCCCCCTCCTTCACTCGAGTAGGAAACAAAAAAAGTCTTCTTTGTGTAGCAGAGAACAGGTCTCAAATACTGACCAGAACAGTCTACACAGAAGGATCATCTGAGCAGCCTCTTTTCTTCATTAAAACCTTACTTACACATATAATAGTATAAACCACTTACTTGCCTGCTCCCCCACCATATGAGATACCAGCTGAGTTCATTCCGGCCAGGACAAAGTAGCCCCGCACAGCGGGCGACTCCCCCATGATGCAGCGCATATCCGGGGTGAAGGTTTCGGGACAGTTCACCAGCTGCATGATCTGCAACGCCTCCAAATCCGGCATCCTGCGCAGAAGGGCGCTCAGAAGCGGCTCTAGTGCCCAAGACAGACAGAGAGACAAGACAGAACGTCACCACCTTCAGAATCCAAGCACTTCAGCTATTTCGCCTTCATCTTGACATTGGACACAAACTAGCCTGCACAAACCAGGACAAAACGGAAAACCAGGACAGATGAAAATAGCTTTGTCAAGGCCTTTCTAGTAACATGATACCCTCTGAAATTAGGGAGCCTGGGACACCACCTCGTATCCAGCAAACCAAGCATTTAGTCGTGTAATGATGTCTTCTGTTTGGCTTTCTGGTCCCTGCCTGGCAATTCCTAACATACCATTTGCTTTGACAGCTACTAAGCCAATGTCTCATGGAACTAATATAACCCCAAGGCCAGCTCAAAGTCCATCATTTTGTAGGGTGAAGATAAGCTCATTCCCACCCCACGCACACACGTGCGACACCTTATCCTCCCTCCCTGAATTTCCCTGCCACTTCACTGCTCAGTCACGCCTGAAAGTGCCTTCTGCAATTCTTCACAGTCTCATCATAAGGGGATAAGCTTCGTTTTCCTTTTTTGGAAGTACCTTTGTATAGTACTCTAGATAAAAGCCCTTATGACCCAGCACTAAGACTTCCTTGCTTTACACATAAGCACCAAGATAATCAGATTCCAATCCAAGAAGTTACAAACCAATCACAATCCAGGAAGTTACAAACAGAGAGAGTCTTTTGGACCTGATCTTCTTCTTCCCTCTCATGCATAAAATTCTAGAGCAGTAGCCAGAAGTTATGAATTATTTTTTCCTTATTGATAAAAAGAGGAGTAAGTGTTAAATCTGTCCCTATACTCAGCTCTATGTTCAGACAGCTGTGCAGGCTGTTTTAAAATTGAAAGGAGCAAGCCTGCAGTCATCTATAAATCCAAAAACTTTCAGCATATACCAGCACAAAAGCACACCCTATTCTGGCTCTGCCCCACCACCTTGGAGTTTGATCTGTTTATGGTATCAATAAGGTACCTTTCAGACAGAAAAATAAGATAAATCACTCTAAAGAAAAAGACAGAACATTTGGAATATAACAAACCACCCTATTGCCAATGGCATGATGAGATCTGGAAAGCAACAACATGAAGTTCTGTCCACCAAAAAAACTTACACCAACATAAACACACTTGGCATTCACTGCTGGAGAGAACTGCAGAAATAAAATACCATGGCCACATGGCAGGTCACCAGGGCTCATTGACAGGGTCACACGAGGAGCTGCAGGCGGCCCTGACAGTCAAAAATCAAATGCGAGGGAAGAACAATGTTGGAAAGTTTATGTAGCCCTTTCCTGCACTAGAGGAAACGTGCTGAAGGCAAGCGGGTGTTTTTAAATGGTGCACAGATGTTGGCATAGTCCTTCGTCAAGGAGTTTTACACCAATTACTGACAAACCAAGAGATGAACGAATTTGAGAGAACATTCATCTTTCGCACACCTTTCAGATAAAGGCAGACACACATGCTGGCTGGTTTACAATAGCCTGTCTAATTTCTGACTCTGCCTTCCGTAAACATGTTTCATTGAGGCTGCTCTTTTCCCCAGACATACCAAAATGATCCCAATCTTCCTGGAGGTTCTGGATCTCCAGCTGGTTCCGTCCCTCTGTGAAGAGGGGTTTGGGGTTTTTCTCGAAGCCTCCCGAGAGGATGCCACCTTGCCAGTTGCGTATGTAGATCCTGCCATCTGGGTCCACAATAGCTGCAGAGGAAAGAAAAGTTAAGGGAAAAGAATTGAGAGAAGTGATAAATACCTCAGCCTACAGTTCCACAAATGCAGTGCTGAGCTTTGTTGATACGCTGGGCCCAACTAGAAGCCCTCTGCCATGAGAAGGGACAATATCAGTCTCCCAGGTGCACATCTCAGGCTTGTTGTAGTCCTCGTGTGAACCTTTAGTCAGTCATTTTAGGTTACTAAACCAGCATTAACCCCCCCTCACAACCACACATAATAACTCCGGGGCAGCACAGTAAACAAAACTGAATCTAAAGAGCACCAAAGGCAGCAGGACAGTGTTGCCAAGAGCAGGGAGTCACAATCCGTCTGGCACCAAGAAGTTATTATATTAGCTTAGCTCTGCTGGAACTGCACCCAAGACCAGATCTACCACCAGAAGTCTGTCCAACATCCTCTTTTTCTTCTTTTATTGAGAACAGCTAATTTTAATGGGCATGAGTCACTGAGCTGCTCTGCTGCAGGAATATCTGCACAAAGAAAGTGAGCAGCACTAGGGTAAGGAAAAGCAGCTAGGTCAGGAGGAACTCTTTCAAGGCAGTATCAACTTGAAGCAAGTATGAATTTCCACCTGACATGCTCCATAGTAGCTTTTCCACAGGCGGAAAAGCAGCGAATATATATTTTTTAAATTACACGATCAAGTAAAGCAAAGCACTCTGGGCCTCTGGTCTGAAAACTGAATTCCCTGGAGAGCATCAAATTTATGCACAAGAAGCTCTTGCTAAAGACTGAGAGCGAATAAGAGAACTTTCCACTTCCCAAAGGCAGTCTGCAAGTACAAGGCCTTTTCTTTTGAGAGCGCCAAAAGCCAGAACCATGGGGGAGGAGGAACAATTACCTCAAGTGCTTTGGTTGCCCCTACAGCTCATAGACATGCAAAATGCCACTGCAAAGCCTTAGCTTCAGTTGGAGGAAAGCAAGAGATGGGCCATTTGGGGACAGCAGCCTGAAAGGAAAACACAGTGGCAAGGCTAGCAGCTTCTCTCCAGCCCACAAAAGCAACAATCCAAGTCTGAAACACACTGGCTTGTCAAGCTACAGAGTTAAGGTCATTCTCCTCCCTAAATTGACCAATTCTGAAAAACCTCAATTTTGCAGTAAAAGTTCCCCAAGAAGGAGAGAGCTTCTTCCTATGACTAATGGAAGACTAAGAGCAAGTCTGTTGGAATACACTTCACAATCCCCACTGAGCTGAGAACTGATAGCCCTTAGTAAAGATTTTTGTAGTCATAATACACCTACCTCGTCCTTGGAAAGGCAGGTATAATTCACCAAGAAAAATGGAATAGAGCTCAAGAATCCTTACTTGGTATGCTGCTTGCTAGAGGTTCCTTCAAAGGATACGTCAGGAGGTAGAAGTGTTCGCAGGCGTGGACTGGGATACTGACGTGTTCCTCCCCAGAGAGGCCCAGCTCATAGGCCCACTAGAAAAAAAAAGAGAAGGGAAAAGGGGGGAAGGGGTGGGGGGAAGCATGTTAGAATTCAAAAGAAGAAAATTAATTCCAGTTCCAAAAAGGAAGATTTTGCAGCTTACATAGAATTCAAGCTGTTAGGGATAAATTAAAAAAAAAAAATGTTTTTCTGTTCCTCAAAAATATCTACAAAAGTGGGGCCTTGACTCAAGACTAGGGATTATCAACTTACAACACAAAAGCAAAACAAGATTTATACATCAACCTCTAAAAGTATAAGAGAGAGGAGTTATATGCTGGTAATGCTAGGACCCCATATGAACAAGACAGCCAGCTGCAAGATGAGAAACAGCAACTGTCAGATGTATTTCACAGCAGAAAAGGAACAGTACTTAAAAGAAAGCAAAGCACAAAACTCTTTGGGGATTCCTCTGAAAGCTCTCCTTCAGGAAAAAAGACAGAAAGAAAAAAAAAGTAATAATCCAACCTGGCCAGCACAGTTGACAAAGTACTGGCATGAAATGTGTCCTCTGTCAGTCTCAACTCCGGTCACACGGCCTTTCTGCACCAAGACATGACTGACACTCGTCCGTTCGTGAATCTGGACACCTGAGAGGACATAAGAAAGTCAGCTTTCGTGCCAGAGTGTCAGGCTACTAACAACAGACCTCATTTAAAAGGTTGATTTTCCTTTAAGACCACATTTTTGTGCTTGACTTGATAATTCCTAAGTGAAACCCTGTCGTTTATAAAACAAATAGATGAAACTTGTACAGGCATAACTGAAAAGCTTAGATTGTGAAGAGATACAGTGTTCTTTTCCAGGTGACAATCTGGGTGATAAACACACCCCAATAGCAACAACATGGGAGGAAAAAAGAAAAAAGAAAAAAAAAAAAAGGAAAAAGAAAAAAAAAAAAGATCTCAACTACAGACTTCTTTTGATTATAATTCCATTATGCCATAAAGCTTGAGGCCTCGGAACAAGGAAGACTGCTTGCTCTTTTATGGGAATTCAGTCCTTTCGGGGAAAAAAATTGTTTAAGAGTATTCAGAAATAAACTAAGACTAGAAGACCGTAACTTGTTCACACAAAAAGCTTTGTAAGTTACCCTCTAAATATTTATTCCGAGGGATACTAAGCCTTATGACAACAAACATCCCCCAAAGCCCAGCAGCACTATGCTGAGTAGCACTTTGAGAGCAAAGAAAGCAACTATTTTTTGGCCTTTTCTTCCAATCTGACAGATTTTCATGCTTAATGAGCCTCATCCCTGTCACTAAACCTATGCTTTGCTCCACTTTTAAGCCTCTCTGAGTGCACCAAAGTGTTGTCCAAATAGTTTTTATCAGTTCCCTTCCAAACCTGCTGAAAGCCTATGTGTTAGATGAAATAGTCATCAAGAGGGCCGTGCCTTTTGCTTTGCAGATAACTAAACTCTTCTGATGTGCAATTTTGGCTAAGTCCTATTAACGATTGTATTTATGACAAAAAGAGTGTGTGTTTCTTTCAAAGAAATATGTAAGGAATGAGTACAGCAAAATGGTGATTGAGCTATCAAAGCAGATTCCTAAAGATTCAGAATGTGGGGGAAAAAAAATCAACCTGGCTTCTGTTTGGGGGGAAAAACGAGTTTTAGACAATATGAACCTTAGAGAAATCATCCAATGTTAGTCTTCGGTGCCCAGTCACAACCATCAAAGTGATAGCAACCTCATGCAGAAAATTATATTCTTTTCTGGAAATGAGACACCCATCACACAGGAGAGAGTTCTGCAGATGCAAGGAAAACCTCCTACCGTTCCGCGAGGCAGCAGTTGCCAGCGCCAGACTCACGTCGGCTGAAGACACGAGCGCATCTCCCGGCACATACATGGCCCCCACCAGGTCGTGAATGTTGATAAGCGGGTGGAGCTGAGCCACTTGCTTCGGGGTGATAATTTCGCAAGGTATTCCCATTACACTGCCACAAAACACAAGACAAAAGCTGTCACTCGGCCCGCAGGAGAGCCGAGGCCCAGAGATTGCTCACGTTTCCTCTTATACGTACTTCAGTGATGAAGCAATGCGTTTCAGAGAGATTAGTCGATCCTGAGTCTGAGCCAGTGAAATAGAGCCTGTCTTCATGTACCCTATGACAATGACCAAAGTCAAGTCAGATTTGGACAGGATCTGTGAATTCTTTTAATCTCAGACCCATTGCTTTAGACCCATTGCTTCCATTACGCAGGAGCCAGGAAAACCTAGATCCCTGCGTTCACTTATCAATAAGCCATCAAAACCAGTCTTAATCAACATTTCAAAAAAGAAATTTAATCTTATGTTCTAACCCGCCATTGTCCTACACTGGCTTGTGTTTAAAAAATAATTAAGCTGCACACGTGCTACCAATTAAAAGAGAAGAGAGGTTACTGGCAAAACAGAAAAACGTCATTTAACATCTACCCAATCAAGAAAACCTTAACCACTAAAAGCATGACATTTTGTGGTAACTCCACCTGTTGCAACAGTTTATACTACTCGCTAAATCCTAGCCTTAATTACAGGCACAGTTATTGACCTGGGGTGAGTTTGTCACGTATCGTAAGTCCTTGTAACTGGGAAACTATCAGGGCTGAAGTTCTCCATATCAGGTGCGTGCCTCAGCATTTTGGCCAGGGTGAAAGGGAGGATTTCAACACAATGTTTCCTTGATGTTTCCAGGAGGCGGCTAGGGTAAAATAATCTTGTTTTGCCTATGTTTAGCACTTCTGTTAAACCTTTTTTTTTCCTGTCTTTTTTGAGAAGAAAACTGGTGCAGAAACTGGGTTATTTGCTCTAGTCTCTACACTAGCTTTTTCAGCTTCCTTAGAAAAAAAAAAATCATCTATATTTATCCAGGTTGCAGAAAAACAGAAAAAAAAATGACTACAGTTTGCAAGTAATCTGCCTTCAGCTTGAGCATCTGATCCCACTGCCTCCCAGTCTTCTGATCACACGAGTAATTTTCCTTCGCAACTGATTCACTCTAAGGATATATCATTTTGGAACGGGAACCACCAACTCTAAGACACTGTAAAATTATACTGGTATTTCAGTATTAACACTTTGAATTTCCCAAAGACTCCTCAGTTACCCCAAGGTGACGCCTGCAGTACCTGTTTTCACTCCCGTCTCTTGTTCCAGCTGCTGATACAGCTTGTTGGAGTAGTCTGCCATCTTGAGCTCGATGGACACCGGCCGGGCCGCGCTCACGATGCCCGCGCAAAACCGCGTGGTCCCCGCAGCCAACCTGCAAGAGAAGGTGCAAGGGAGGCCTCGCCCGGCTGGCACGTGGGGAAGCAAAGCGCGCCCCGAGAACACCGCTCCAGCGCTTCTACTGACAGCGAAAGCCAACAAGAACCTCTCCCCTAAAAATGAGACCCAAACCTATCTGTCCACGAGGCAGACAGCGTGGCGCTCGGGTTGTAGGAGCTTGTATAAAGCGTCACAGATTTGCTCCTCAGGAATCGGTGTCTGCTGCACTGTGCATAGAAATAAAACCAGCATAAGACAAAATTCATGGATGCTGGTAACAGCTGCTTCAGATCTCAAATGTGTGATGTGAACTTGTGTTCATCAAGCATCCTCTCCTTCTGGAATACACTAATAGCTGCAGTCACCATAATCAGACGCTTCCACTCCCAGACAAAGGTGAAATCTTTCCTGTGCTCCTGATAACAAGCTTAGTTTCTGCTGTACATGTGAAAGAAACTGTCTTTTTCTTTGTTACAGATAAAACTAGCTCTCCCATAGTTCCATGCACACTACAGAAGCTCTTCCCTTAAAACTCCAAGTGTGACCATCTGCCTGGAGTGCACCACAAACACACAAAACTCCATAACTGCACCCACTCAACACAGCGGTGGAACTTCATGGTCAGCAGGACATGTGTATGCCCTCTGAGAATCAACACGTTGAAAAGTAATCGGTTCTAGCAATTTTCAGGTGTTTGTTTACTATGGCAATAAAACTTTAAACTCCTTTGAAGACACAGCACAAGAGACTTCAAGGCAGCTCTGCAGTATCCCGATGGGTAACACACAGCACAAAATCCAACAGAGGAGCTACGGAAAATAGTACGGAATGGCATAAACCCATCAGCTAGAACTTATTCAGCTTTGCCTCTCAGGACAAGTCTGTTACATGACAGAAACTTAAAAATTCTCAGTTGGATGATGCAGAGCTAGAAGCAGGTTCTCAAATGCTTCTGGTGTAACTCACTTCTGTAATTTTATAAAGAAAGCATTTTAAACTCAAGTTTTACCCATATGCGCAAGTCTACCTGGTTGTTTCTTCTTCCAAAACGGGATTTCCGTTGGGTGAAAATAAGCTTAGGTTTCTTTGGGCCTTACATCTCTGCTGGCCCTCCTAGTGTGCAGCAGTGACCAGGAGAGAGGTACACTGATTTCTTCTCCCTTATTAGACTGCCCTTAAATAATTGTCTATCTACCTGTTTGGTGAAGGGCTGCTGTAAGACAGAAGGCTTACTAAAAACTCTCTGCAGCAGAGAAAGGAGAAGATGAGACATTAGATTTAAGCACACCTCTCTCTCAGCCTGCTTCCTCAATACTTCCAAGCCATTCTTTTTGTTTTTTAAGCAATCCTGCACTTTTCCATTTGCCACGCAAACCTCTGACAAGGTTACTTTTGGCCTAGCATCTCCATAACCTTCAGAAATCCAGCACAGAAATCAGTTGTGAAAGGTATTCTTTTTGCCAAGTCCTTAGTCACAATAAAAATAGCTGAAGCAGAGTTAAATTTGCTAACCATAATTTAATGCTAAGGTTTTCGTTAATGCATTGTTTTTTCTTTTCCCTTGTGCATGCACATAGAGATTGTGCAGCAAGTCATTCGATGAAGATCTCCTGCATCCCAGCCTAACCTAGTAAGGATTCTTTTCTTGCAAATGAAGCCTGGCAGCTAATTTCACTCAGAAAGACACAAGGTCTCATAGAAGACTTCCAATTTCTTCTCCTTGCCGCTGGGAAGACTTTGACACTCCTTACTCTGCAGCTGTCAAAGTCAAGAAATCATAGCTAATTATTTTTGAAAACAGCATCAGGTGGGAACCTGTGAGCCATATGGTAATGCTTCTCCATCCAGCACATTTGGAGAACATTGCAAGCTGCTGTGGTAAACACCTCTTCCAATTCCCAAAAGACCAAACAGTTCTTAGGACCATCTCATGCCAAAGTCCCAGACTCCTTAAAGAAACACCAAGAATTTACGTCTGAAGCCGAAATCTAGACAGCAGGAAACGCCTGTGCAGTAAATTTCAAAGAGGATCTGTGTGCTCTGGCACAGACTTCAGATTCAACTCACCAAAGAGCATACAAAGGATTTTTCTACCTTGTGTTCAACCAAATTCTAATGAATCTGAATACGGAGAAGCACTAAATCCCTTTAACAGCCAAGCTCTAGATAACAAAAACCTTTACCCAGTTTCCAGGGCTATGGTTAGCTCATTTCTATAGGATAACCTCCACACCTCCTGCAATCACAACACTTCATTTAGCCAGCCCAGCCCAGCCCAGTTACAGAGAGATCACTGGGGCTGGATAGTGCTTGTAGATTTTTAGGTCTTCCAAGTTTCCCTGTTTTGTTAAAATAGTCTATCTTTGCAAGCTGCATGTGTTTATTTTTACTTTTTTGCATGCTCACCACCTGTGAGTAAAACAAGACAAATTTTAGTCCTACCTCTCAGGCTTCTCCTAATACCAGTGTTTCTTGCATGGTAAAAATACATTAAGTTATCCCAACTCTTACATCTCAAACTGCTGCGGGTAGGCTGCAATGTAAAACTAAACCTCCTCCAAGCTTATGCGTACATAAAATATGCAATTAACTTCTGCCTACTCCATTAGTTCCCACACCTACGTGTAACATTCACGGCTAGGTTTGCAGAGGAAGGTTTAGTAAACAAAAACACTTTATGCCCTAAGTCTCTTTATTTAAGAGACAGTTGAGAAATCAGCAAGATACTGGTTGACCAGAAGCTTAGTGTGGATGTGAAAGCTTCCAAGCTTAGTGTTGGTGTGAAAGATTCCACATCTTTTTAGTTTGTGACCTCTTGTCCCGTATAGTGGAGGGAACAGGAAGCGGAACAGCAGGACGATGCATCCATCTTCCATGTGAGAAGACTTAAATCCTTACCTGCCCTGCTCAAGCAAGACTATATCCTTCCATCCCAGCTTGGAAAGGTGGTATGCCACCGACGTGCCCGTGATTCCACCGCCGCAGATGACAACCTGCGCTTGCACCGGCAAGGAAACAGGATGAGGCTCTGCCGTGCTTGAGGTGCTTCGCCGGGAGCACATCCATCTTCTCCATCGCGGGCGAGTCGCCCGCCACCGCACGTCCGACAGCAAGCGGAGAAACATCCCGGCCGCTGAAAGCACCGCCCTAGCAGGACGCCAGCTCAGAAGCGCTCCTTCTAGGAAGGAAAGGCGAGAGTCACATTCCTGCTTACCTTATTATATACTAGGCTGGCAGCGGCCAATGTCACATGGTGCCCAGGGTACGAGGGGGCACGTGAACGCTGCTGCGTAAACAAACACGGCTGCCGTTATTTGGCCCCTGCTGGGAGGTTTAAACTCGGGGCTGACCGAGGGCGCAGAGCGTCGCACCCGCGGCGGCCGCGCGACGCGACAGCGACCGAGGAACAGCGGGAAAGGGAAGGTTAAGGCAGCCCGCAGGCCAACAACGGGCGGATCAGGGAGGAGCGCGGGCAGATCGCGCCCAGAAACCTTCCGCGGACCCTCTCGAAAGGGCGAAGGCGAACGGGCGCTGAACGGGCTCAGCGCGGGCGCTGCGATGCCGGCGGCGCTGGGCTCGCAGCTCGGC
>VZSV01000154.1:1077424-1140611 GCA_013398735.1 Nothocercus julius
TTCAAAAACAGCTTTTGCTGTACAAGAGGAATTTGTCGGGTCTCTTTTGTACACTACGGGGGAGGCTCGCGATACCGTCCCTACAGACTACCAGAGATTACTAAGTACCTGTATTACATCCCCCTCTTACCCTCCCCTACAAACAGCCAGCTCTAGTTTTGCCGGTATTTATTTTTTTTTCCTTAAATTCAGTCCAACACAAACGTTAGTCACAGTTTTTCATGGCACCCGCGCGGCACAAGGATCAAAGCACGACCTGCGGGCAGAAGTCACCCCTTGCTCCTGCCCCCCACTTTTGCCTTTTCCAGGCCGCTTGCTACACCACGGGTGTTTTTATTCCGTAAATTCACAGGGGCACTGCGGGCAGGAGGGTTTCAAGCGCGACCACGGCTGCCCAGGAGCGACTCCTCCGCCAAACCCCGAAGCAGGAGGATTTTGCAAAGAGGCCGGTCGCTGGCCAAAGCGCAAGATCCGACCCCATGAGGAGCCTTGAGGGGCTCCACGCAGAGCACACAAGGCAAAGCCCCGTTGTGGAAAGCTCACGTGAAGACCAGGATCTGGGAACTGCCCTTAAGAGGCTCAAAACCACACGTGGTAACATACGCTCATAAAAACCAACACTAAAGCAGTTGGGAGCCCACAGAGCTATTTCCACGGGGGCAGGAGATGCTCTGATCTTGTACCACGCTCGTGCACTCACACGCACCTCAAAGCCACCCTTGGAAATCAAAGCTGGTGAAGGAAAAGAACAAAAACACCACCACACTCTTTGACTAAATAACAAAGTTGTGTTTTAACAGAAGTCACCATCCACCTTGAACGTACTCCTGCCACATCAGGTTCAAGCCACGTCTCCGACCTAGCACAGTTTCCTCCCTGTTGTACCCACGCGCGCTAAGTTTCCGTACTGAGACTCGAGACCTCTCAGCTATCCGCGCACAACACGTTTACTGTGGATTCTTTCAGAGAAAGATGATTGCATTTGTGGGCATTTCTAAATGTCACATTCGAGGCGAAACGCTTAAATGATTTTGTCAGAGCATTATTTGAACTTAAAGAGGGCTTTTCAGGCCCTTTCTGGCAACGCAGACACATGCGTACCCAACTCGCAGACCAGCTGGACACTACGGGATGGGCGAAGAAGATTGTTCCTATCTACATCGGTTACGACAGCCTGATGGCAAAAGCAAGGCAAGAGGAATCCAAAGTCAGAAGAAAGCCAAAAGGGTTCGACTTAATCCTCTAGATAAACAAGAAGTGTTTTATTTTTTTCCTTAAAGGCAACAAGAATGAACACTAAAGGGCTCGCCAGACTGAAGTAGGGGTGCACATGATGCACAACCCCCTTGCCCATGTTACCTAAACACATGCTGCCGATCAGGGAACACAAGTTATCTCGTTAGCCCTTGCAGCAGGAGGGAGGAGAGCGGCATGCCATGCTACTATCAGCCATCTACCCTTTCCGTATATTTCCAGGAGCAACAGCATAACCGTATCTAGGATAAGCTCTCAAACAGAAGGTGTTGCTACGAGAAGGAGAGAGTCATGCAGGACATGCTGGAATGCAGCCTTCTCCACTAAGAGGGTCACGAGCAGGAAAGCGGACCAGAAGTTTTGGTTCAGCTCTTTTACTAGTTGACACAGCCATTTCTAGTGCTTTCAGTTAAATGATGAAAAGTTAAAAAAGGCTTCCTTAAATTAAAGGCAGCAGCAATGTTTCTTACCACCCTGCATTTCTTTCTCTGCAATGGAAAGTGGTTGCCTGCAGGCAAGATGTTGTGTTGGCAACAGCACAAGCAGGTTATTTTTGGAACAACATTTGTATGAGGGTCTTTTTTTTTTTTGGTGGGGAGGGGGTGCGCACACGCTTTAAGATGCTTAGGTATCCGTGTAAAGTAGGAAAAACAGGAAAAGTAGGAAAGACAATAAGAAACACTGTGGACTGGAGCCTCCTAACACAGTTCTCCGAGCACTGCTGCTGTCTGTTGCTCGTTCCATTGGTGTGAAGCTCTGCTTAGCAATCTCCTTAGCAGCACTGATGTTCTGCTAAGAAGAAAGTCTCCACAAAAAGTCACCCAGCAGGAACTGAGACTCCAGGCAGTTAAGGACCAAGAAGACTTGAGTGTGCCCGTGAGTGCATGGGCTTGCACATGCTGGCTAGAAGTAGCCACACACTCCAAGGAATAACATACTTTAATCCTCTAAACCCTTTAGGGCACTGCTCTTGCTCTTGTCTGACTAACATTTAAGTGTCATGCCAAAATACGTTAGTGCACTGTCACCAAAACCAACAACAACACAGGAAACTTGCTTCCTACAGCTGAACCTTCTTCCAAATTAAAAAGCAAATAACCAGAGGCAAGTAAAAACAGCAGTTACTTTCAGAGCCTAAACATGGATTTACATTCAGAACTATGGCTACAAACTCTCAATACTTCACTGCAGTGCCATTTGGAATTCATGGGGGAAAAAAAAAAAAAAAAAAAAAGTTATTTCTAGACAACATACCACCTAACTAGGCTTTTGGGGTTAATCAGCTTACAAAACACCCCTGCTGCTCGGAGGGGCAAGCTGGTTGTGCCCGACGGACACTCAAACAGCAGGACTTGTGCCACGTGAGCAAGACCAAGGTGCACAGGAGCCTTTTCCCTTCCCTGTAGCTCCACTAACACGCTCCTCATCACTATGTAGCAATTTGCTTCAGCACTTAAGACTCTAGACTTTCCTAACTGCCAGACTACCATCTGAATGTCACACACTGGTTCTACCTCAAGAGATGTCACCAGCCAGACCTTTCTTCTTCCGGCTCATGGTTACAGAGAGCCAGTTAACCTGCATTAGCACCAGCAAACAGGGATGAGAGAAAGAACTGAGGCTTAATTTCTTTTCTACTGGCCACTTAATGGGTTGCTACCAGATACACCATCTCTCCGCTGAATGTTCATTGCTCAGACTCTCTCTATTGCTTGCTCTGCATTTAAAATATTTTCATTCAAAACCAGAAGAGCTCATGGAAGACCACCATTATAAGCCTACAACTAAATCACTAACTTTGCTGTCCATCCTCAGAGAGGGACTACAAAGACATGTTTGCCAACAACTTTGCCCACCTTTCTAGCACTTCACACGGGCAGCAAAAGCCACCGCAGTATTTTGTATGCACATCATTATGTACTCACAGCATCACTCAAATCAGCTGGTCCACATCCAAAGTGTCTCAGATCATCCGCACTGTTCCCCTACAGAACAGCACAGAGGATTGGAAATGTGAGGTCTTACCTAGCAGTGCACTAAAGTGGAAAAGAAAAATCACGCTTCGAGCTTCAGCCTAAGGTGGGCAGCTCCGGGCACATGAGTTTTACTGCAGCACACACAGATGAGCACATCTAAAAGGCTAATAAAACACATCCTATGGTACACATCAACTCTCACTTCTTGGTTTCAGCAACACACTCGACCTCACTCCTCAGGTTACAACCGCAGCACATGACCAACGACCTACACTCCTCCTACGTGGGGAAGGAACAAGGTGGTAAGTAGCTTTCACAAATAAAGGTGTAGCTTTTTCAAGACACCTTCTTTGGGTTTTCAGGTATGAGTATCAGGTTCTGGAAGTGTAGCTATAGACAGCCTAAGCGTGCACGCTGGTGGAGACAACACGAAAGCTATTTTCCCTTGAAGATCCAGAGGCTTCTGCCCTTCGTGCAACACTGTCATCCCCCCCTCCTCCTCTCCTGCTTGCTATCCTGGACCAGCACCCATGTCCTACATTCCCGGAAATGCCAGTTTTATCCTTAATCAACTGTACTTGTGGAAAGTAAAAGTACTCCTCAGTGCTTCAGCTGAAAAAAATTAGGACTCAGACAGGTCAGAAAAACCACTGCACTAACCCCAAGCAACCATTTTACACTTAGAGATGTTGGACGTTCAGTCACATTGCACATCACTGGCAACGCGCCTCACTGCCAGTATGTCAAATACCACCTGTAAATCGTTAATTCGGGGGGGGGCGGGGGGGGGGTAATAGCTCAGCAGCAGCCAAGTAAAATAAACGGAGTGTTAATTTCTTTTTCCCGCATCATCACTGATAAAGTTGTTCAAGTAACTGCTCAGGGCACTTCATGCCACTGACAGCAGCCCTGTACACTACTGACAGGCTCTATATGCCTTGTGTCTACACCATGTCTTTAATCTACTGAAATACAAGTTGTACAGCTCACATGGTATTTGATCCTGGTCAATGTTTTATTCTATCTTGCGAGTGGTAGAGGAAGAAAGGGAGGACATCTTTTCAGCCAAAAAATAAATCCACAGTAACAAAAGCAGGATATTCACTAGAAGATGACACCAGTGACTGGTGTCCTTAGGTTGTCCAAGACTATGCTCTGAAGATGCTTTACATAGGACGAGCAAGATGTCCAAAACAAGGCCAACTGTGGTGTAAGATGCAAGTTACCCTTTAATTTCCTGCCTCAATTTCACCCAGCCACAGAGGATGACTATATTTCAGAATGAACCATTACCTAAATCATACAGTTGGTATGCAGATACATGTCTTTCTTTAAAAATTTACTTAAAAACTGCTTGAGCTGCAGGTCATGTCAGTCTGCTTCGGAGAGTGAAGGCAGTTCCAACAGCACAATAGACACTTGTCTACAGGCAGGTAAACGAGAGTCCGCTAACAAAGGGGTAACGAAAGCTGCTGGCTGGGCTGCCAATGTTGCACACAAACTTTCATAGGATGAAGATGCCGTGGATGAGATCCAGGATGGGAAAATTGAGCCAACACCTGCTCCTGTTCTAATTTTTTTTTTTTCTTTTTATTCTCCTCTCACAAGAGGGGGTGGGTAGACTATACAGAGGAGGGCTGTACAAAACTGGGCACTGGGCAGGCATTTCTTCAGCAGGCAATCCAGGCTCTACCTGTCCTTGAGCTCTCTTGTCACCCGCTTGGTGATGCGTCCACACATGAGGCCGATCAGGAAGAGTACACAGATGCCCACCGTGATCACAGACAATATATAATTCTTGGACGGAGAGGTCATAACTTGCATGGCAAGGTCAGAAAAGCCTTCAGCTGGGGCAACCTAGGCAGGAGAGAAGAGAATAAATGAGCCAGAGAACCGTGCTTTGCGTGAGACTCTCAGGTCAATTACGAGATTTAATCTCTGCTGCTGCTTTTGCCTCCTCCCACAGTCAGACCTGCCCTGAACCACAACCAAAAGCAGGCCTGGAATGATTCATCTAAATGAGAACTCCCCAGGAGACAGCTTTATAACAGGAAGTTCTGGTGACCTCACTCATTGCCCTACACATTTTCCACATAGACCAAGCCCTGCATGCCCAAAGGATGATTTAATCCTGCACTGTTGAGGATGCATCCCAGGCACTGAGAAACAAAGAATAAATAAGTTAAAAAGGAGGCTCAATTTCATGTTTCTGGATGAAACTCAGTGCTCTACTTCATTCTGAGACACAGGAATTTCACTGCAGCTCAGGCTTTTAATGGACAGTTTACAACACAGCAGTTTGGTGAAAGAATCCATGCCAAAAGACGAGGCGGTTCACTGAAATGCTTTCCACATTCACCTTTGCGGCGTAGCTCCACATCTCGATACGGTCATTAAGGCGTTTCTTGCATTCAGGCTGCAACCTCACACGCTTGTCTTCCAGAGCCTCCATCAAGCACGACATTTCTGCAATGTGCAGGAGAGGGCATTACAAAGGAGGGACAGCCGCCTCGGTGGCAGGCTAAGGAGCGACGGATGCCAAGAGGGTAACAATGTTTTGGAAAGGTTTTGCTTCCTGCATTCCCAGAGCTCTGTGCAGAGGCAAGGGTGTTACAACGCACTGGGTGCTGCAACAGACTTGGCCAATCCATGACCTCTAACAGAAGTTCAAAGGAGACACTGGCATTTTGTCTCCCTTACGCTGCCTTCCTTGAATAATCCCTAATTCAATTTTTTTTTTTTTTTTTTTTTGCTTTACCATGAAGAGTTATTTTGTTCATAAAAGGCAAGCAGGTTTTAAGTTTTAAATTAACCCCAGACTTTTAAACCCAACTGTTGTTTCAAACAGTCAGCAGCAGAGCCCTGTTTAAAACAGACTTCTGCATATCTTCGGTGCAAACACACCAGGACAGCAAAAGAATTAGGATAAAACAAGAAAAGAACAGAGGATATGCAGAATTTCAAAAAGGCATTCAATAACCATCATACAAGAAAGATAATAACCAGGAAAATCCTTGGCCTGCTATTTCTAGTGACTATTATAAATTCAAGGAATTTTTTTTTTTTTCACTAGCTTTTTTTTTTTTTTTTTTTTTTTTTTTTTTTTTAAACATGTGCATATACTAGCCCAGCTAGCTGACATAATAGCAGTAGCAAAAGGCATGAACCCAAACAGGAAAGAAACAGGTTAGGAAATATTTAGATAAATGTTTCAAGTGGCCTGAACCTCCTGCCCTTTGTCTTAGGGGGACTTAAACAGCTGATGAAAGCTCAGAGCTTTGAGCAACTATGTGAGCTTGGGAAACGTAGGAAAGATTGCCTATCTTCTGGCAGAGCGTGTGAGAAAAAATATGCATCTTTAAGCAGAGGAGGGAAAAAGAAAAAAAAAGGAGGATCAAAAGACTTCAGCTTAATTTTATCCACCAAAAACACTAAAGCAAAAAAGTAAACTAGGAATAATTACTGACACAAAGAAGGACCAAGAGGGATTTGTCAAGGATGGGTCTTGTGAAATCAATCCAATTTGCTTCTGTAGGATGAAAACACTTAGTTCCAGGAAAGCTTTTGACACAGTCCGATATAACACTGTCTGATATAAGCGAGTCTGAGCGCTGCATCTTATATGAAGCTGATACAGGCTGGAGATAAACATCACTGAAAAATTCAGTCCATGCACTTAAGAGCTTATTTTTCAATGGAAGGATTTACTGAGCAGGGATTACAGACTTGGCATCAGGCACTATTTTCAGCAATTACATGAATGAAAAAACATAGCATACACTTGTTAGATTTGCAGATAAGGCTGCAGGGATACTACACTAGCATTGAAGAACTGCTTCCTGCCTCGGACACAAGGGAGGACTCGAACACTTCTTGACAACCCTTCCAGCGCCATGACTTGAGCAAGGGCATCTGCCACCTCTGGAGCAGCAGTTCCACCTCGCTACCCACAAAGGTCTGGAGGAAGCATCTAGTACTTCAGATAATGCTGGTAAGAGAGTGCAGCCTAAGGCCCTCAGGATAGACAGGATGTATAAGCAAAGCCTAAACACTTACGGCGTCCTCTTCCCGGCGGAATGGCAGCGCAGTGGTGTTTGATGTCTAGGGCACAGGCTGTATGAAGCACTGGGTCAACAAATATATCTGCTTTGCTTTCTTTCAGCATGTTGAGCACTTCCTGGAGAAGGGAAAAATTACAGGTGCATCTCAAGAAAGGAGGGAGAATGAAACACTGCAGATCAGGTTGGTCAACATTACCGAATGGTGGATCAACTCTTTCAAGCCACCATCACAGAAAAACAGTAGCAATAATGGACACAACATAAATGCTGGAGTAAACATTCTGTGTTATGAGGATGGGCATAGTTAAGTTCACTAAATACTTGTATTAATGCAAAACAAGCTCAATACACCAAAGTTATTTGGGTTAAAATTGAAATGAATGCCACAGCTATGGGGTCCTTCACAGGGCTTGAGCCAGTGCCTAGGCCATATTGATCATTCAGAAAGCTTGCAACTGACCCAGCAGCAGCAGCAAACAGAATAGTAACTAGAAACTTTGCCAGTCATAACCAAGAACAGATCCAAATTCTGGAACAGCAAACTATAGCACATTGTTGGCACAATTTTCACTAGGAAACTAGAAATTGAATTGAATTGTTGCAGGCCAGAATTGAGCTGGGCAAAGAAATCTGCAGAGCTTTCGTTCCCACTAGCTAGAACATGGCCTGAGGTATGATGTGGAAGAACACTGCAGGGACAGAATGCCTTTCCGGGCATGTTCCATTTAATTCCTTTACCTTCTTGCACATTTCGGTTTTTATTTTCAGCAGATTCACTTTCAGGCATTCTTCCACCTGCCCAGTCTGCTCCTGAGCTGCTGCTTCTTCTGCACACAAGTTGGAAATCTATTTTGGAAAAATAAAATAAAACATATATATATACACACACACACACACACACACATTAATAAATGGTACCTAACAATCATTCTGCCTTTCAACACATTTGCATCTCAACACACTAGCCCATCACAGGAAATCCAGCTTGAATCCTTCAATGCACATACCCTTCTTAACCCAACATCAAGAAATCAGTATTGCTGTACTGATAGGAAGGCAGGAAGAAAAATTGCATAGAAATACTGCTAAGACATGAAATAAATAACCCTTGAGACACGGATTATTATGCTATTAAAAGTAAAAGCTCAAAATCTGACTGTATTCCAGTTAAGGTAAGGCCTTAAAAACTACTTGTTTTTCACAACAGCAATGCAATATATTTCCATGGTCATTAGTAGTGATGAGATACCAGGTGCCAGACTTTACTTCACACTAGCACTGCACAGGAACCTGCCCTGCTTACACAACAGGAAAAAGTCACAAGCAGAGAATCCGACTAGCTGGAAGCAACTGATTTTTTTGTTTGTGTTCTCTTAGGAGAGTTCATGTTTTGAGAAACACTAACTCAGTTCCATGACAAAACTCAATTCCAAGCTCCTGAGGAGAGTTTTCATCCTGAATAAGCAGCTGCAGAGTTATTTCTCCTACCTCTTCAGAGCAATGCATCTGAAGCTGGGGATCCAGCCGATAATCAAGAGCCGATTCCTGGATTATCACTCGGATTTGGTCCTCACAGTCTGGAGAGAGACGCTATTAAGCGGAGAAAGTCATTAACTCACTCCATGAGCTTTCTTTTCATGAATCAGTCACCTTGCATTTTAATCTGTGTAATCTACAGTAACTGTACAGTAGCACAAAGACTCATTCAGGTACAGCAGGTCACATAGGTTGAACAGACCGCGCGTCCAGGTTCCCCCTGGCATTCAGTGCGCGTTGCTCTACATTCCTGCACAGTCCCTCTTCACGAGTGTCATCTCAACTCACCTGGTCTGCGTATTTCAGCTTGAGGCACGAGATGACTTGCCCTTCTAACTCTGTATCATCCTTGGCTCTGCTCAGGATATTCTGGCAAAATTTGGGGATGTCTGCTTTGCAGGCCTTCCGGAGCACGGGATTTAAGCGGTAATCTAATGGAGAAAACACAGCAGAACTTCATCTCTCCAGATAGGGCATAATACTCCAAAAAAGCTTTGAAAGAAGCATCGCCCAGAAATCAGAACGCGCACTGACAATTGTGAAGAACAAAATGAAGAGAATAGTCCTCCGGGCATGCAGATCACCCATTAGCTCAGGCAAGCAGTTATTTCTTTATCTTCCCTGCCATGAGAAGGGCATACCTGTGTTCTGTGTAATCTGGCGTTTGGTAATCATTTGCTTGCATTTAGGATCCATAACTTCACTATTCTTATTCTGTTTCAGACACTGCAACATGTTTTTTGAGTCTGCCTCTGGGCAAAATCGCTACAAAAAAAAAAAAAAAAGTCCGTTTCAGCACTAAGCACTTAAAACATCACATGTTCACGGAAGAGAATATCCATATGCCTAACCTGGAGGTAGACAGAACTTAATTCCCTCTAACCCTAACACCTCCTATCACTAAGAACAGTGCTGTTTTCCAGCTTCACTGTGGACTTGAACACCCGTATTTACGGAGCATGAGATGAACAGCACAGACCCTAGCTAAGGATCTAGGCTGCAGTTTGCACTGGTAGTACCAAAAGCAATTTACCTTTAATTTTACATTCAGAAGTTACCACGTCTTTGAGAAAAACCTGCACCAAGTCTGATCTCATTCACTACTGTTTTTAATCCAATTTATTTTAGAAATTTAAAAGGGTATCTGGTAACTCCATATACTGCCACTGTCCGTAATAGCTGCATGGACAAAGTGACAGGCAAATACTTCATGGGTAATACTCAGGACAAAGGTAAAACCACATAGCACCAGGGAGCTGCAAACTCACTGACGCTAACTTGTCCACTTTTGTCCTAAACCAGAGGACTTATTGCTTCTTCATCACTTATTCCTTCTGTTAGAAATGAATTCTGCGGTTGTAAGATAGAGCTCCTGTATTGATAATACTCACCATCTCTGATGATGTTATAAGTCTTCTTTTAAAGCATAAATCTGCTCTGGAGAGCCATAAACTCTCCAAATATTATGCTTCAGACACCAAGAAGGATTCAGAGTATTGTACAGAGAACACACGTACACAGAAGTATTTCAGGGCTTGCAGTTCTAGCTACAATGCAGAAGTGTTTCATATTAACATTCACAGCTGTTTGTCACATGGCACCCCTTTAAGGCATTTCTTATTTTAAGTATCAAAGTTTTTGCATGACTTTGCCTACTCTATCAGTCTGATGAAATCTTGCGCCAGGTCGACAGTGAACTCTGCAATTGTGGTGACTTGTCCACCTCTGCTGAAGGCCAGTTTGCTGCAGCAAGAGGACAGGTCAGATCAAAGCTGTATGGGAAGCCTCAGCACACCAGACTTCCTCCTCTAATGCTTCTGGCACATGGGGCAACAAGTACTCGCACGGGCTTTAATGAGGTATTCGGAGGAAGCAAGCTGAAAGAGAGATGCCCTAAAGAAACCTCAACTTGACTCAGAGTGAAGAATCTGGTTATTTTGCATAAAGGCAGTCACATTCTGAACCATCACAGTAATTTTGGAATGAATCATTATGGGGAAGCTCAAATCCGATAGTTTAAGATGCAACACCAATGTACTCTTATATCCCAACCTCACCCTCCTAAGTCAGCACACTACCATCACCTTGATCATCTGCTTGCAGACTCTCATGAGTGTGTAGTCCAGTTCTGGATCCATCATCTCTGTCTCCTGCAGTTTAAACACCTTCTGGTGGCACCGCGTACTCAACTGCTTCTTGATTTCCTTCAAGCACTCAATAATCTAGAACACAGTATTACACATTTAATGTGTAAGAGGGTCACCTGGACCTAATTCCCACATCCCAAAACTCATTTTGCAGACATTGTAGCTAGAAATTTTTTAGCAACTTTTGCAGTAACCAGCTAATGGTTTAGAACTGATGTTAAATAAGGGAATGTCTTATTCACAGCACTACAATCACTCATCACATTGCTTGTGAACCAGTAAAAACCATTTAAAAGTTCCAAGACACCAACAGAAGGTTTTAGTGCTGCCTTAAAATGAAAATCCAAGGCTGCATTACCAGAAACAAAAAGTGTTCTTTTTTTTTTTTTTTTTTTTCAAAAATGACAGTACAAATTGAACTCTAAATTATTAATAGAGATCCATTACCTGAGCATTGCCATAGGCTACATTTTGGCAGTAATTCTTGATGTCACTTTTACAAGCCTCATACAGTTCTGGTTCAAGTCTGATATCCTCAGTCTGCAGGACAAATTACATGGCAAACTTTTAATTGGGATACCAAAAAAATCCTACAATTTTTAACTTTGTTATTCTATTAACTAGAACTCTCTTCATCAAAAGTAACTATCACAACAGGCAGGTCAGTGTCTTTGAATTTAAGGGTCTTGGGTGTAAGAAATGGTTAGTGGGACATCTACTTTGCAAACCCCTGCATCGGATCAGTTGGCTTTTCACACAGAGAGAAGCAAGAGTCTCCATTCAAACATAATTATAGAGTTGGCAAGTTGTCCCCACAACTCCTCCATTAACACAGAAGCCTAATACAGCTAAGATCTTTTCTGACGAAAGCTAAAGGACATATTGACAGCCAGCCAGCCACAGTACGACCTGCTAGATCATCTGCTAGAGCGCTGGGGACGTTAGCAAGCAGAGCATGGTGCTCTCTAACATTAAACATGAAACTATTTAGGTCATTGCTTTCACTGGGGAAAGGCAACTGAGCCTGGTGCTGTTATAAGATTTTCTCCCAGTGGAACAAACAGATTAGATGCATCTAATGAATGAGCTTCCTTATTTTCCCCTGAGGTGGACAGAGCAGGAAGCTCTAATTGGAAGACCTCACTGGAAGAGCAGGCACATCAAAAACCTCATGCATGTTTACCATCTCCAGCTCCTCAACACGCAGCTGTTTGCGGCACTTCAAAGACACCCTGTGCTCCTTGGCATCCTGCAAAGTATCATTGCGCACAGTCGTGCTCAGACAGATCACTACATCCACCCTGCAGAAAAGAGAAGAGCTTCGTTATTAATATACTCCTCATATGTCAACCAAAATTTGGAGGGAAGTTGGGGAGAGGAGACAGATACGTTGAATCGCCACATTATGGAACAAAAAATTGACCCCAGGAATGTAAATACAGTCTATACCATAAAATGCACAGTCTTCTTATCCATAAACACGACTGACCTTGTGTACAGTTTGGCCTTACATTAATGGGGTAGGCTATTAAATGAGAAATCCTCCTAGTGAAACGCATGAGCCTGCTAAAACAGGCAAGATATTCTCCTTTCCCAGAGCAGCAACTCTTAACTTGCATCTTAGAAGAACACAAATCTTGCAAGGGTGTAAAACATGGGGCATGCAGATCATTAATGATAATAACCAGATATTTTCATAGCAAGAATAACAATTAAGAGGACATGGTCTTTTGCAAGAGGTAAAAAGAAACACCTTTACAAAGAGGGAGCCAATGCCTCTACTTTAAGCATTTACAGAACAGAGATTCTACAAGAAAATGCACAAAATCAATATTTAGATCAAATCTAAGGTCTCCTGACTCATCATGAAATAATGTTAAAGCTTTACTATGCATTTCTGCAATCAGGTTGCTGTTTGCTCAGGGGCTACATACTTTTTTTTGATGTTGGGGCAAAGTTTCAGCACATCCTCCTTGCAAGCCATTTTGAACTTGTAAGAGAACCGAAAGTCTTTCATTTGAACCTGCAAGAGAAGAGATGAGAAGAGTTTTGGTCAACCAAAGCAAGAAAATGAAAAAAAAAAAAAAAAAACGCTGCACAGACCATCTCTGTTGAATCACAAAAATCAGCAAATGCTTTTGGCTACAACTTCTCTGCGGGGAATTGAAGGAGACACTGCACTGCTGAAGAAACTGGGACCCTATCTACCATACAGCTGTAAGGAGGAAGGCTGAAAAGATCTCCAGAAAAAAACACTTATGACGAGGCACGTAAATACAATTATCTAAACTCAGAATACGACCTTTAACAAAGTGTGGAAAAGAAAGGAAGAGATTCCTAAGTAGCTAATTCCTGTCAACCACCTCAGCGAACAAAACGAGTTGCAGCTGGTAGTGTAGAAAAGCAGTACTTACCAGCTGGAAATGAGTAACTCCAATTGCACACTTCTCATTCATCTCCTTTTGGTGTTTGTTCTGTATCAGACACTCCATCAGGTCCCCAGAATCAATCTGGTTATCTGCCACCTCCTGAAGGATGGTCAAAAGGCTTAAAAACAGGCTACCGCTACAAGTTACGATTTTTATATTCCTTTAGCCCACTGTGCCTGGGAAAACAACTCAGAGCAGCTGTATTTGAAGTCCCACTCTATTATGTACTTACAGACACCATTAAATGCCCAGTGTTTGCATTCATATACTTCTGCATTTCAGAAAAGAATCATCTCAGACACATGTACATGTTAGATTCAGACAGAGGACAACAGCGCAGAGTCAATGCTTCCATGCAGTATTAAGAGTTTGGTGTCTATGCTGCTATTTGACTATTCAGATCCTACAGCAGCGCTAAGAGGTTTTATCAGAAATATTGTAACTTCAAGCACAAGGTAGAGCAGCTAGACAAACTGCTTAGGTGCAGGAGAGAAGAAAAAGTTGAGTTTTTGACCCGCTATAAAGAATAATTTTTAAATTACAAGGCACTTTTATAATCTAGTCCCTGCGCTAGGTATTGAAACAACAGTGGAAGTACTGCATGGAACCATTAATTCTTTATTTACTTATTTTTAATATAGATTTTATTGACCTCCGTGATTGTTCTACCTCTGGTTTTAACTCTTGAAGCAGAGGAAGCACACCACAGAACTAAATATTAAAAACATCCCATACAGCATTTTTTCCTGGTCCCATTCAGGTTATCATGGAGTACTCACATGACAGAACGTCTGGATGATGGGCTCACACGCTCTCATCAGCAAGGCTTCGATCTGAATGTCCTGCAGAAAACATGCAATATTGCTTTTTCACAGTGAACAGACAGTTACTTAACTCGCTTTACTGAAACCCAGAGAGCTTCACTCTTCGGTTGTGAAATATCCAGGGTTCATGTCTGTGACAATGTGGCAAATGCAAGAAGGGAAGAACCTGATCTCCACAGACAGAAACTCACTGCTTAGGTAATTCAGCCAGTCTCCTCCAAACCTGACACTATGACACTAGAAAACATACTAGACTTAGGCAGGAGTTAAAGACTAATGACAGTTCTGAGCCAAATGTTTGTAACCACTGGAAGGAAGAGCCTCTACGGCATCAGGTAAATTTTAAGATACTTTTAAGATACACAGGGAATCATCTGGGGCAAGATATTCAAAATACCAAAGTCCTAAAAGCAAGTGAGGCTGCTGATGTCAGTAAAAATACTAAGATTGCACTTAAGTTAGTTTTGCAAAACATCTGAGCTGGGGAGACATCACTTGCAATATGGTATTAAACTGCTTGCAGGTAAGACCAAAAAATAAAACTCCACAATATATTTTGACTGGTATTAAAAATAACAGGGTTATCTGTGCAAAAGTTTTTAGCTTCAGGACCATCACCACTTTTAGGCTGTTGCTTCATTTTTCCTTCTGCTTAAAATCTTTAACTGTTGTACACTTGTCTTTGAAAGCCTCCTCTGGAAACTACCAGGGCATGCCCTTTGTCCTGGGCTGAAAACTGCTCACCTCAGACTCCAGCTCAGTAAGATTTCCCACTATGTCTCTGCAATCAGACACCAAGTCATCAAGATGGTCCTGAAGACATTCTAGTTCCTATAAAAGACAATCGTTTTAGTACGTGATCTGAGGGTGCAAATTCAAAATCTGGGCCCAAAATAGGTGCATGGGTGGAATTGCCCCCCTCTTTATGAAATGAGCAATCTTATTTAGATCTAAAGTCTTAAACCAGTTGATGAGAACTTTAGAGCTGATGTACTAAGACTTGGTCTTTCTCCTTGGAAAGCGTCACTTTCACAGCTCAGGCTAAAATCAGTTACTTGGTACCATCCTTTCCTGCCTTCGCTTCGTACAGGATTACCTTTGCAGAAAGGTAATCTCACAGCTTTACATACACGATAGCCTAAGGATTACAAGCAATATCCACAGAATCTGCTTTCTAACAATGTAAATTTGGATGTATATGCTGTGGTGACTGAGCATGTCAGGCTAGGATGTTACTGCTTGTTCTCAAAATAAGCAGGATGTGCTTTACACAGGGTATCTACCCATACTACCAAACTATGAGAAATGCTTCTGAAGGACAACGGCGTATGCACTACTGCATCTGCTGTCGAGTGCCTCACCCCCACAGCTCTGCTAAGGCTGAGCAATTTAACATGAAAGTATTTGCTAAAACTTCATTAAAGAGCAGCAGATGTTAGTTCAGTTCTTTATAAACACAGGAAGTATGGCAGGATTTGCCAAATGGAATTGGGATAAAGTTTATGTGGGAAATGTCAGACTTGAAGTAGGATATTACAAATTAGAACCAGGGCAGGGGGGTGAGGTCACTTCTTTAAAGCAAAGTCCTTCATATTAACCACCCCCTTTCCCCATCTCATTCCACTACATGTTTGAACATACTGAAACTGTGCTAGAGGTGCAAAGCCTCTTCCTATCATCATAATCTTTCAGCCTAGTGTAGATCATGTTGCAAAATGCATTTTTTAAAAATATATTTTCATCTATAAAGAGCTCAGTTAGCTATGAGATGTTCCTTCATCCCTCTTTTGCCTCCTCTCCCAGCAAGTTTTGCTATGACAGTTTCCATGCATAACGTACCTGCCCTGTCTCTGTTTTTTCACTGCACCATTTCCCTAAGTCAACCATACACTTGTCCTGCAGAGCTGGATCCAGTTTCACATCCATGGCTCGCTGGTGGAGAATTCTCTGCACTTCTGCTCTGCATTCCCGTGATAGCTGCAAAGAGGGAAGAGAGCTTTTAGCATATGGTGTATCTAAATCCGTATGACATGCACAAAATATTTAGAAGTGGCTTCCTGAAGGTGAGCAAACACCACTAACCCCACTCCCAAGAAGTACAAAAAAGTCCTGCACTGATCAGTGAGTAATCAATGGGTTCAGCACACTGATGTTCAGACATAATCCAGACACTAAGAGCTTGGACTTTTGTTGTAGTTTAGAGTTAAGCTCCTTTCATTCCAGTATGGGAAACTGTATCCTTAAACTTCTCTTTACTTTTAAATGAGATGTCGATGCAGGTTCCTAAACTAACTCTGACTGCCACCTTCTTTCAAAGCTACATCCAGAGAAGAAAGTCAAAACAGCCGATGTGGCCCTCGGTACCAGAAAGGCACCAAGCCCTACCGTCCACCTACAGCTTCCTTTCTGCCACCTCCACTGAAGCCAAGTGCAGCCTGCATTTGTCCAGACTAAGGACGGAAGTGAAATGTAGAAGATCAAGGGACAATAGGATGGTGCTCACCAGACCTAGAAGGCACCGGTAGAAGTTAAAAGCTTCACACATTTAAAAATCCAAAGCACCAGAAGCCATCTAGCACTTTGGGGACAGCACCAGAAGCCAGAGGACAGATCTAATGAGTTTGCCTTCAGAACCTGAATTTCAAAGTGACAGCTGTTCCTTTAGTCTGATTTCCATAAGAAAAATAGATTTCAGAATTGTTTTTCCTCTCTCTGATAGATTATTTGCAGGGGGCTATTGATTTCTTTGGTCAGCACTAAAATAAAATGGAATTAAAAAGTCAACTCAGCACACTAAAAGACTGCATTTAAAAAAGAAAACAACGAAAACAAAAACAAAAAACACCTAAAAGAGAAGCTTTCAATTGATAACTGACCTGTACCACAGAAGGCTTTTTCCAACAAACTGTAGGAATTAATTTTTAAGCCCCCCCATTATGCAACCCCCCCAGCTCCAAGGAGCTGTGTGCACTGCAAGGCCAAAGGAAAGGAGCCAAGTACCCGGCTGCTTCGGAGGGAGGCTCAGTGCCGCGGCAGGGACGCGAGAGGGCAGCAAACCTGAGCACAGAAGCTCTGGACCAAACCAAATGTATTTACGGTGGATCTCCAGATCGCAGGGCAGCAAGGCAGACCTCTGCCGGCTTTTTAAAAGATGGCATAAGCAGGTTTAGCAGTACAGGATAAAGAACTGAAAGTGTATTTTAATAGCAACAGAAAGTTTAATGGAGTGTAATCTGAAGCTGCACTCAAATCAAAAGGTAGAAACAGCCTAGGAAAGCTGCACTTCGATTTTTTTTTTCTTTGCTGCTTAAAAGGAATTTTACAGTTCAGCTGGCTAGCTCCAAGGAAAATCAACAGACTCTTTGGAAGGAGAAGAGGGAGGACTTGCAGCGCATCTAGACTGATGCACACAAGGGGCTCTCGTCACAGTTTCCACTGCAGGCCAGGGCCACATCTCGAGCCACCTATTTTGCTTTATCAGAACAACCAAAGCTTCAAAGGTGCCCTCAGGGAGGAGCTGGGAATGGACACCAGCGCAACAAGTATCCATGGCAAACGCTCCCAACTCCTGCGAGCCGGAAGACAGCATGCCCAGCCTCCAAACGCACGTCCCGCTCCGAGAGCGGAGCCGGAAGAGCGCGGGGCTGACGGGCAGCACTTACCCTCCTGCCCTGCTCCTCCGTGCGGTACGCGTGCCGGTAGAGGCACGAGAAGACGGCGCCCGGCGGCATCAGCTCGCTCGTCTCGTTCCAGCCGTGGGTATGACAGAGGCGTGAAGCGTCGCCCTGGCACTTCCGGTAAAGGACTGTATCCAGCCTGCAAACGGAAAAGTCACCGCTAGCGCTGCCATTTCGGCACTCAGACCTTTCATGTTTCCTCCTTTTGAAACGCTTGCAGGGCGGATAGACCCATTAAGTCTTGCACGCGGTCGCATCATTTAGCAGCATCAAGCCAACTGAAGCAGCCCATGGCAAAACGCCTGGCGCTCGGTTTGAAATTGCCTTCCTAATCTTGTGAAAATACACCAGGATCTTTAATTACAAATCAAATCTTCCACACCTCTCCTTTTCTCCTACGGCGTGCCAGCCAACTGCTGACACACGAGGAAAAAAAATTCTGCTCTCGATGTGCTACAGCAGCAGAAAGGCAGGTACACACCATTTGACTTGTATAATACCTTATGTGTACTTTGTACCACTGCCATTTTGAAATGTCAGCTTCATAAAAACCTGAATTTGATTAATTATCTCCTCTGCATTTAGGCTGATTTAACCGAAGGCTCAGCATCACTCCCTTCTGCATGTGAGAAAACTGCACTGATTAAGATGATGTTTAATTATATTAAACTGAAAGATACTGCCGGCTTTTTGAAATGCTAGCCTGAGATTCTGACACCTTAAAATGCAAACATCGGAGAGGATCTGTGGCCATATTTACATAATTATTATAAAAATAGTAAGTAAAAAGCATTGTAAAGACTTCTGTGCTTTTTTTCAGGGGTCCAATAACAAGATTTTTGTTTGTCAGCTCCAGAGAACTATGTGGTTAAACAAAGGTGAGCCAAGTTTGCCTGCTCTGCAGTGTGAACTAAAATAATCTTTACTCCCAGCAGATACTCAGCTTTCCTCCTTCTGTTCACTCAAGTTTGGCTCAAGTAACTAACTCCCTGCCAGAAACATGGCATAGGAGGAGGAATCCACAAGGATCTTCCAGAGAAGGGCAGCTCTGGGAAAGCAGGCAGTTATCAAGGTGACTAAACAAGCAGAAACAAAGCCCTAAATTCTGTGGCCCATGAAGCTCCTGCATATCCAAAAATGGTTGGCAGAGCATCTGCTCGCTCTTAACCACTGGCAACACTGCCTGCAAATACAGCTGTAAGTCAGATTTTCTCAGTGACTAATTCGAACAGTAATTTAAGGCAATGACTTCTTGCCTTCCTCCTTAGAGTGGCCGAGAACAATTATTCCCTTTCTTGCAGCAACCCCACTTGATGTACTCTGACTTCTTTCTTTGCCTCTCAGTCTTCTGAGGAAGAAAAGCCCAATATTTATTCTTCCCTCATTGATCATGTTTACCAAATACGCCAAATTCACATCCTCCTCCCACTCATCTTAATCCAAACAGACACAGAGGGCTCTGTGGATATTTAAAACAAAGCACTGCAATCGTTTGGTTTAAAAAAAGTTTGAAGAGCAGCACTCCAAAGGGAAGTACATCCACCCTGCAGGCAATAACACCAACAGGATTTGAAACAAGGCAGCAAGAAGCAGAGAATCACTTAAGAGGGGGTGGCTTTTTGTTATACTTAGTAGCTCGGTTTTCTCAGCTCCTGTGTTGTAGCACACAGTGCAGACAAGAAGCAGTCAAAACTAGCTACCACTTACGCAGAAAGCAACCTTTACCTTCAGCATGTTTTAATTAAACCTGCCTCAGAGCTCAAACTTGAGAGGCTTTGTAGAGCTGTGTTATTTCTTCTAAATGAGCATCTGATTTAAGTGGGCATCACTCTTACCTCTCCCAACCAGCTCTCGCTTCCACTATCCTAGACAGATATTAATGCTTTAAAGCTGGCCAGCTTAAAAGTTCTCTGTCTCTTTTAACGACAAGGAAGCTACACAGCTATGTGAGCAATTGCTAATGCACATGGGTGCTAGATATGGGCATCTAGAAAAACACTCATATCTTCTTTTATCTTAATCTTATTTTACAGTTCTCACTTCCAATCGCGGGATATAAAATACTGCAGCTCCAGGAGCCGATGCTCACAATCCTCTACCATCTTCTCTGTGTATAAATGCTCCATCAGACAAGACAGAATCCTGTAAAAGATGAAAAAAGAAGTTAGGCAAGAGACTCAATCATGAGCTTCCCCTCAGGAACAGCTGGTGCTGCCAAATCAACAGCCTTGCCGATGAACCATGGCTAAGAGGTTCAAGCAGAGCCAAGATGATCTTTCCCCTCCCTTCAAAGGAGGGACTGCATCCAAAACAACAATATACTACATTCACACCCTCTTTAAAGTCCACTGATTTAACTAATTAGGATCAGACATGACAAAATAAGAAAAAAATTTGGCTTGCAACACAATATACATATATATATCTGATATATACATATGTGTGTGTGTGTGTGTGTACATATATAGATATATATAAATATATACATATCTCAGACCTGAGATAAAGCAGATGCATCTCTGCAACATGGGTTTATTTAACTAGCCTTTCAAGGCTTGTTACTTCACTTTGTAGTGTGGTTAAACACTTACTGTGTAAGAGAGACGAACACATCAAGTGTTATGAATTTAATCTAAACTCCTAAAACAGCTACATCCTTCCTCACTGCTAAACCAGCCTTGCTGCAAATATACTAGCCTGCTGATAGAGCAAAACCACAAGACAGCCCAGGTTGCACCTCCTGCCCTGTATGAACTGCTAGTTTGGAGGCTCATTTCCGCCCAGGTTAGTATCTGGGCTGCTCAGCCATGTAACCTTTACGGATGCCCCGCAAAACCACTGGTAAGAGACAGCAACCTACATGGGATCTCCAGAGCGTATGTGCTTGCAGGCAGTCTGTATGACCGACTCACAAGCCTCGTTGAGAGCTCGGTCGATGCGGTAATCTGCACCGGGGTCGGTCTCTTGAATCAGTGTTTGAAGCTGGAAGAGAAGGGTGGACAGGAAGGCATGAGTTATAAAGCTCCAGCTTCTCCATTTGGCAATTCCGTGCTAACGACAGGACTAGCACATTTGAAGCCTATGCTACAGCAGCTTGTTTTAAGTGCTGTCAAACTGTGTGGACTAGAAAACCCAGTAATATTTGGCAAGGCTAGTCACCTGTTGAAGGTTAACTGTAAATCTGGAGTTTATTACACACCAATTTGCAGAATAGATTTGGTAACATTTGAACATTGTGGTTTTGGTCCATCCTATGCCTTGGTGGAAACCTCATCCCATGAGGCTGGTAACACTAGGAAAGCAAGCTTGTCACATTACCACAAAAATTATCTTCAACTCTGGACCAAGACCCAAATCAACAGTTAAACATCAGATAGTTGCTCAAGTATAAACAAAACTTTAAAACATCGCTGAATTGCCTGGAGGAACCAAAGATACAAGACACAAAGCCCAGTCCGGCAGACCTGTGAAGCAGGATTCCCTTAGGGATACTTGCTCAAGGCCTTGGAAACCAGGGTTGGTCTACACTACAGAAAATATGTGTTCAGAAAGGGCAGCAATTTATTCTATTCGGTAAGAGAAGCCATGGTGTAAATCAAAAGTGAAAACAAACTTTTCATGGATTTGGCTATCAGGGAGGCCAAGTTGAAGCTACCACATCCATGTGCTCCCTTTGTAACTTCTTGCTAAATACTTTAAACTCTCATGGGTAGGTTCAGGATGAACAGTTTAATCAGTTATTCTCATGGAAGCTCCAGAAAAAAAAAGTAGTATTTCTATTTAAGAGAAAAACAGCCCCCAGCATCTGAACATGAGTTTGGGAAACATGTGCTGGGTACTGGGGAGTGGATGAAGCTCAAAATCACATCTCATTGATGGGGTTGGGAGGAAAGGTCTTCTCTGCCACCCATCAGTCCTGGATCCTTCTGCCCCACTTCATCTCCCACCAAGCCGCGAATCCTCAAGGGCTGAGTAAACAGGCAGACTGATTGTTATCTTACAGGCAACACGTTTAGCCAACAAATTTAGAGCAAAAACACAGAGCTTGCTTAGAAAGCACCTCTGCGACAACATCAGACGGCCTATACGGTGTTAAGAGACTGTGTTAACACCTCGACACTTACTCCAATGGTTTTTGTCCCTTAGACCAACTAAATTAAAAGCACAGCTACGTTTCTGTCTTCCATCTTTCAAAGTTTGCGCTTAAACATCACCCAGAGCATTTTCAGGGGCAAAGTCCTAGCCTAGCACCACAGAACAGACAGAAAAAGCACCTGAGCACCGCAGAAAATAAAAGCTCCCATTACTATTTTTATCTGATATGAAGCTTGTAATCAAGACAACAGACCACATACTGCCCGGGAGGGGCAGAAGTTTCCCTGCAACATCCGGACCCTGCCTAGCGAAGGCCAAAATTTCACACCTTCCGCCTGGGGGAGAAGGTCGGGCCTCCCTTGGGATACTAATCCATGGGAGGCTCCCAGGCGTCGCTGTGAAGGGAAGAGCACCGGGAGGGAAGCGCTGCTCTTCCGCACGAGCCTGGGCGAGCGCAGCCAGCAGGAAAGCTTTGCCTAAGTAGACAAATCTAGAATAATATATTTTCATCTGCTCGGTTTGCAGGATTTTTGGCCTGAAGCCAGCACAGCCAGACACTTCCCAGGAGATAAAAGGCACACTCGAGCCGAAAACGGGGCATTCGGAGATTGAATACAGCCAGGCTCCTCATCTGATTTTGAGTCCTTTAGGTGTTTAGGGTTATTTTTAGCCAAGAACCTCCCCAATAGCAAGATGTGAAAGATGCAAGGACAAGCATTAGTAATGCTGTAAAAAAACATTTTACAGCAGCAATTTCCAAGCACTTAAAGCCACTTTTATTTTTTTTTTCCCCCTCAGTCCTACCAATGGGTCATTTCAAAAATCCATGCATCCTTGAAATGCTATTTTCTGCAAAAACTGCAATCCCAATGAGCACAGCTCACGCCCTCCTGAGAACCAGCTTTGCTCGTGAAAACGCCGGGTTCCCTGATGGGGTCGGATGCGCGTGGACCGGATCTGCGGGAAGCCTCGCCAGGCTCCGAAAGGGAAGCGCTTGGGCCTCGGGGCGGCGTTTCGGAAGGACCAGGTAGATTCCAGCTCCCTTCCTCCTTGCAGTGCTGTGCTGGGAACTACTGCAAGCTCTTCCAAAGCAAACCCTCAGCCAAGTGCAGGGCGTAAAGCAGGGAGCCAGCTCTGCTGAGCCAAGAGCAAGTGGGAGGCGAGTAATTTGGCACTGGTGACAAAAGTGAGAGTTTCAGAGAGATTCCCTCCCTCCCACAGCTAACCCTTGCTACTGAAAAACAGTTGGATAAGCCTCATAATCCACCAAACTTTTATCCTGCCTTGCACCTAAATTAACAATTAACTATTGATTTATTAGCTCTACTAGAAGCTGAAAGCAGAGGTACCAGCCCCCTTTAGCAGTAATTACAGGTTTTCATGCTCAAGGGATAAACAGGAAAACAACAACAACAACAACAACAACAACAACAACAACAACAACAAAAAAACAGAGAGGCCTGAGGAACACAAAACATATACAGAAAAGGAATGTGCCAGCAGTGGCTCTATACAAAACGGCCCTTCCAAGGAGCCACCCCACAACTGTTACACACCATCGTGTTAACTCCACAGCCTACAGCCATAGACCCTACACAGTCTGGGGCTCACAATTAAGGGACATTATTATTTGCTTTCCGATGATCTACAACCTAAGGCCCCACTTCATATCCATCCCCCTCAGTAGGCACAAGAACTCTTCCCGTTACAAAATAATAACAGGATCTTATTTGCAGAAGACAACCTATATATTCATGCTAAATATGTACTGTATCTTCCTTATAAACCAACTGACCTACCATAGAAGATAAAAGCAGGAAGCCCATTCCAGCTACAAAAAAAAAAAAAAAAAAAAAAAAAAAAAAAAAAAAAAAAAAAAAAAAAAAAAAAAAAAGGAAAAAGAACTGACAGCCAAGACAACCGTGGCCAATCATCATTCCCATACAGAATATTGACAGTAAAAGATTTAGGTACTTCTGAAGCTGAAGGCAGCTATGTAAGAGCATTATGTCACTTCTCAGGAACCCAGAACATTGGAACACTTATCTTATTCTTGCAATCATTTATTTCCTTCTGCCTACAAAAATATGGGCAAGCTGATCACATTTTTTAAAATTAACATTTAATTTGCTCCTGTTGTCTTTTGTACAGAGAACAGAGCACAGGTCATTCAGTTTAAAGGACAGTCACTGGCAAGCCCTGCTGCTTCACCAGCTGCCTGCACATAAATACAGCAGAATTTTAAGAGCAGCTATGGAAAAAGCCTATGGATTTCTACAGAAGTCCCTCTCACTCCTCAGAAGTCCCAAATCTCCCCCTGCTTTGGGAGGTTCCCTGCCTTAACCTGTACCTTACTCCAACCAGGATTTACTCCCAAGCAGAAACAATCTCCTGGAAGTTTTTGGATAACTACATTCCGTGGCAGCAAGTTCAACTTCACAGCTGAAAACCAGGCACAAGTACCCAGTTTGTCCACACAAATGCTGCAAAGCATAACTCACTGTAGCTCACTGCAGATAGGACTCCAAACGCACAGCTGCTGCACCAATACACCTGCCGTTTAAACAGAGCAAGCTTCAGCACAAAATCACCCAGTGCTTGAAAATGAAATTTCACCAGCTCTTTGTTCATTTATCTTTGCTAACACACACACGCACACATTGGGAATACTCTGGCTGCAGGCTTTAAGCTACATTCAAACTGAAAATGGGCTATTGCAGGAGGTCAAGAGCATCTATCTCCTCAAATTGCTACGTTAGCAATAAATTCTGTAAACTATTCCTCAGCCACTTTTGTCATGTCCCTTTTCCAGGCTCATCTCACACACAGAAGTTGAAGGGTCATTAAGAGCAGGTATTAAGTACAAGCGTAATATCACATGAAGTAGCATTAATGAGCTGGGAGAAATATGAGGTAATTGCTTTCAATTTAAAAAGACTAAATACAAGACCAATCTGGGCTGAAAGAACCACTCTATTTTGAAGAAGTATTTTAGAGAAGAATGACCACTTCTTTCAGTAGTTGCAACTGAAATGATGTAGAGCAGTTTATCACAGCAGTCACTGAAGTTCCATTTCCATCATTCAAGCCAAGTGAAAACAGGGAGAGAGAAAAAAAAAAAAAAAAAAAAAAAAAAGCCAATGTACATTTTCAAGGACAGGGCATATAGAGAGAGAATTTTTAAAAATTACATGAACAAAAGTTTCCCTATATCCTACATCCAGGAGAGAATGAGGTGACTTGAGAACTGCTGGAAATGAACAACTGGAGATCAAACACGAAATACAGAGAAGAGAAAAAAGAAAAAGCGGAAAGAGCATCACTAATGTGCTGCTAGATCCCAAGTCACACTTTGCACCACGGTAACTACACAACTGCCTCCAGCACTTGCTAGTACCCCACAGAGGTAGATTACCTTCCGCACCATCTTCACAGTGGGGCAAAAGCCTCGACAGACAAATCACTCCCTTCTGCCAACTTAGAAGTGAAAGGACAGAAAAGCATCTTACTGCCTGCTGACAGTTGAGGCCGACGTTCCCCTTCTCTCCTCGCACGACCTTCATGAGACAGTGCAGGGTGCGGCCCTTGCGGTGCAGGCCCGAGCAGTGGTGCTCGATCTCCCCTCGGCAGCTCAGGATGATCTCCGGGCTCAGTGAGAAGTCTTCCATCAGCATGCGCCTGTAGTCCAGCATTTCGCCCTGGCACTCGCTGCTCACTTGCCGACCTAAGCCAAGAGAGGAGGACACGAGTTCATAGCGCTGCTTAGCAGAGCCCTTCTCGACCAAGGGCTTGGGCGCTTCCATGGCAGCAGCAGATCAGGGACCACATCCACATTCTGGGCAAGGTCAGAGCAGCGCTCAGACCTGAGCAGACTCGCTGGAAGCTAAGCCAATTGCTGCTGCTGCTTCCGTCGTTGAACGCAACTTGCAAAATGAACCATTCCCTACGTTCAATGCCTGGCTTTCAAAGAGGGAACTCCTGAACAATCAGGCGAATCTTATTTTGGAGTTTACACGAAGTGATTACTTCAGGAAATCCAGTGAAATACCCTCACTGGATCCATCGTTCTTTAGTACAGGTCAGCTGTTTCCCATCCATTCAGGTGATTGTTTTTCCATTGCAGAAAGGGAAGCACCTCCAGTAATTTAAAAGCTGCAGTTGTACAAACTAACGGCAGTTAACAGGAGTATGGAAATTTAGCGTTAATAAATATGGAAATTTGCTCCTGAATTCCTGCTTTACCAGAATCCCATGAAAATCAGTTCAAATCAAAAGGAATGGGATAGCCATTTTTTGCTGTGAGTGTCCCCCAGCTATGCATAGGAGTAAAAACCCCATACGATGGAGATCCTACACCACAACAGCAGCTTGCAGACATTATAACAAAAAAAAGCAGGGGGCCTCCAATACAGATGAGAAGGATATAAAATGGGTCATTTTACACAATATAGCAATTTTATAGAGAACATCTAACACAGTGCTACTGTAGCGCCCTGTAACACCATGGGGAGCACCATGGCACACACTTTCCTTTGACGTAGCAAAACCTCAATAGGGGTTTCAAAAATAAAGCATTTTGTCAAGCTACTAAAGGAGTATAAGCAGCATAGGTTTGAATACCCCTGGCTTTCACTGAATGATCTTGAACAAGTCGCCTTTTCTGCTTTCTAAGTTACTAGCAAATTTAATGTTTGGTCCACAAAAGGAGGGGAAGAAAACCTGTCTGAACGCATAGCGAATAAAGAGATTTGCAATTACATGTCATCAGTTCAAGGGGGCTTTGCTATTTTGCCTTTTAAGCTTCTTGCCTCCACAATAAGAGCTGTTACCACAAGTTGCCTACCTATTTTTAGATAATCTTTAAAGCACGTGAATGAAAGCAGCATGATGAGAAAACTCGCCATTCTCTGACCCAAAATTTCAGTTTACTCAGAGAAGGTGGCTATAAATGCACATTGCAGCTGCTAGTCCAAAGTCTCATGCAAACGTCTAAAAATCAAGACTCCAGCAGGCCCACGCGTCACTCAGGCCAGCTGCTCTTACCTCTGTGCACAGCAGACTCCAGGCACATGAGCAGATAGGAAAGCCTGGCTTCCCGAGAGCGGGGAAGGTTCTCCACGTTACAGCGATACTTCTTCAGGTCGCTTTTGCAGGACTTTGCCAGCGAGTAACTCACTTTGTAGTCTTGGGCAATCAGCTTCTGGCGGGTTGTCAGCGCATCACGACACTGCGGGAGACACACGGTGGGACAGCTCAAACACTCATAAGGTTCCCAAGTTCTTTGTGTTTCAAAAGAGAGTTGCTGCCCTAAAATTCACATGCTTAAGCTGGATCGCAGTTAAATTCGGCTGTCTCAGAGAAGCCGCGCAAGGAAGAACCCGCACCCGAGGTCAACAGATGAAGGGTTTTAAAGGCATCGCTCCCCTGCAGCTCCTTTCTTAGAGCCACACGTTCCCACAGCTTTTTGTGAGGAGCTACGGCTGAAAGTGTGACTCATTCTCAGTAACTGAGATCAGTAGCTGACATTTATCCCAGCTCGGGTACACGCTCACCCCGTGCCCTCGAGAAACAACTTTTCCCAGTCACATTTACAAAAGGGTACGTTCCTCACATCTGTGCTGTAATGCGTAAAACTGATGACAGCACCAATATGCAGTCTACCCACAGCAATTTCTAGCCATGCTATCCAAACGTGCTGAGGCTCAGGAGGATACACTGTGACCACACCAGACCCACAACCCAGGAGCTGCAAGAACCCCATAACTCCACCCCAAAAGGGCTTCAAAAAAACCTAGGTGGACGCCAGACAAGTGGCCCACTAATCAGCCGTACTCGGTGCGTGCAGCATCTGGCACCATCAACAAGGAGAAACTTTTTACTAACAGCTCTGCAAAACCAGTGAGTTTGTGCACAGTCCAGCCTTGGCAGCCACACAGGGGAATCAGATGGGACATTCACCCTCCTCTGCAAAACGCACCCACTCCTCCCTTCCCATCTACTAACTTGCTACAGCTTTGTCTAAACCCCCAACTTCTCACACCTTAAGTCACACAGCTCATCACGGAAAAGATCCCCCTGCAAAGCACTTTCTGTACGGCCAAAAACAAACTAAGCAAAAAAAATGGGCACTCCATCTCAGGAACATCCTTGGATAAAATGATCTTTCTTTCAAGCCCTCAGGGACTCCTTCCTCAGCAGTGAATTTGTTAACTAGAATTAAACTTTCAGATAGCTGTTGCATTTAAAGAAAAGGAAATGAGTCTGATCCCTGCAGGCCTCTGAATCTGACTCCTTCAGTGGAGCTTCACAGATAAACATCTTCACATCCTTTCAGACTGTAATGCTGTTTCCTTTCTATCACTGTGACGCTGCTTCTGAAATCACTGAAGGCATTGCTGTCTTCCTAAACCACCCACACCACTAGAGCTACAAGTAAATTCTTCTCAGGATTGACTTTACAGATCAGCCTTTTTTGTTAAAATCTTCAGGCAGAAAATTTTAAGGAGAACTCCAGTAACTTTGAATTGTACATCTTTCCCACACAATTTGCTGCTTAACAGTCAGATAATTATAGCCTGGAAAACAAAAACATGAAATACCCATACAGCTTCCTACACTGAGATATTTAGACAATTTGCTTCCAACTCGTACATTAGGATACAATTTATTCAGGCTTACCTCAGCATGATGCCACTTTAAACACTTTAATCTTTAAACACTTAATCACCGCACAGCCACTTGAGCTCCAAGTCTACCTTCCCAAATTACCCACCCAAGAGCAGCTTTGATTTATTTACATCCTTCAACTTTAAAGGCTGTACCTTGCACACAATTAATTCAAGCCTATCAAAGCAAAGGCAGCTCTGAAAGGAGTCTGTTATCTGGCCATGTAGATGATGGATTTTCCTCAACACTGGAAAAGAATAATGCAGCCAAGGCTAATGAATGATCTGATGACTTCTGCGTTAAGGATTTGCCCCACTGAGACAGATACCCACCTTTTCACTCATTGATTCCTCAAACTTGTGATTAAACAGGCACTTGTAAACTCGGCCTTCCCCAGCCTGAGTCTGTGAAGCAGAACAGTAAGATGAGCCATTAAGGACAAGACACATTATGCTTAACAAGCAGGCTAAACTATGCCAGAAAAAAAGATTTCCTTTTGCGCTAGAAATACATTAAAGCTAGCACTTGAACCAACTGTAGTGATTTCTGTACTGCACAGAAAAAGATATTGCTGACGATTTTTCTTTTTTTCATCCTGATCTGGTTCATCAGCCTTTTAGTGAGAACCCCCTCAGCTGATTCAGGATAACGGGGCCGGAGCAGTGCAGCTTCCCGGCCTGGTGCTCCAGCAGCAAGGAGCGCGGGAGCCTCACCCCGCACCAGCTGCTCTCCACAGGAGGCAGCAGCGCAAGCCTTGGCCTCCCGCTCCCCACCATCCACTCCAGCTCTGATGCCCTTCAAGCTGTTCAGAAGCCAATTCAGTTCATCAACTCAGTAAAACCCGTAACACTTTATGTTGCATTAGTGAACCGAATAGCAGAGTTATTGCAAAGTGATAGCTAAGAGGTGCCCATTCTCAGTATTGCATGGTGCTCAGGCTCCACTCCGATCTCATTCTTTTTATTACCTGTTTTTAAATGGATTAACGTAGAAGGGATTGCAAGAGGGAAGTACTCACGTTTTCACAAAACCGCTCTCTGTCATCTCGGCACGCAAAGTAGAGATGCCGGTCCAAGTGGAAGTCATCCGAGGAGAGCTCGGCGACGCGGAGAATTGCTTTCTTACACTGGTCAGACACCTGGATTCTCGGATCGGTCTCCTCTGCCTCTTTCACCAGGCCTTTCTCCAGGCAAGCCACCACCTCTCCCTGTGAGTGGGCATCCTACAACACAAGGAAAGAGCATATCCTGCAGCTGACCACGCACACAAGCAAGTGATCCAGGACTCTGGAAAAGCACCACATAAATCAAGTGACAGATCTTCTACGCACAGATGACATCCGTATTAGTGCGCACACATCCATATATTGCACAGAAACAATTTATAAGCCCCTAAAAGAGCCCTCATCTGAGTCAAAATTGGTGAGCTACAACCAGGCTCCAAGCCAGGGTCGGCCAAGCTAAGATCATCTACTGCTTTTACCATCTCCACCTCGTTCAGTCACCTTGACCTGCAACATCCCCAATCGCCACCTTTAGCTATGACCATCCTGCTGATGGGCAGAGCGCTACCACCCCCTCCAACACTCTCCAGTGTGTTTTGATGCAGCTTAATTAGATTATCACTGCTTAGTCACACCGCTTAGAGCAGCTTACCGAAATGGCCAAATTATCATTAATCTGAAAGCCCTCCTGGCTCCATGGCAACAGAAAGCAGCAGCAGCACACTAAGAACATACTGGGCAGAGAAAAATTAGAGTTGCTCCACGCTGGGACAAGCCTTTGGTTTGGGCAAGGATAACTAACAGTGCTACAAGGCCATGCAAGAGCGTGGCCCAGCCCAGGATCCTCAGGGCTGATTCTTCCACTAAAGGAATAGAAAAATTCAAAGGGTTCAAGAGCAGCTAAAGTCTTGGGCAAAGCTGTTGTGACCCAGTGCTGAACCCCGTGCCCACCACCCTGCAAGTTCAGTAGAGCCTCAAGACAGCTCTGGACTACGACCAGCAGCCACAAGTAAATGTGACGAGCCTGCACTTTGTGCGGACACAAGGAAAAGGCAGGATAGAGTCGGCCCAAGTGCTATTTAGCTTCCTGCATCTTCCCAGTGTGGACAGAAAGAGAACTAAGCCACAAAAGACTACAGAAGGTCCAATTCTTCTAAAACTGTATTTTCTCTGAAATGCATCGTTTCTCATGGCCTCTGCAAGTTTTTTTGGACAAAGAGGAAAACCTTCTCTGCAATTCCTTAATCCATGCTGCCCTGCTGCCAGAGGATGTTGCTATTGAGGGACTCAGCAAAGCGTGAACATTTGCATGTGTCTGAATGGCTCAGCCCGGCATCAGAGGGAACGACCGCTGTAAAACAAGGCCACAACTACCCAAAGCCGGGAATTCTTCCGAATCCATTTGTGACACTTCTGTCACACAGGCAGCCTTGAGTCCCGCTGCGCTCTGCCACGCTAGGAGCATGAACAGAAAAAGGCTGATTACAGTGTAATAAATAAACCCCACAAATATCAGCAGCTTAAGAGCTGGAAGTTTTCTAAACCAACAAAAACAAACCACACAAAACAACCCAAAACATCATAGTCTGGTTCACTCTTTGCTTTGAATGGGAGTTCACCAGCTGTACACGCTGGCCAGGCATCTGCACCCTCGAAGAAACTTCTTTAAAATACATAAATATTCTAAAAGGAACAGTAGCTATAGCAGTAATGTTGCCACAATATTACTTAAAACTGCCATTTATCCATAGCCACGCCGAACACAAACTCCATTTCTCAAACTCTTGTGGTCATTCACATGTAGTCATTACTCTGGGGGAGCTGGCATGACTCAAGGATGGAAAACCACCGTCGGAAGCTCTTCCTCGTGGTGCCGCTGGGCAGGAAGACAACCAGGGCGGGAGGGCACGAGACCAGCTCTTCCTGCTAGGATGTGCTGAAGTTTCCCAATGTCTTGCAGTCCAAGTCCATATTCCTAATCAACAGCTTCATGCTACATATAAAAGAAGCCTATTTTTAATAGTCTAAGAGAAGCTGATTTATCAATGCAGGATACGAGCATTTAATGCTGCATTAGAGAATGCAACATAAAAATCACTAATGTTTTTGGCACCATTTCATAAATACGTTTTTTAGATTACAGCAGATCACCTTGCAGTGCTGGCTATTGTGCTGCCCTACATCACAGTGATTTAAGACACATTTAAAATAGACTTAATAAAAATGCACATGTGCACAAGGAGCAGCCCAGTGGCTCCCAGAAGAGGCAGCCTTGCTGGCTCTCCTGCTGCTGGGCACCACCATCCTTCTCCTGGTGCTCCTTGACAGGCGTTTGAGAGGCTGACTCAGCTAAGCTGGGGTTCGCTGCCAGGCAGACTGGGTCCCCAAGACTAGTGCTGATTGGAACAGCGTCCCCCCGGAACAGTGGGTAAAGCACAACCCGCTTCATCAAACGGCATCGCGCACTGCCCAGCCTTGCTGGGCAGGACAGTCAGGGCAGAGTAACCAGCAGCCTCTATATGTAGCGGCTGCATTTCTTTCAAGCTTCACTTTGGCACTTCACAAGGCTCATTTGGAGGCCAAGATTACAGGAATCGCTCTTAAGTTAGATAATTCTCAGCACTTCAGTTGCTAGAACACCCCTATATAATGCTGCGCTGAGTAAACAGACTGAATTAACTGCTTCCTACCCGCACATTTAGACTTGCTTCCCTTCCATGCCCAGAGCTTGTATGAAACTAGGAGAAGAGTGAGGCCAATCACAGTCAAAGCACTCAGGGGGAAAACAAAACAAGTGAGAAAACAATGCTCTAACGCGGCCGCTCCAGGAGCCCGGAAAATGCTATTATTTGGGAAAGTGCTACGACAGATGTACAATTTCAGCTCACGCCCCTTTCAACGTGGTAGATCGATTCCAGCTCAGACAGCACAGCTAAGCCCAAACCAGCAGCAGGGCACCGAGTAGCTTGACATGGATGGAGCTGGTGGTCCAGCACTGCTTCTCTCCAGCCACGAGAAGAACCTCTCTCCTTGTGCTCTTCCTCAAGCGCTCAGTTATACTCGGTCGCACCTGAGTCACACAACTCATCATTTCTCCATAGGCAGCTCTCAAGCTGCAGTAGGGGGGCAAAACCTGCACAGGCGTCTGATGGGAGTGAGATGAGATTTTTTGCAAGCAGCAGTGAGAAAGGAGAGAAGAGCAGTAGCAGAAACACTTGCACAGCCACTTCTAGCCGTTTCCATAGCAGTCCAAAATACCTCAACTGCTCTAAGTACCAAAGATGACAACACAACGAAAGAAATCATATAGCAGACTCCCGCTTTTACAAATCACGACAAAATATTCTGCATTGGGTACTAGAAAGGAGGATAGCACCCAAACCCCCATAAAAGGTTAGTTACTGACCTGCTTCGCCACCTCATAGCAGGCATCCATTTCTCCCGGGTGTCTTGTGATTACCTCGGCCACCCAGGCCACCTTTCCTCTTTTGCCTCAGGCCTTGCTCCTTGCACATCTTAATATCAGCAGACAGCGAGGCAGGGAACCCACATACAGCTTTTATTCATCATGCACCAACCTGCATCCAGAGCACTGAGGCACAAAAGTGGAAGAGAATCACAGAATGGCTGAGGTTGGAAGGGACCTCTAGAGATCAGCTAGTCCAACCCCCCTGCTCCAGCAGGGACACCTAGAGCACAGGGTGGCATCCAGGCAGGTCTGAAGATCTCCAGAGAGGCTGTGGAGGCTCCTTCTCTGGACAGCCTGTCCTACGGCTCTGACCCCCTCACAGCAAAGAAGTTCTTCCTCACATGGAGATGGAACTGCCTGTGTTTCAACTTGTACCCATTACCCCTTGTCCTGTCACCGGCCACCACTGAGTTTGGCCCCATCCTCTTTACGTTCTCCCCTCAGCTGTTTATATGTCTTGATCAGATCCCCTCTCAGTCTTCTCTTCCCCAGGCTAAACAGACCCAGCTCACTTAGTCTTTCCTCATAAGATAGATGCTCCTGCCCCTTAATCATCTGTGTCGGTCTCTGCTGGACCCTCTCTAGAAGCTCCACGTCTCTCTTGTACCGGGGAGCCCAGAACTGCACCCAGTACTCCAGGTACGGCCCCCACCCAGAGCTGGGCAGAGGGGCAGGATCCCCTCCCTTGCCCTGCTGGCGACGCTCTTCCTGATACAGCCAGGAGCCCATTGGCCTTCCTGGCCACAACAGCACCCTGCTGCCTCATGGTCAACTTGTTGTCCACCGTGACGCCCAAGTCCTTCTCTGCAGAGCTGCTCTCCAGAAGGTCGGTCCCCAGTCCATACTGGTGTCTGCGGTTATTCCTCCCCAGCTGCAGGACCCTGCATTTGTCCTTGTTGAACCTCATGAGGTTCCTCTCTGTCCAAAACCTGTCCAGGTCCCTCTGAACGGCAACACAGCCCTCTGGAGCGTCAGCCACTGCACTCAGTTTGGTATCATCTGCAAACTTGTTGAGGGGGCCCTTTGTCCCCTCGTTCAAGCCAAGCAGTGACCTGCTATTCCACTGCACAATTAGGCAATACCAACACGCACAGAGCAAAGCTAAAATCAGGACCACACATAACAGCAGCATTTTATTTTTCACTAGATATCTTTGCACTCTCAGATTGACCTCCTGCTGCTGGGTTACCTGGCTGAAGTACTTGCACAGACCAGCAAGAGGGCCATCAGTCTGCAGGCGCGTTTTGAAGTTACCAATGTGCTCGCATGGAAGGTTGATACTGGCTTGACTTCTGCAATGTGAGACCTGCTTTACCCTCAGGAAACGCACCCTGCTGCGGTCCTCCTCCGCTAGACTTTCTGCCGTGCCACAGTAAACACGGGCATTTGGTCAAGCCACAGACAGCACGCAGACCTGAGACTCAGGATTCCTGTAGTCTGCTTCTGATCCCATTCTGATTTTACTGAAACAGTCACGGTCCAGGAGATCCTTCAGCCTAGTGGAAGATGGCCTTGATTTTCTGCAGAAAGCAAGTTACTCGGCCGCCACCAGTCTGAAACTGCAGGCCCTGCAAGTTCCTCCCACTTCTATGGCTACTTTTAGTCTTGGTTTTGGGCTTTCTGCCTTTCGGCTAAGCCTTCTGGAGTACCATTGCACTTCAATTTAACGTGCTGCAGATGAATTTGCTTACAGCAGTGAACTTCTCAAACTAGCAAAATTTCTAATGCTTCAATAGCTGTGCATCTAATTTCTGTTATTTCAAAATTTGGTATATTTTTCACTACAGCTTTTCACCTTCTCATTGACAGTTCATTTAAGAACCTAATTCTTAAAAATGTAAGAGCTATAATTAAAAAGCATTGTAAAGAAGTTTATAGTCTAATTTTAGCTTTATCCCTAAACATAAAATTGTACCATAGAACAAGACACTCATTCAATGCAGCACTACGTAACAGCTGCCTGCATTAGCTGCACTGAAATAGAGGGGAAAGGACAGTGCCTTGAAAACCAGCCTGATTTTTGTTACCACAAACTTTCTTTACATTTCCTGCACAGTCATTAAATAACACATCTACGAGGTATACAGATTTTCTGAAGTGGGCCTGGCCCCCTACTTCCCCCTCTGTTTCCTAGTGCAATGGAGCACTGTAGAAGCTGGAAGATTCAATGAGCACTAATGAAAACACAGTCGAGCTGGTACATGCAACTATAGATATATTAGAGTGAAGAATTACAGGAGCAGTACAGTCAATAGCAACCGACCTCCACTTAACTTTTATAGGGCAAAAGGACACTGATTTATTCAGTAAAAAACAGTGCAGTATCAGAGTCAGAACTACTAAAATTACAAGGGGAAGGGAAAGGAAACAAATGAAGACTCTTGATCCATGCTATCATCTACAGACTGAGCAAGCAGAATGAATTAGCACAGGCCACATTACCTCAATCCCTTTCCTGCGTCAGAGCCAACAACACTGAAACAAGCCCAGCAACGGGGCACTTAAATCTATTGTTTGGATTCACCAAATCAAGTCAAACCTAAGCAAGTGTAACCAAAAAGACAGCTACCTACCAGGCTCCCTGCAGTAAGGAAGAGACAAAGTTATCTCTACAAACAGCAGTTCCCCAAAGCGATGAACGCACCTTACTAAACAGGAGCTGTACAGAATCAGGGCAGCACCCTTTTCATAGAGCTTAAACATTGCGAGGAGTTTCAAAGTTGCAAGACCACTACCATACAGTGTTGCAGGATATGTGAAAGCCCAAGTGAGTCACTTTTACAAAGCCCATTGACAAACCACATGTTCTCTGGATACCTTTTCTCCAGGTCGAATGCTGCCACACTTCAGGAGATTGATATCAGCCTTGCAGTCATCCATGAAGCCACAAATCAGCCGATAATCGCTGAAGATGATGGCTGTCATTTTCGTGATGTACTGATGGCACTGGTATTCAGTGATGTTTCCTCTGTGATCCACCAAACAAGACACCAAGAAACCTTTACCAACTGGCTCATCCGCGCACTCTTTGATCTGTTCAAAGGAAAAAATAAACAAAGAAATTAAGAATTCAGGGGCTGCAGCTATTAAACTTTTTAAAAAAGAATCCTCAGGCTCCAAAACTTGCATCTAGGGTTTCAAAAACTGCTGGCAAAAAAGCTCTCCAGGCCTAAGGTTAAGCTTCAGCAAGTCAAAATACTTGAATATTTTTGAAATGAGAAATACCTCATTTGTGCCAATGTCTGAAGTAAATGCAATGACCTTGAAGAATATCTGTCTTCTGGCCCAATAATCATCTTTCATAATATTCATACTGAATCCCAGCAATCAAGTGGATTTGTACGGAAAAATCCTACTTTGACAACCTTTACTTAGAAAACTGAGCATATTATTATAGCATTACTGAATCATACTTGGGTCCCCATTAAAATTTTGCCTTGTACAGCATAGCATTTTGGCTAAAAGTGAGACTGATTCAAAAGTAAATACATTTATTGAACTGTTTATCACTGTCTAGAAGTCAACAATGTTGCTTTAAAGGAAAAATCTCATCAGATTTGTTTTTATCAAGCTCTCTGTCGAGCTGATTGCTGATACTAAACCATTTTACTCAGTGGTCTGAAAAAAATAAAAATCATTGCTAATAAAAGCTGAAAGCTGTGCAGAGGCTGGCAAAGCAGCCTACATGAACAGACAGCTCCCCAATATAAATCACAGTCCATACTGCTCAGGAAAGCAGCCTGTAAGGTTGAAATGTCACCTTTAGAAGTAAAAGGCACAGGCCATTTTGACAGCATCTTTCCAAAAAAAGTGGAAAAACGTGGTTGCTTATCTGGCAAGGACAATCCCAGAGGAACATCAAGATCAGGAGCAGTGCAGCAAGGCTGTGCTCCAAGGAGTGTCGAGATTACACAGCCTCTTTTGAAGCTCAGGAAGACCCTGTGTTGAAATATTTACCCAGTGCTAGTGTCCCCAGGCTTGTTCAGATACCAAGGGGGGAGAAAACTAAGAGCAAACAATGAAACATTTCATCTGGTTTCTCCAGTATCAAGTGATAGTGTGTTCCAGGGGGAAGATTTTGCTAGAAAGAGATGCTCTAATTCAAACGAGGAATTCAATACAAGGAAGTTGTAACATAGGAGAAAATGGTTGATATTCACTTTAAAACGATATTTAACTAATATTAAAGGCTGACTTTTCAGAAAACACACAATTGGGACAGGCTAATTCACAGGTGAACCTCACTAGACTTTATTCTTCCAGCTGTACTTTGTTCTAAAATTGAACACACAACAGGAAAATACGTTAGCTTGAATCAAATGCAAATGTTAATATTAACTAAATTAACTCATGCTCTGCATGTGAGTTCTTAAGATTTTAAGGCATTTCTACCAAAAACGACTCATTGGAATGGTTTACGCGCTTGCCATAAATGTTTAACATCTTATTAGTATTAAATGCCTGATTTAGCACATACGATTACTCTTACCTATCTAACTATTCACCAAATTGCAAAATACCACCTCAGGACATCACTCACCACCAAGTTAGATAACAGAAATATTGTGAATTAACATACAGCTAAAACTCTGCGCTTTTCCCACTGCCTTTAGAGACCATATGCAAGATGTTTACAGCAATATCAGATGGCCATTACACAAGAGGTTACTAAACACATTAAGAGCATTTTCAAGAATGCCTAGAATGTAAAAATTCTACAGCAGTTTCATGGCATGAAACAAAGATGCACACAGAAAACATTTGTATTTCCTTGACTGCAAAACCCAGGATTCAATAGATTTGGCAGCACTTTCATTTGGGAGCTACTGAACTCTACACACAGCAGAATCCTTGAATGTGAGCTGCTTTCCTGACGCTGTTTAATCTTCTAGCTTTCTAATACATTTTTCCCACTAATGTTTCCGTTACTTAACTCAAATTATACTAAAAGAAGTGGAAGCACAAGACTAAAGAGGGTACGAGGAACAAGCTGTGGCTATGCTATTTTTCTCAACCTTTTGCAGCTTTGTGCGCTCCTCTCAAATTAACCAATACATTGTAAAGAATAGGGAACAACATAGGTGATCTCAAGTGCTTGAGGCCTCGGGGAAACTGTGTGTCCTACACCTGCTCTGATTGTCCCCAAGCCCCAAAACATCATTCCCACTGACCATCCCAAAGAGGCTCTGCAGGAACGGGAACCTCCCCAATGCTGTCACAGCATCCATTCCCTTTCTCCGCTCACCTCGGCAATAGTGGATTTGCAGACTTCTCTGGCCACGGACTCGAACTTCGGATCTGTAGTCAGATTCAGCTTGTAGTTCCACAAGAGCTAGAGAGAGAGATTATTTGGAGGAGAAGGTTTAAGAGCTTGCCATGGAGAAAGAAGAATAGATACTTTGCTTCAGAAAAGAATGAAGGATCACGTATTCCAAGTGGGTATCATCTTTCTGCGGTGCAATAACTGATACAAAGCAAAGTCTCCTTGACAACTATTTCCACAATAATTTCCTTGAAGAAATTCAGACTGCTAACGCTCTCTCCATAAGGGCACGAGCTGCCCCATTTCAAGAAAATTCATCTAATGAAGACAACTGCACAATAGAAAGGATAAAAGCCCCAACTTGCTACCTACTATGTACTTACCAACATCTTCAGCCCAGCTGCATTAGGGCTTATTTTCTCAACACATGTGATCTACCAGAAAACTGGGCAGCCTCGACATGAGCAGATGTCAGGTTGAAAACCTAACAAAAATTCATCATAAAAGGGAGCAGATGGTGCAGGTGGTTCCCTATTCACTTTCTTTTTGAAGGACAATAACTAGACACATACTTTACAAACCTACATCTCCACCTTGCTAAGCCCAATACACTAGATGTTCAACTGCAAAGCACCTCAGTAAGGGTGACTGTTCCTCTAAAAGGCAGAGATTAGCTCATTTCAAAGTCTAATTCTTGCATCTAATTTGGGGCAGGTTATACTCTACATATACACGCACACCTCTGATTTCCTCCTGAGACACCGAAGTAAAACAAGGCAAAACAAGCTAAACCTCTGCAACTTAATAGGTGAAATTTCTGCCCAAGAGAATCTCTATTAGCTCATGTGTTTTCTCCTCTAGTAACCTGTTACGTTTAAACACTTTAACAGAAAGGTTAAGTAGGTTTTGAAATTCAATATTCAACTACTCCACCTTTGTGAGAAAATCAAATTAATATAAAAACAGTAAATAATTTGGTCACAGTTCTATTATGATTTGAACTGTATGCAAAGGTTTGATGTTGATTCCTGAAATTCACATTTTCTTCCTCATTCAGGGAACCTCTGTTGGCATAACTGACAGATTATATGTCAGATGCCTTTTAATACTAAATCCTATCTTCCATAAAAAAAAGAAAGTAAAACCAAAATAAAACCCACCTGAAAAAAACAAAGGCCCAAAACATCACGTGCCCTTCCCCTCATCCAGCCCTGCACAGCAGTTGAGAATTATGACTGCCACAAAATGAGGCTGCAAAGTGCTAAAGGTTAATTATTTCTGGAGTATACTGTCCAACAATAAACCAAAATAGAGCTGTTCAAACACCTGAAACTAAGCCTGTCACTGAAGTGGGCACTTGTCTGTTCATGCCCAAGGCTGAGCAAACAAGGAAGGATCCTGATGCGGAGTATCCTGCCAGGATGCCGAAGAGGGAACATGAAAGAAATCTAATACCAGCTGCAGCTTTGATCACTTTTTCTAGTGGATCTCGGGATTTTACACACCAGCTTGACAGCCTGAAAACTTGCTAACACTTTGCTCGCTATTAAATAAGGTGATGGGAGGAAATTTGTTCTAAAACTAGCCAAGTGGCTCAAGCTGCCTCTAAATATCACACCCCCCTCCCAGCGTTTTGCAAGCAAGCCTCAGAACTTAGCAGCTGTGAAAGCAATACAGAAGGCTCCAACTTCAACAGCTGAAATTAAAGAACATTTAAATTCAGCGTTGCTCACATATTTTCCCCCAAAAGAGCATGCTGCACTGCTCCCAGTAGCTCACGGGAACCACTCTCAACCCCTAAAATAGAAAAGATATCTGCTATCGAAGAGGAAGATAGCAAAGTACAGCATATAAAGATCTTGGCTACGCTTCATTCTGCAGTCTCCAGTGCCACTGTACTGCCTATAGTGGGTTAAAGAAGTTGGGTTTTGGGTTGTCTTCCACTGTAGGGCTGCGCAGAACTCAAATGTGCACTGATTCCTTCGCACACTCTATGCAAAACCCCTCGGGCCGATCGGGGAAGGCAGGTGCAAATGCAATCAGCAGAGACTGACTAAAGCAAAGCAATACTTACATGATTGCAGTCTGAAGAGATTTCATTATCTGGCTGAAAAAAAAAAAAGAAAAAAAAGCAGTGTCAGTTCACTACAGACACAACGCGCTTGACATACAGAATAGTATCAACCTGCAGAAACTAGCACACTGTCAACTCTTTCATCTTCAAAAACAATTTGACATAAGCAATAGGAAATTCTAAGAACTGCACAGTAAGAGTGATGATACCCAGGTACCAAAGAGATGGAAATAACAGGCACTTTAGTGCTGTCTTACTCTGCAGCAGGCAAATTGCCCGGGAGCTGCATTTATGCAGGCAGTGCAAAAACCTATCAGGTGCCCTCATGTTGGGCCCCATTGCCTGAGCTAAGGAGGCAAAAAGCATCTGTAGGAAAACAGGAATGTGGCAGAAAAGGGTTTAAAAAAGCTTTATCCATATACCTGAAAGAGGAAAAAGAGACAGACCTAAGATTTACACCGAGATGCCGGTAACACCCGACACACACATCACATCCTCGTATTTACTACATCCCAACGAGTTTCCCAGTGTCAGCGCTCGCCCAGCGCGTGACACGTTATGCCAACACCTGCACGATGGCACGTAACTAACTGTTACTTGCTCAGGCTGCTGCCTTCTAAAGCAGTTCTGATAATTTCCCCAAGTTCTGATAATGTCCAGGTCACCTGTTTTTAAAGGCTAATAGAAGTCTGCTCAGTATTCTTAGGCTGCAGAACTGATGCTCAAAACACAGAGCTAAAAGAAAAATGTATTCAAAGCTGCATCCCTCTATGACCAATACATGTAACTTACAAGGTGATTTTTTCTGGATTTTCTGCATCCATCCTAACCTTTCTGCAACAGCTGGAAGCTTCAGACAGAGCTAATTTCGAAAGCAGAGGGAGTCAGCACGCCCTCGACTGAAGCTGCTCTCTCGGTCTTTCAGTCAAGGACAGTTTCTCTGTGAAAGGATATAGGGTGGCACTGTCCTCCCACCGCGGACCCGGCAGATCCAACGTGTCTGGCAAGCCAAAGAATTTGGAAGGGCCAGACGTGCCTTCCCAGAACACTTTTTGGTCAAAACAAAAGCTTCTTGCTTCAAATCCCCCTTGAATTAAGGCTCACTTCTACATTAAGATGCCCTCAGGAAGATACTAGGCTCGATTTCCAATGATAGCGAGACCTGAACAAGCTTTTATTGAAATGCAGAGCGCTGAAATAACCGGTCTTCCCTCTGCTCTGCAATGAACTCAGTTCTGCAAAACACGAGGCTTATTCTTCTGAGAACAGTAAGGGATGGTAAATGGGACCTTATCTGATCTTTAATGACTATGCTGCGCTGTACTAAAGGCACAGAGGCATAAAAACCCAGCTGATAACCCCGAAACGTGGAGCATGGTGACCATCTACTAGCTCCCAACTGCAATCCTGTCCTCTTACTATTGCAATAAAAGCGTAGGAGAGGCAGGTACAGGGCCACTCTTGACCTAGTCATCTCAGCTGATATGAAGAACAATTCAAAAATATCTATTTTTATCATGTCTCATATACTGAAGGACTGATTTAGAGGAAGGGGAGTAGAAAGCAAGCCCCCCAGGACAATCCCTGCCAGCTCTCCCTTTCTGGAGGGATATTCTGTGCCCGCCATCAGCTATATTTGCTCAGGAGAGCTTGCAAGCAGTGACCCGCAGTTTCAGAGCAATCCAAAAATTGCACAGCAAGAAACACCTGGAAAAACAAGCCAGCTTCAAATTACTTTCAAGAAAAGCTGAGGAGCAAGCAAAGCTACCATCCAAGAAACTAGATCCTCCTCCGAGTTAACCACTAGACAGGGAACAGGAAAGGGAAACATGAACAGATACAGTTATTTTCGGAACAAAAAAGTGTGGCTTAAAAATAGAGGGACACACACAAAACCTGATGCTCCAAAGCTGCAGGAATCTGCGCCAGGCGGCACACGGGAAACCAGGCTCACACCTCCTGCAACACTGACCACGCGTGATAAAGTCAAATCGGCGACAGCACACGAGTCCAAAACAGATGAGACTCTGCAATTCAGTTCTGCTTAGTAAATAAGTGCAAATTAAACTGGCCAAGGGGCATTTGAAGTATTTTCTAATGCTGGTGAATTTTTAGCACTTGGAACAACTTTGCATTTTGTCATGCCAGCAAACAGCCTCTAAACTTGATCACTCATGTTTTTAATAGAGTATGTTTGAATCATGGTACAGTTCGTATATCACACACCAGCAGCAAATTATCGAGCCCCTGGCTTCCGTGCACTTTGTTATTTGGCAGATATAAGTTCTTCGCTTACAAACAGGGAGCCAGAGAAGAAAAAGCCAAGGATGAAGTATAAAATTTTAACAATGTAAGATTTTAACTATTTGTCCCTTTTGGCTTGGCTCACATTTGCCACTGAACAAAATCTGAAGTAAACTATATGCCTTTCCACCAGGGCAGAGATCGTTCTCCTCGCAAGCACCAGGGCAGCAGAATGACAGCAGAGGCTCAAGTTTTATTTGCAATGCATGAAAAGCGACCGCACTTCATGGTGCAATTCAAGCAAATACACTTATTCCATTAACCTCACATAAAACCAAACATCTTTGACTGCGATCCTTTATTACCAGCAGATCATTTTCTTTCATCTATGCCCATGCAAAGCTGCAAAGTTGGCTGGTTCATTCGCTGCAAGGGGCGAGTGCAAAGCTGCACGCAGCTGCCCTCCTGCACGTGCTCTTCTTGTCCATGTTGCTCCTGCCTCCCCTTGCACGGGGGGCCTCCCAAGCCCCTAAGTCCCCCTGGCAAGGGGCTGGCAGCACAGTTTGCAGATACAACGTGTCCCAATATCACGGCTCCTGTAACGCTCCCCCAGGGCAGAGCCAAGCGTGGCACCGACGCTTAGACCCAGGTAAAGTGAGGCCGTTGCCACATCTGGGCCTGGAAAGCCATTCTGCAATGCCAGCAAAAAACTCCCCGAGAGCTGAATGCAAGCAAGGGCATTGGTAGTATGAAAAAAAGAAATGGAAGAAGAAAAAGAGAGTTGCTAATGAGGTAAGAGTAAAGTTATTGGAGACTGCCAAACCCATCAGGTGCAGAGAGCAGGGAGAATTTGCTCAGCTTTTCTCTTCCTCTCACCTTCTGTTGGCTCTGGCTCACGGAGGAGTCCAAAAATACCAACAGTTCAGCAGGAAAATGGCTGTTTTAGGGTTTTCTGCCAGGCTAGTAAGAATTGGCTCCTAGAGGACTCAGCCCAGCACCAACGCTGGGAAAGCAGAGCAGCATCCCCACCTTCAGCATTAGCAAGGCCACCTACCTGCTAAAGCAAAGCTGCAACTACACCTGCCCCTGCACCTACCTGCCAGGAAGGCTCCCCACCTTAACCCTGCATCAGAAACGGCCCCGGGCATCTCTTCCAGGGGAGAGGGGCAACCAACAGCACAGGTTGCACCAGTGCCACCAAGCGTCTTACATGGAGATGAGAAGAAATGAGCATAGTTGTCAGCATGACAGAGTCTTAACTCCCAAGGGGGCCTCTTGTCTTAAACGTCCTCCTTGGCTCATTACGGAGTAACGTGCTGGATGCACAAGGTCTGGAGCTGCAGAAATCCCCAGTAAATCCACTTGGTACAGAGGCTAAGGGAAAATTTCATACTAAGCTACAATTTAGCATGGGTCCCCAGGCACAGAGTCCAGCACTTCCAAATGCCAGTTTCAGGGCAATTTGCTCCACTTAACTCCTGTCCCCACTCCCATAGCAAAGCCACACGCAAAGCAACGCGACTCGGGTCTGACGGTCACCGTTCACAAACGTCTCAATTCTCCTCCAAGGGCTCGTGTGCTTGCACAGCACCTCTGATCACTACCATGCCTCCTCCCCACACCAAAGGCCCTTGCCCCATTCGGTATAAAGACCAAACGATGCTCTACACGAGCCAATCTTCATCTTTGTTATTCCACCTGTGGCCTCGTGACTTCTATTTTCCACGCAGAAAGCCAGAGATTGCTCCCAAAGCTGCTTCCAAGATGCTCCGCAGTACTGCAGCAGGCACATGTGCCTAGTCAATCAGAGCACCCCGCACGCCTGCCTCTCGGGCAGGAGCCACAGTGTTTTAGTCCTGATTTATATTCACACATTCCACCTCAGAGCCAAAATAAGACGAGCATCCAAACAGGTGGGAAGCAAACCGTGCTAATTTTAGCAACTGCCAGCTATTCTACTTAGAGGCAATGAAAATCAAATACCTCAGAGAGGTTGCTCCAACATTAACCACAAAACACAAGAACATTTTTATTTTGAAGTCTCCTTTCTTTTAGGACACCAGCAAAAGTGGTTTCTTCTTCTTTCCGCCGCAATTCTTTAAAGTTAGAAGCAGAGCAAGTCTTGAGCTATGTCTAGGATAGTTATCAATATGGCAGCATTTCCATAAACTGCTGGACATGTTTATAATGTATAAACATAAACACGCCTGCAAGGTTTCTGAATTCCCTTTACAATATCCAGTATCTCTTTTGTTAGAACCATTTTGCAACAGCAAAACAGGGAGGAAGATATACAAAGAGATTCCTGCAAGCTGGAAGTCTCTGGGACTCTGGCTCTCAGTCCAGCCACCTTCCTGGGCAAGTGGGGTCACAACATCCAGCTGCACATCTTACATTTTAGCGTTAACCATCACTCCGAAAGGTCAGAGGGGCCCCACACCAGCCAAAACACAACGATTTATGGCATAAATGCAAGAGCGTGGCCAACTGCTCCTGACAACTCCCCTACTGCATCCCACATCTCTTACTACACCACACTGCTTCCCTGGAAAACACGAAGGAAAGTCCTTGAGGTACCACCCAACTGAACACGATGGGGTTCAGGCATCCAAATGCTATGGGAATGTGAAATACTGCTAGGACACGCTGCAACATAAACGTCCGCAGTGTCCAAGATGTAGCGCGCGGGAGTTGAGAAGAGCCACGCTGCAAGCAAGATCTTGGCACAACTTTCAAGGGCCCAAGGTTTAGGTTTGAAAAGACTCGGAGAGATTAACTAGATCAGAAAACAGCCGATTTCACACATGAGTCACTTGAATTTTCCTAAACGAACTTTGCTGCCAAGCTACACAAAAAAGGTGCAGACAGAAGTTGCTATAAATTCATTTAAGGAAAAGTACTGCCATTCCACAGGGGGAATATAAGCACCGAGGGTTCACGGGCAGTAAGGTCTGCAGCCCAACAAAGGCTGGTGAGGAGCAGCGCATTCCCGATGGAGGACTTTGCACTGCCCGTCGCATTCCATGTGCAACGGCTTTCATGGAACCATTAGGGTTGGAAAAGACCTTCAGGATCATTGAGCCCAACCATTTTGCCAGAGTCTCAGCATCACCAGCTGAGCTCGGGCAGAAAAAGCCTGTGGGTTATTTTTAGCCAGCGCTAGAAACCGCACAACGTCCTGCTTCCATTTAGAGCTCTTCTCGTATCAGAAGGGCTGTGAGGAAATTACTGCTTTCAAAAGAATTCCCCCTCCCTGGGCTCTCCCGTGTCTCAGGAGGTGATTTCAGAGAGCAGCACCGAGGAATTGGCCGCGAACGAGAGCGGAGCAGAACCCACCATCAACTTGCTGTCCTTCGTCGTTACAAAGGGCTGATTAGCAGGTGTGCGAGAAGCTTCAGAGGTTACAAATCCAGGAAGAAACGCACTAAGGAAAGTGGCTCCAAGGAAGGGAGATCCCAAGTCCAAGCGCTAATGCTGGGAATGCACCAGATGGAAAATTGAAAGATGCCAGTGAAAAGACTTTTCTTATAGCAGGAGCAGCAGGACAAACAAGTCACAGGGGGCTTACCAGGGGGTTTCTTTATTAAAGCCATCAATAAATAGCTCAGGAACCTGCCAACATGTTGCCTTTTCAAGTCTTTGGTTTCTTCCTCTTGGATCTGATGAGCAACATTTGACAAATGCAAAGCTGCTCCGCATAGGCAGCCAAAATAGGTTTGCAGCAACCACTGCATTCACTTCAATGGCTCGATCCCATAGGAAATTTTATATATATATATATATATACACACACACACATACATATATATATATATACACACACACACACACACCCTTTTTTTTCCTGGTTCCTAAACTATAAAAAAGTTAACTATTGTCAACTTCTAAAAGTCCTCACGATCAGAAAGCTATATCAATATATTTACAAGTTTAAGAAGTTTTCCATGCAAAACATTCTTCTAATCTGGCATTTAAATCCAGTATTTTAGCTCTCCTTTAACAGGACTGTTTTTCTGCATTTTAATTAAGTTTCCATTTCTACCCAAGAGCAGCTTTGATGCATGAAAAAGTAATCCAGTAGATAATGTCTTGCCATTTTTAAGCAATATTAAAAAAGATGGAAACATTAAGATGCAAGCATTAAAATGCAAACATTTAAACAATTCCTGTGCATATCAATTTAGTCAGCAAAAACACTCGCCCAAGTTTAGATATAAATGCTAAATTTAGCTCAAAATAACATAACCAGAGTAGAAAACTCTAAAAAAATACGACAGCGTTCAAGCAAGACTGAAATTATTCAAATCTAAGCCTCTTGCTTACTTAAATCAATCTGCCTGGGAGACACAAGAAGTGTTGTGGTGAATTGATTTCCCTAGCATCTGGTTCTCTTTCTGAGAGCCACAAAAAGAAAGAAGAGACCAGAAAGACGAGATGAAATCGGCTGATTCACAGCATCATCGTAGATTTTGTACTCAGACAGACCACGTGCCATGGCATGAAAGCCAGGTCTAAATACCCAAGCCAGGAAAGGCACCTGGGCAGGTGACAAGCAGGCATGGGGAAAAAGAGCTCGTGCACACGGCAAAACTGCTAGGCTCACTGCCCAGCTGCAGACCCCAAGAGCAGCATTAGAAAATACAGAAATATGACAGATTTTTTTTTTTTTTAATTGAAGACTAAGTCAATGCAGCTTGGCGAACCCTTTTTCTACCATGGCAGAATCTTTGCTATACTGTACTTCAGCAAAGCACACATAGACCGTATATAGCAAGTATGTAGAAACGTTTAAGCCAACGCGGACTGTTAGTGCCCTTACTGAGGGGCAGAAATGTGTGTTATTCCATTTCTGCCTGGCACTCCATTCAGGAGATACACTGCAAAACAAGAAATGCTGGATTAAATAAATGCTTAGAGTGTTTACCAAGGGAAGAATTGGGCTGCTCTGAGTGGCAGCTCATTTTTAAGCTTTACAATGAAGTGAGATAACCCTGACCAAGCCATCCTGAAGCTGCAGCACTAGGCTCCTAGCAAGCCTCACTGTCAGTCCCAAACCAAGCACGTGCTCTTCAGCAGGCACTAACGCTCAGGCTTTCCGGAGGAAAGGAATAGCAGGGCGCACGGAACGAGAGCCATTGCTGCCTGCTCCTTTTTTTGCACAGGGGAACTGCATTTCATGAGTGAGGAGATCTCCAGAAACATTTACTGGACACATCTGCAGCAATGAGGAAATGAGTCAGCAGCCCCCAGCAGGGCTCCTTCACGGCCACCTTGGGCATTGAAGCTATTTAGGAATCTGCTACCAAATAGCAGCAAAAGGCAGATGCCAGCGACAAGTTGTTTTAAGAGCTCGTGTATAAACACAAGGTATTTGAAACACAGCTGTTTTTCCACCTTCTGTTTAGGTGAAATTTCCTCAAAAGTACAGCACGGGTACAGGGCTGCGCTAAGCACGGGCAAAATTTTTAACCTAGGTGAATCAGACTGTTGTCTTTACATTACCGGAAGAAAATTCTAATATTTATTTTAATTCTAAAGTGCTTGGATCTTGCTCAACGGAAAATTCAGCAGGAGTGTGTCTTTACATCCATGGCTAAGACAAGCTTTGCACAAGACTGTTAAACTCAGCTTGCCTTCAGAGCATGCAGACAAAATCCTTGTTGCAGCAGGGAAGCAAGGCTCCTTCGTCAACCTGCCAGGATGCATGTTGATTAAACAGCCTGCTTCAAAACCTTGATTTATTCCCTTCTTCTAACAACCATAATGTTATTCTGAAAACAGTGGCCCAACCCCAAGCGCAGATGTCACCGCGAGGCGAGGGCTCCGCACACTGCAGCCTTCAGTGCGGTCAAACAGGACCTCACTGGCACGGACTCCTCTCCTAGACATGAGGTCATTTGACAGAGCTTGGTCTAGGAAAATGTTATCTACAGAAGGAGAGACAGAAAAGGGCCAAACCAGCCAGTGATACCTGTCTGTGCGTTGCTTGACATCAGCTTTGCATTCTGCCCAGCACCAGATAGGTCTGATCCAGCCCCACTCCTAGGAGGAGATGGGGGCTTGGACGTGCAGCGCATCCCTCCGAGGTACCCGTCTCCTCTGGCTCCGCGTAGCTTCCAGTGCATTTCATGTTTCTAGAGCTCCTTACCAAAAAGCACAAGGCTTTTTCAGCTTGAACTGTTCAGCTCAACAGCTATAGAGAGGAGTTAGCTAAGCATTTTCCCTTAAACCTCTGAATGTAACGGTAATTTGGAGGATTTAAAGTGACCCCATGGTAAGCAGCCAGATCAGAAACAGCTTCCCTTAAGGCAAAGGAAGAAAATAGATCTGACTAGTTCTACACAGATGAGCAACTTTTTTTTTTCCTTTAAAAAAAAATATATATATATATATTTGATAACGGATTGTGAAGGGAGATTTCTGGAAGGAAGCGTTCGTAGAAGATGTCTTACTGCTACGCAGAGGAGCCAGACAGCTGCATGCAAATCCTTCAAATTGCTGTTTCCATAACTCCTACTTAAACAGCTATGAAGAAAGCCAAGCCACAATTAAAAACCCTGAGCTTACTTCCAGCTTCTCTGCTAATACTGAGAAAAGTGCAAATAACGGGGGAGGGAAGTGCAGAGGGGGAAAAAAACGGGAATCATCCAGTCCGTGCCATTGTACGACGCTGCCACCGGCGGGAGCATCACGGTGGGTCTTCACCAGCGACACCACCGCTTTTCACTTCCACCCATCCAAACGCTGGCGCTCAACCAACTATCCCATTGCTCTAGAAGTGGTTCCTCTTCCTTATGGTTATTTTTTGATGAACAGAAATTAAAAAATAAATAAATAAATAAAAATAAATCAATGATAGCCCTAGAAGGACCCAGCCCCTGCATCCTCTAGGGCTGGACAGCAGGCAAGCGCATGGGCAACACTAGACACATCTCGGCACACCTTGTTTTTTTTCAGTTATACCTAAAGCAGAATTTCAACAAGATTTTTAAGAATTTATCATGTGTAGGTACCAATGGGCACTTGATAGAATATTTTTTTGCCTCCTGGCAATGTTTGCATACAGCTATGCAACATTAATTAATTTACAGCCAAAGTACTGCTTTCCTACTATCTGAAGCCCAACTGCAACCAAAGAAACAAATGGTACAAAAAGCTTTATTTACAAAACAAAATCCCTAGTCTTTAAAAGCATGAAAATTCACAACAGATGATGCTGAGTTTCAGGATATTTTCTTTTAATCAACAGATTATTGCATGAATAGGCAATAGGCACTCGGAGGAGGAGGATCATCCCTGTAAGTGCGCGCAAAGGAGCAGCACAGGGCACAGGAACAGCAATTGCCAGCTCTGCTGTGACACACACACTACTGTGTGTATTTATTAAGTGAAAACTAAACAATATATAGCACAAAAGCAACATTTTCAGGCTTCAAGACTGAAAACTTTAAGTAAATTGATTTACGTTTGTACCTACAACATGGCATGATGACCAGAAGTAACTAGATTAATAAAGCCATATTTATAAGTGGATAATGTAACAAATTCCTAAACTAGCCTTGACATTGGCATCTACAGAGCAGATACTGAGGAATAACGTCAAGTTAAACCTGCTTCTGCACAAGAGAAGTTCTCCCACTTCAGCTTATACTATTTCCCTAATAAACTGTAAAACAATTAATTCCAAGTCAAGAGCCGTGTGAAGCACTCAATGGAGCCGAAGTGGCCCAGCAGTACGGTGGGAAATCTGCATTTAGAAAATCCTGCTGTCTCCAGCCTCTCAAGTGCTGCTATTCCACTGCCACGTTCACTGAACAGGAAGCGCCAGGAGAAGGATCCCTACCAGGAGAAGCAGCACGCGTGCCCACGGAACCATCCTCAGCAGCACCTATATTACAAAGGAAAGATTTTCCTTCAAGTTCTTTTTACGTGTACTTAAAGCCATTTAGGTGATGTCTACTGCGGCTCACACTGTAGTTTTCCAACACTCCACTGGCTATTCACCAGCTATTGCTCAGAACCAACCTCCTCATCCTACTTGAAACTTCTGCAGGGAATTTCCGCCTGGTTTTCTGCTTTCCCCTGAGTGGAAGCAGCTCACAACAGCCTTGTACAAGAGCCGGTGCCGCTGTGGGGAAGAACGACACAGGACTGCGGCGGGACCACCCTGGGTCAACCTGAGTTATCGTGGACCTGCTCCCTCCAGCTTCTGGGTTTTTTTGGGGACACGAGCCATATGTACTCAAATTATGCCTAATGGGAGGCAGGAAGGTAGGAAAAACTCCCACGCTGGACAGGACAACCGCAATGGTAACGTTGGTGTCATGGGAGCAGCTCTGACCCTAAGAGAACAAAGGGCCCAAAGTTGGTAGGAAATGACCCGTACAGGCTGGCAGAGCAGCTTGGCTCCGACTCTCCAAAGGGTTGCTTTTATAAACAAAAATCCTGCTCTGCCAGAGCAGCTGCTAACTGTTTGGGCAACCTGCACAAAAAGCAATAGTGAACTATGGATTAATGTCAGGAAACCTAAGGTTTTGTTCTGAGGTCTCCACTGTACTATAAGCGTTTTCCTGTGCTAGCAGCACTGTAGTTCCCTAAAAAAAGGAGAGGTTAAAACAAAGAAAAACCACACTAACTTGTTCCTACACAGTTGTATATGTGATTGTATTTTAGAGTACGAGACTTGCAAACACAGCGTTTTGCAAGCCCTGTGTTGTGAGGGTCCCGACACCAAGCCCGACCAGCCCTGCGGTACAAAACCCGGTGTGATGGGGCTCCCAGGCTTGGTGCTGCACAGGCTGTCGCTGCCGGTTCCCCCAGGCTCACACCCTCAGGAGGGGTTTAACGCAGGAGAGAGCTCTGCCCGTGCAAACCCGCCAAGCAGCCTCGTGCGGTGCGCCCGTGCTCTCCATCATCTTGCCACTTGGGCAACAACAGCCCTATGTCCTCCAGCAACCGACTGCTTCTGTGCAGCAAGACAACAGCTTTCAGGAAACCTGGGCTGCTCCGCTTGTTCACAAACGCAAAACTGTGAAGAAAAAACACATTATTAAAGCACACATTCCCTTCTAGAGCCACATGCCTTCCAGTGACCGATCCTGGACCGAGTCCAGCCTCTCTGCTCCAGAAGGGCCAACGAGGGTGACTTGCCGAGGGCAGCGCGCACAGCAGCACGTGCACGAGCGCTCGGTGGCCAGATTCCTTGTGGTTTGCTTTTAGGGAGGATGGTGCAACAAAACCTGCTTGGTCTACAGGGACAGATGCCAGCTCTGCTGTTCTCAGCTCACCTGGTTCATCTCGGAACAGCAGGTTTTGCAAACGGATCACAACCCATCAGTTTGGATCCAGAGAATCCAAATCAGAGGAAGAGCTTCCCCAAGGCGCATCGGGAGCATCCCATCTCCCACCCACTGCTTCCAAACCAGACCACTGTGGTCTTGCTTCCGGACAAGACACCAAAACTGCCACTGTTTGGCGCTAAGGGCTGCTCAAAGAAACCTGAGTGAAACCGCCCTGCGGTGCTGGGAGCGCGACGGCTCCGACAGGGCTGCTCCGCGGTGGGAGGCCGTGTTGGAACAAGCCGGCTGCGCTCCCGCAGGTGGGGCTCAGCGGGAAGCCGGTTCTCACAGTCCTCCAAGATAAGCAAATCTGAGTTAATCCATCCGTTATTTGAATAGAAAACTTGATCCTTCTTCCACAACTTCTATTTGAAGTTGCAGCGGAAGCAGGATTAGCAGGGCGATGCTTTACACTAGGAAGGCGGGAGAGTGAAGAAAGGTGCCCAGCTATGAGGCCTTACCCAGTGGCGCTGCAACGCACGGCACTGACAGGCAGCGTGCCAAAATGCTTTAAGTCTTCCTGGAAGGAAGATTTAAGGCCTCTCACAAAAAAAAAAACAAAAAAAAACAAACAAACAAAAAAAAAACTGCTATGTGTGGAAAAATGAAGTCAGTGCAAAAATATCCTAGAATTTGAGACATTCACACATTCACACCATTTTTTTTAAAAAATTCTTTCCATTTAAATAGGTTCACTGAAAGTTTTTATCCGGCTCTGAGCTTCGCGCTTTGGCACAAGTTGGCTTTATCACGGCTAGAGTTGCAGGTAGATTCCGGCCAGCCGCCTTGGCGGTGACGTCCGGCCTTGGGGCGGGCAGGAGGACGCGACTGCTGAAGCCACCTCCTGTTCGGACCCCGCTTGGCCCTGCCACCCTCCACTTGCCTGAGCCAGCTAGAAACAAGCTGCCATCTGGAAAAAAAACAAACATTAAGATATCTACACAGCTTGTGTCAAAAATATTACTGAATCCACCATCACGGTCTTCGGTAACAGGCAATGCTGGAAAGATGAGATTTTTTTGACATCGAAATAAGTGAATGCCTTGGGGGCCGAAGGTGTTATTTTCACAACAGCATTTTGGACTATAACTTGGCTAAATTAACCGGCCCTACCTGTAAGCTCAAAGCCACTTAAGGAAGGTAAACTGTGCATCAACACTTAATAAAAAACTCAGTTTTAAGTAATCATTAACATTAATGAGTATGCTGGAAATGCCAACTAGAGTAGTAACCTATTTCCTCATAGTTGTATTACTGCGCAAAACAGCAGCTCCTCCAGAGAGGCTATTTAAAGCCCATCACCTCTCAGTAATTTTCATTACAGCTAGTTTAGGTGAACTAGTCTGGAAATATCTCCAAATAACTCCTTACAGGAGGCCTCAAATATCAAATATGAGATTAAAGTTTTCGCCACCAGAGTCGCCGGACAGCCAGCTGCCTTGGTTCCCTCGAGTGAGGCTACCAAGCAATTTCCAGTTCCGTGACGGCAGATTTTGGCCACCGGACCTCCCACCAAAATCCTGCTCTCGATCCCTTACTGACTTCCCCTCCCCAATGACACATTAAGCTTCCCCTTCATCTCCCACAAGCCACATTACAGTGGTGCAAACCTCACAGTTCTCTCTGAAGGCTTCTTCATTTCATTTCTGCACTGAAAATATCCAATTGCTGCAAAAAAAGTAAATTGTGCCAGTGTTTTTGCAGGTGCTGGGGATCTCCCAGTCTGTTGCACATTAGCGCTTGGCATTTGCAAACCCGGTCTCCAGCAGCCAGCAATTAATCTGCATGTTAATTTGCATGGCCATTAAAAAGAGGTCACCAGAAAATTGCAGACAACCTTTCTGTCTTGGCTAGAAAGGATGAGGAAGCATTTTCATAGTCTATATCCCTTTTAAGCACATTTCCATCTGCCACCAAAAGTCCATGGCAAATCAAAGCACTCGCTTTGTCAAGCAAGAACATCCATTTCAATATGCGCGTCTGGGACTACAAAAACTGCATTAAGATCCAACATTTCTGAGACTTGAAAAGCAAATAAGCCATACCAGAAAAAACACTGGAAGCCTCCGACCTCCACCCCAGGGCAAAATTAAGCAGAATTCAGCATACAAGAAATGCGGATGCAAATAATCCTACAGCAAAAGCTCTGCAACTGGTGACACTGGTGCAGTTATTGGGTCTGCATGTTCAGCCACCTGCACTCACTTTTCACGTTCACCAGCAACAGCAGGAGAAATAAAAGGAAAGAAAAGGAAAAAAAAAAAGTGTCTCGGATATTTTAACCTCCTGGAAAGACAGTCTCTGATAATTAAGTCTCTCCTACCACTTGTAGTGTTGCAGCATAAATCAAAAGCCCCTTTTGCTGAGGTTTAGGGGTCTTAGCTCTGTCTGACAGCGCTAAGTTACTGCTCCTCCCTCACAGGCACCTCAGTTTTGAAAAACTATTTTATTTGCTTTATCCAGAAGCTCCAGCACTGATTAGTCAAAGTTATCGGGCAATAAACACATGGCTCAATAGCCGGGAGCAAGACTACTTATTGCAAGGCTATACTGCAGTTGAACATTATGTTCTATTCCTAATTTTCAGTCCCTACAAAGCCATAGGCAACTGGCTTTCCGCATGCAATAGGAACGATCTGGGGCAGAGAGGGAGCAACAGCTCAAATCAGCGCAAGGAAAGGTGGCATTTCACCTAAGTATATGCTGTTTGAATGCACTAAGCAACCCCTGCTATTTGGTCCAGGACATCTCTGCAGGAGGACGAAAATTCAGGTTGCAGGTACCTTTCAGCAGCTTATGTTATCAGCCAGGGAAGACTAGCAAAAGAATAAAATAAAATGGAATGAAGCGGAGCTGCCTGTATGAAAATCCTTCAGGAACATCTCAAACTCATCCCTTCTGCTCCTGCGAAGCCTGGAGGTCCGTGGCCTGCCTGCCTCCCAGCTGCTGCCTGGGCGACATCAGCAAGACGAAAGATTTGGCACCAGCGCGAGACCCAAGCAGATGCCCAACTGCCCAGCGCAGAAATCCTGCAGCCTTAGGGAACCTCACAAGGCATTCATGGCAGTAAAAACCCTGGAGAGGGTTTGCTGGCACTCAAAAGATTTCCCTGCATTGCTGAAGTCCTTGACACACTCCATGGCTCAACAGCTGCTGCTCCTCCTCGAGGCGCAGCCCGCAAACCTAGCTGAAAAGGGTACCGAGAACAACTCAAAATCAAAGCAGCCACTGAGCACCAACAGGTAGTTCATTATATTCGATCCCCACCTTCTCGACAGTGGCTAATTGCAAGACTGCAGCAAACAAATCGCTTCCTTAGCCATTACAGCAGTTTACCGACGCGCTTCGGTAAAGGCTGTACAACCAGGCCGCAAGGCAGAGCACTGAGAAGCAGTAGCAAGAATTCACTGGACTTGTGCATTAAAAGGCTCTCTGACACAGAACCACTTGGAAGGTTGGATCGTGTCCTCTTTTATCCATTCCTGGATGAGATAGTTCAGTCCTTGCCCACCCCTGCTCTCGCAGCTCTTTTTATATCACTGCCCACGGTCGTTTTTAGTAGGGGAACGTGAGCTGTCTTTGCAAGGCGCTGCGCAGAGCACAGCCCTGCAACTTGCCAGTTAATTTTATCTCTAGTCACGCTTAAAAAAAAATAATCTCCTGATAACGTACAAAGCCAGCTGTGGTTTTTTTTTTTTTTTTTTTCTCCCCTCCCAACAGGAGCTGTATGAACAGTGAAACAAAGCATGCAGGAAGCATTAGGCACAAAAATGTTAAAGGCCAGATAAGAGACCAAGGAAAATGCACTATTCAACTATGCTAAAGTACGAGAGCCGAATCTCCCTGCTATCATTTTTGAAGGAGCAGGGAGAACAAATTGTGTTTGCACTGATCTTTACAAAAACTCGAAGGAAGCGCTACGCTAATGTAGCACTGAGCAGCTGCTACTCTCTGGTTGTACAGTAGGGATGAACGAGTTATGCAAAGGATGTGTCAGGTTATGTGCAATAGGAGAAAAACTGGATGTTACCAAAATACAAACCCCACAACCCCACTGCTTCCATGCTATGTCCTGACTCCCTTTGCAAACCAGCAGATTCCCAGGGACAACTCCTTTACAAACTTTCTCTGGCTCCGCTCATCAAGCTGACTGCAGACGACAGCCTCCTCTCCAGGCTCCAAGCACGATAAGCTCTTGAGGAGCAATAAGCAGCTTTTGAAGAGGACCCCTCCTACCTCGCAGTGTGCCAGGTCCCGTTCAGAAATGCTCCAGGGCAGAGACTCTACTCAGGCTGTCTGTAAGTGCAAAATCATTTCAGCTGAGTCAGGGAGGGCTGCGAGTCTCTAGCGGGAGCCTCGATGCGGGCGCTTGTGTGTCCATGTGCCATCAGGCTGCACAACCCGACAGTCACCTACAGAGACAGCAGCAATCCCTGCAAATCCTTTAACACGACCATGAGGCTCCTACCTCTTTCCTACTTTTTTTTTTTTTTTTTTTTTTTTGCGCCAGCAAGCCCCTTGCTTCTCAACCCGTGTCACACATTCAGTACCCGTTTGCACATAACCATGGGCATACACTGCTGGGCTGCAAGAGAGCTCAGCAAAAAAGTCTAAATTTATTCCAAATTCCTAAATATAAACCAGTTTAAGCGCAGTGCTTTATCCCTTCAAGGGACTGGCCGCTTGCCTGACACATATGTAATATTAACGTCAGCTCTGCTGAAATCCAGACAACAAAAGTTTAGAGAAATCGATTTTGAGCTAGTGTTAGAGATGGTCCTTAACAGAGAGCGCAGAGAACGCACTTATGCGAGCAAATATTTGCAAGACCCATTTCCTCTTCAGAAAACCACATACGTCGGCCTCCTTTTGGGCTACACCAAAAGCACAAAACAGGTCCTAGAACAAAAGCAGAAAATGGATCACATTGAAGCAACCCAGTTAACTGGCCCACACAGAAGAATTATTCTAAAAAAATCATGCTCTCTCCTCTCCCAAACTCATTTATTCAGCTGAGTTTCTTGCCAAAACTTTCACAACTGATATTTTGGGAAGCGTTTAAGTCTTAAGCTTTATATATTTGGAGGCCATCTGTAACACAAAGCCGTGTGAAGCAGAAAGCTGCACACCAAGTGTCTCCAGTTGTTTTGATTACATGCAGAAGATTTAAAAATTCTGCTATATATATATATGTGTGTATATATATATGTATATGTATTTGAAATAATCTGCAAGCAACTTCAGGTCTCCTGTGTATTTATCAAAAAGTTAATGGAGTAACTAGTCTGGGTTCATTAAAGCATGCTTTCCATTAGCCTCCCTGGGTAGCTCATGCGAGTTCATTTTGGGAGCCACACATGCGATGGGCGCAGAGTTTTAACCCCCAGCACCCAACGCGGGGCCTGTGCCCAGAGAGTCCCCGAGCCTGTTTCCACAGCGAGCACTACCCTGTGGAGCCCCAAGGCATTAAAATTCACCTTTCCTGGGAATAGGGCAAGATACAGCTTTGAGGAGAAGGCTCTTCCATGGAGCCTCGTCTGAAAGACATCATCTCAAAAACCTCCTCTGAAAGACGATCACAAGTGGGACGAGAACTAGGTACGGAGGGTGAGCCAGGCAAGCAAACCTCCAAAAAGACATTTCTAAAAGCACAGAACCCCCCAGGGAAGGCCGATTAAAAGCTTTTAATCATCTTTTAATGCTAGACAAAGGAAATGCTCAGCTAAGGAAGCAGAAACCCGCAACGTATGTATAATTAGCCCATATATTACTGTCATTACTGAATACCCCTGCGCCTTTCAAAGGCGGCATTACAAAGGGCACAAATGAAGTTTTGGCTAATTTGAAGCACATGCTGTCCTCCCTTCCTCCAAAGGGCTGAACACATGCTGGAGATAATCCCGTCTTCAAAACTGGGTGTTAAAACTGGAATAAACAGCGCAGGAACAAATGAGGTAAATGGATTGCAATGGGCTCTTGGGGCCTGAGAGCTGCAGCCAGAACACACAGTGTTTTATCCAGAGACACTGCTCCTTGCAGAAGGGCTGAGCAGCTTGTTCAGAAACTTTTATAGGGAAACATTTCGCAAGAGAGACCAGAGAGGCCATTTTATTCCATAAACAGTAAAAAGAAAAAAGAAAAAGAAAAAAAAAAAAGTCTAATCCTGTTTCCCCTTATGGGAAAGGTGGGATCTCAAATCCTCTCACAGTGGTTCCACTGCAGCTATTTTAATAACTCCCAAATACACTCATCACATACTATCAGATCTTGATACTCCAAATCAGATGTGCTCCATGGCCCTTGGTGCTGCCTCACAGTGAGGCCCACGGCCTCGTACTATTGACTACACGACTGCCTCAAAATTAGGGCATAAACTAGTAGAAACACCCAGCAAAATAGACGCCCAGGGTGTAAAGTCCTCATCTCTAAGTATGAAGAGAAACACAGTCCAAATGAAGTCAATCATGAGGTCACATTGTTTTAAAAACGGATTACTAGCAATATATTAAACATCTCAGGAGATTCAATTTCAGCTTAGGACTTGCTGCAAAAATTGAGGAAACCCCCCCAGGCCCCAGTTACAGAGGTTGCCACGTGCAAGTAGTCAACTACAAGATACCCACGTTGAAGATCTGCAACATTTTAATGCCGCACTCAGGCCACCTCAGTTCGGACAAGCCCGATTTCCCATGGCTGCACTCGTGCCACGCGTGTCGCAGGCTCTCGCTGCCTCCAGCTCGTCAGGGATTACACGCAGCTTAAAGACACTGCTACTGCAGGTAGCGGAGGAGTTTAAAGGGATTTTAACGGGCGGACAAGGCGCTTGTGGCTCTTCCCTCCTCCTGAGCTGCTCCCAGGCCCTCCACCCCATCAAAAGGAGGAGCTCTGCTTTTTCCTGAAGGATAAATGCCAATGGCGAGAGAATCCCAAATATTTACCAGACACGTGAGGATCCGATCTAAGAACAGAGAAGCTCTTGAGGGCAGCAGTACGCTAGCCCACACCGCAGCTCTTTTTGATGAGAGCCTCAGGCATTTGTAGAAAAGCAGAATATCGCTGTTCTTGTAGCCACTGACTCCCTCCTGGGCTAAAACAAGGCGGTTCTGCTCTAAAGAAAAAAGAGACTGAAGCAACATTTCAATCCCACACGATGTCCTCAAGCCACCAGACAAAAGTAGCTGTTCCATGTTCCTCCCATCACAATTTCTAGCGCTTAGAGCCAGCGCCAAGGGGTAAGACAGTACCCGAGGCACCAGGTAACTCGGATCTTCCTGCGCCGCATGGTCCTCTTCTGACACAGCAGCACTCGCCAGCAAATAAATTAGGTGTATGTTCAGGATTTGTACAACAAAGAATAAATATAGCTATGTCTCGCTCTGTTGTCAGACTTTTGTTTTTAAAAAAAGAAAAAAAAAAAAAAGTCATGCGGTAGCCATTGATGGATGCTACTCATTTCAGGCAACTTCTACAAAATTGTAGCACTCAAAAGTGGAATAAAAATTCATCTCCTCTCCCGAGGCCAGCAGAAACTTGCTGCTTTGCCTATAAATATGCTACTACTGCAGCTGAGGATACCAAAGTGGAATAGTTTTCAGCAGCAACTCCCAGGTCCTTAAGCAACACAGGACCGTAAGAGAAAATCTCACTCGAGTCCAGCTTCTGAGAACTAAAGTCCAGCTGGGAAAGACTCTTTTGGCCCAATGTGAGATCAGAACAATAATGCACTTAAAAGTTCTATAATGAGGCAATGAAGTTTTCAAAATATACAGAGCATCTCAAACTGTGTTCAAATGTGTGCTAGATATAAATTCTGCTACATTAGTGCTTAAGGTTGCCAAAATAAATTCCCATTTAAACCACGTTACTTTGCAGCATGCTAAATTTCTCCGGTTTTGCACTAAAACTGCCTTCCTATACATTGCACTACCGTAGTCAGTCAGGTGGCACTTCGACAGTCAGCTATAAAATGTAAATCAAGGACTTCATGATTCTTCAACACCATTAGTTAAAATATAAAATGTTCTTTAACACCACTAGTTGTGATGTATTTCTATTACTGAAACGCAGTCTGAAGCTGTTTTTACTTATAATACAGTTTCATTTCAAAAGAAACAAAATTCTCAGTTAAAGCATCTTAAAATGTGATCAAAGCGGACCCCCCAATATCACTAATACCAGCGAGACATACGCCACACTGAACATAAGAACTTAGGCCTTTCAGGAGACTATTCATCTGTAATGGGTCTCTACACACTGAAAATAAGAAGGAACTCTCAGCATCAATTCAAAACTCAGAACTAGAAAAGCAGGAGGCTCAATGGAACGACCTATGTGAATAAATATAAAATAGGATGACTGTAAGTTACATTTGCCAGAGTTCAAACTGCTCCCATTGGTGTGGAGAGAGAGTAGATTTCGACTCGCTCGCCCAAATTCTACGTAAAAGGATTGCATTAATATCCATTGGTTTAAATCACCATGAACATGGTTAAGAACTGCACGCGTACAATTCATGTCGCAAGCGATGGCAATCAGGTTGGTGCAGTGTTTTTACTTGAAGGCAATTAGTTTTCCTGATTTTGTGACAGAAGTCCACAGAGAAACAGTGTAATAAGTGGGTTTTTATCCTCTTATAAGTGGGATTTTATCCCACTTATTACAAAAAAAAAAAAAAAAAAATCAGATAATGAAAGGACTTCCTGTGAAATTTCTCCAGATCTTATTTCAACTCAGCTGAAAAACAGTAACAAGAGTTGACTGAGCTCAATTTAAGTCTGGGCTGTTACGGCCAACATACAAGCCAAACTGTTTTGCTTTGCTATTTCTTAATTTTATTAACTTTTTTGTAGAGCAGCTTCTCTATCGTGAAAAGAAAGCATGTTCCACCAAGGCTGATTTGCAGTGCACTTGGTAGAAAGTATTCTATCATGAGCAACCAGGACTGGATTTGCAATAGGTTAGCAAAGTCAGTCCCAATTATCAAGTTACTGAGCATGAAGGCAGCTGAGGAGCCTTTAGTGAGATTCAAGAGGTCTCAACAGCAACATTGCCTTGCTCTGGACAAGAGCAACTTACCTGCACAGTTCAGACATGTCTATTCTATTTGGGTTAGACTAGGTATTGTTTGTTAAACATAAATAGGTAATTTTTTATGAATGGTTTTGGATATTTGGGCAGAGAATAACTTATTTATCCATTTTGTTATGTACCTGTGAAGTACTTAGTTATACCAAGGTAACCATGAGTGTCCCCTAGAAAATGCTCAAAACTCCTGAGAAGTTAAAGAAACTTCCTGCACAGCCAGTCCACCCTGAAGGGCACAAGGAATTTCTTGGTGAGCACCACACAATCCACCACCGTTACCAGCCCAAAGAGGAAAAAACTGCAGCCGGGCACAGCAACCACCAGGATTTAACATACAAACTGTTGCTTTTTGGCCACCTCAGTAGTTCTTAGAGATAGTTTCAGGCAAAGATGCAAATAAAAACAAATGCAGAAAGGACACGTTTGCCTCTAGATCTCAGCATGTTTGTTGGTCTCTGTATTAGCTGAGACAAGAGACCTCAGACTCAATACCACTTGTCTTAAATTGCAGCGTTGACGATAAAGACTTCAAACGCCTGCTTTGAGTTAAGGCAGAAGTTCAGACGTTACAACCAAGCAATGCGTTTTCAACTGCAAATGCATGAAATCTAGGATCACAGGGCTGAGATATGCTTATCTAGAGGGAAAAGATAAAAATCTTCCCCATCACCCCCCAAACACACAGTACCACAGAGTCCGCCCTCCCTACTGAAGGCAAATTCCTCAGCTCCCATTGGCAGGATTTCCAGGCATCCAGCATGCCAGGACACAGTATTCAGGAGAGCTGCCTTTGCTCAGCAAGAAAATATGATTATTCAAGCAGTGTCTTAATGAAGAGAAGAGGACTTCAGTGTACTGTAACCTGGGAAGGTAAGATCTCTGTTTGTAAGCCAAGACTACAGGCACTTCCTACCTGTGGAAGGATCCTGTGATCATAGGAAACCACCAGCTAACAGAACTGGGAAGAAAAAAATGTGTATGCCACAAAATGCATACATATATACCATAGCAACCAACTTCACAGGTTTTAGAATTAAACCAATCACAGCTTAAAAAAATTGAAGCAAAATTCAAAATGAAATGATTATTACCTTAGCATTTGATTCAGCCAATTCCCTGGTATTTATTAATTTCTACATATTAAAAATAAACAGAACTTCAAAGCTTTTTCAAGCAAGAAAACATTTCCCAAAGACCAAAACAACCCAAGTCCCTTGAGTGATATGCATATGCAGGAAAGCCATAGTACACGAAAGATTGTCTAGACATCATCTCCATGCCAGAACATATGGAGAGCACGTAATTTGGCTGTATAACTCTTTAGGTCACTCAATCCCAGCCATGACAACCTGAAGCAGCATCAGAGATGCAGAGATCTCATCTCCCCCAGGCACAGGGAAAGGGGAATGTAAGCGGCAGGAAACACAAACTATCTGATATTTCTATGCACAGAATTGACCAAGTCGATGCTTTTCAAAACATTCAACTACCTGACCAAAGAAAATCGCCTTCCCCATCAGACCTCTGTGCACCACAGTTGCCTCCGTTTTCCCTAGCATGGCAGGGAAAGGAAAGAAACATCTTCCCCCCATACCATCCTGGCAGGTTTTGTCCTTCAGTTCAAAGCCCTCGGGATCCCTTCACCATGCCTGCAGGATTTCTCCCAAGTGATCCCTACATATTTGCCCAATGGCTTCCACGTTCAGGCAGCGATTTCGCTAGCACCTCTACCGCAAAACCTGCCGTACAGAGCGCCGCACACCAGCCCATCCCTGCTATGAACTCAGCCCGAGGCACTTCCTGATCCTCCTCCCTCAAGCCCAAGTAGTGAGAGGCAAGAAGGGTCACTTTGCTGCAGGGAATGAACTCGGCAAATAAGTCTTTCTGCTAAGCCAGGCGGCCCAGGCCAAGCTGGCAAATAACCAGCTACCACAAGCAGTGGCATGCCAAGAACAGCACAACGGCATCACAAAACCTCCCAAACCATCCCAAAAACAAATGAGAGAGGGAGAGAGAAAAAAAAAAAAAAAAAAAAAAAAAAAAAAAA
>VZSV01000154.1:1145038-1158536 GCA_013398735.1 Nothocercus julius
CGAGCAGCAGCGGCAGCAGCGGCGCCGGGCCCGGCCAGCGGCTCCGGACACGTCCGCACGGCGCCATCTTGGATCCGCCAACCCCCCGGCGCGGCCGCCCGCCCCTCCGCACGCACGCGCGGGCGCACGCACGCCGTATGCAAATGAGGCGCCGTACGCAAAGGGTGCTCGGTTAAGCCCCGCCCCGGGGCGGGGCCTCGACGCTGCCTCGCGTCGCGCGCCTGAAGGGATGAGGGGCTGGCGGGAGGCGGCCGAGGGAAGCGCGGGTCGGGGCCTGGGGGGGTGGATTCCCCAGGGCGCAGGGGATGAAGCCGGGGCCACACGTTGCATGGGGAAATTAACCCCCAAATACGGGCCGGCTGTTTGTGTGACGGCCACGGGGCAGCTCCAGAGCTCTGTGCGTGCCATGAGGCAGCAGGGCTCGGAAAGGGGCAGGGAATGAGCCGCAGCAGCCAGGGGCAGTGGCCTCAGGGCCCTGTTCTGTGCCCAGGAGCCAGGCTGAGCTGACGTACGTCGTGGTTGCCCCGTCAAGCAATGAAGCACCCGTTTAGAGTGAGGAAAAACAGGGTAAAGGTGGTCCTTGTTCTTCCATTCATCCAACCGGTTTCCAGTGATCCCTCTTCTTGCCAGCTCAGCACCCTAGGGAGAAGAAAAACCTCTGCCCCCAGTCTGCGGGGAGAAGGCAGCTCCAGTTTCCTGGGGGATGCAGACGGCCGGCTCCCACGTGGCGGCCACGTCGCCGCTGGAGCGATGGGCTCCTTCCCTGCCCATCCCTGACCTCTGCCTCAGTACCTCCAACATTTTGGATTCTTTCTGTCAAAACCTCACCCTTGAGCCACTGCAAACCAAAAGCCAAGCTGCAGGGCAGAACACTACGGAGATAAGACAAGGATGGCGCAAGGGAGACTGCTACCTTAGTCTTCCCTGTTCTTCCTTCTTTACAAAGGCTGTTTCCAACTCTCTGCTCATGGACCCAGGGGCTACAAATCATCTATTTGCTCCTTGGTTGCTTTTGCCAGAATTGAAGTCTGGAGAGACACACACAAGGCACCTCCTGCAGGGACCACAGCACCACCTGCCTTTCCCTATTACCCCCACATCAAACCTGCTGCAAGAATAACCATTGGGCTGCTTGGATTTCTGAGAGTAAAAGTATTCCTCCCAAGAGACAGAAGCAGAGGGATCCACAGCTTATTGCTCAGAACACCCGAGCCCGCTCTCCCCTAATGACGCATGTGACTGCATAGCACAGAGCTGCTGCTTTTTACAGTCTGTGTCCCTCTGACTGCAGGAAGGAGCAAATACTTCATTAACTCAGTCAACCTTTTCAGTCCTTGATGGCAAAAGCTTCCCCTGTGCCGCTGAGACGGCCTTTCCTGGAGGCTGCGGCAAAGCTGTGACTCAGGCAGCAGTCATGCTTAACTGAGGTCTTACACAAGACCTTCTAGCAGTATTCTTCTTCATATCACCCATTTGCTCCTATCAATGTTAAAATGCCAAAGTCTCAAGCCTGTTTACTGGAGTTAAAAACTATGTCCTAGGTACAAAGTTACTCTAGAGGGCCTTCACTTCCAGTCATTAAAAGCTTCCATATAATTTCAACCTGAAGCTCAATGTACCCTGGAAATACTACACAAGGAGAAACCTTTCCTGCCTTGCCTACAGGCTTGTTGGTGTTCAACGCAGTAATTCATCTCAACACAGCAGCACCAGTTATATTTAGTAACTATAAAGGCTTTATTTTTACAGTATATAAAAATATAGGAACAAAATATTACACAAAAATATAAAGTTAAGAGATCTTCCCATATTCTCATCTTTAGGAGGTAAAACACAAGCAGGACTTAACCAGTACATCCCAGATTTCAGAAAGAAAAATTGCTCTGCTGATTTAAGTGGTAACACGCTGAATCTTTCAAACCCAAGATACTGCTTTCCTCAGCTGGGCAACAGCGCTGCCAGAGAAGAGGTTTCCAATAAAGGAAACTTTTCTTGCAACTCTTATGATCCTTGCAGCTCAGCTTTTGAGAAGTACAAAAAAACTAAGCCCTGTTTTGTGATCTGACCCTGTCTCATACCCCATATGCACCTTACTGCGACGACGCTAAGAACTCGCTGCCCAACACATTCCCCTCCCGGGTTGTCATCCCACCCAGCGCTCCACAGGCAACTGCGTCTCCGATTTGCACCAGCAAGACTGCAGCTCCCTTGCGCACAAAGATAACTACAAGCTGTCTGTAAGCTGCTGGTGAGCTGGCACCTAGGATTTAAGTAAGACAAAGAAAAACTGATGAAATTCCTGAGTTTCTACAGATTTCTGTAAAAGAGTAACTAATATTCTTTTTTCATGGTACTGGCCGTTTCAGTACGTCGGTGTCTCTAAGAAAGGGCATCATGGACGCAACAACCACAAGTACAAAAGTCATCCCTCCTTTTATCTCTTGTTTCTCTAGCATTACAGAGGCTTTGTTTTCCAAGACCAAGTTGTGCAAGCTTCCTGGGCTGCTGAGGAGAGTAAATGGAAGACAGTTAAGGGGATACGGTGCAAGTTATGTGCTCATGACAAAATGCAAAGAGATTTCCTCTAAGTTTTCCATGCCACAAGAGATGTCTCTCCCCACGCACAAAGAACTATCCACTCCCTTTGTCTGAGACCTTCAAAAGGAAGAATATAGGAAGATGTTCTCTAAAGCAGCAAACTTGTTTTACACTCAGTATCAACAATTCTAGGGAGAGGCCAAAATTGCTCCCTTTTCATCTCTCACTAGTCACAGCAGGACTCCACAAGAAAGTGCAGTGGGAGCCTCAGATCTTCGAGTTCCCTTTATTTTGTTGATTCACAGAAGAGATTGGCAAGTCCCTGGACTGTATTCCCACCAGGAAAAAAAGAAAAAAAAAAAGTGCAACAATACAAGCTGGAGACAGTCCAAGAATTATTACTGTGCTGAGGCAGCTTGCTGAGTTGGGCTGAAGAAAAATGACCAGAGAAGAAATAAGCACAGAACTAGAAAGAGGGATGGAGGAAGAAGAGAAGTGCTCCAGACACCAGTGTGTCCCAGTTCCTGCCTTCCACCAGGGAGGTGCTGTAGCAGCTCTCGTCTCCTGCAAACAGCACGTGCAGGGAAGCTCAGCCTGGGGCTGGGCTGTTGCCGTGGGCCAGCGGGGCCAGGTGATCAGCAGCATTTTGGCAAGCCCCTCAGTGTAAGGTGCACAGACCCCCATCACTGCCACCTGTAGATCTTGACCATTTTCTCGGTGAGCGTAGCCAGGAGGGACGCTTGGTTCACTTCAAAGGGGCAGATGTCCAGCACGGGTAGGTCAGCCTGCAGCTTCTGCAGTAAGGTGCCACTTCCAGCATCCCATAACTGTGAGACAGAAAAAGTGCAAGATTGTAGGATACCCCTCTCCCATTCAAAACAGAGCTGCCTTTCCCTAAGGAAAAGGCTTGCCTTCCCCCCAAGACATTTCTGGGCCCCCGCTCGCGCCGAGGCACCGCTGTGCCTTTCCACTTGGCCCCTGAAGAGCAACATTGCCACTAGCCCATCTAGGACATCCCCAAGCCACCAGTACCTGATGTTTGTGTCTATATGGCTGCTAAACTGCTGCTTCTCTGGGCTTTAAAGGTGTGGTTAATGATTTGTACTAGACCTAAAGGCCCTTTTTACTTTGGAGATCAGTTGTGAGCAACTTGTTTAGCCCAGGCAGAGGCCAATCTATCTACTCATTCTGCTGAGCATCCGGATTAATAGACCTCGTGCCCAGGGGTGGACGTCCTTAAAAACCTGCCATTCCCAACCATCTTTGACCTAACGAACTGCCTCCACAGGATTCCTTCTCTACTCATTCTCTGAATAAGCCAAGTTGCCCCTTCTGAAGGCCAGCTTATTTTCTCCTACTTGCCTTCCCCACAGCCCAAACTTCACTATTTCAGGGTCACTACAGCCAAGGTTGTTGATTATCACATCCTTGACTAGTTCTTGCTTGTTTGCTAAAGAGACTTACAAGTACCATCCCATCCACTTGTTCCCACAGCTGTTTCTAGCGTCCTCCAGAAACCTGCTGGACTGACTCCTGCTAAGCCACCCTTCCCATAAAAGCGGGGGAGATGAAAGTCTCTCCAAGAATCAGGGTTTGTGATTTGGAGAACCTCAAGCGGCTCAGAGATGACTTGATTCACTTTCTGACCCTGCTTGCGCTTGCGTGGTCCACAACACAGTCCCCCCATGACATCACCCTTACTGGTTTCTCCTCTGATCCCGACTCCTAAGATTCAGGCAGTCCATCCTCTAAGCTGCTCTTCCATACAAAGGACAACCATCTCTACCTTTCCTGCCTATCTTTCCTAAAAAGCCTGTGCCCATCCATTGCAGTGCTTTCCCACATGAGCTACCTGGCTAATATCAGGCCCCCCACGCTATAGGGGAGCATGAAAGACCTGTGTACTTGCCAATCTGCATGGAGCAGCGCTTTAGACAAGGTCATTTCCACAATAACACAAATGCTGTGACCGATAAGGTTTTGCCCCTTAAGAATTACAAAAAGCCTTCCACTACACAAAGTGAAAATGAGATACCATGGCAGAATTAGATGCCTCGTCACCAGCACACACAAAGATGCTGCCATCCTCCTCTGGGCTCTGAAAAATGGCATTTTTGGTCAGCAACTTGCAGGTGGGGCCAGCACTGAAAGTCTGAACTGGGTTAGAAGAGCACACCACATTCTCAGAGGCTTCTGTCAGCGGGCTACAGGTCAGCTCCATCATCACACAGCGCAGGCAAGGGCTGTTCTTACCTGTAATGTGGCAATAAGAAGATAGACTTAAAATTTTCATGGAAGAAAGTTTTCCCATGAGAAGTTATGCAGGAAAGAGTTAAACTGCAGAGGAGAGAAGGCCAAGGCAAAGCAATGTAGGAAAATGAGGACCATCCCTTTGCAGCTTCCCCATTTCTTAGTTATGTGCAGATAAGACGCTCATTAATAAGGCCAAGGCAGGCGCTGCATTTCTGCAGCACCTCAGCACCAAGGCAGCTGCGGAGGCCAACGAGGGGCAGGGCAGAAGGCCACCCGAGGCGGCGCTGCAGCCCGTCACGTACTCGGCCTGTAGGTTGCGAGGCAGTGGCGCGTGTTGACCTCCGTCTGGATGTCGATGCATCCGCCGGGCTCCAGGAGCAAGTGGTGAGGCCGGTAAGAGGTTCCAGCTTTCCACTCCCAAAAACAGGCTCCTTCCAAGGTCCCAGCTATTATTCCACCGTAGGGCAATGATGCTGAGGCCATTCGAGGCAGATATGACAGTGACACCATGGGGCACCTGGAAGTACAGTTAGCAGGAGTCGGTGCTGACAGCTGCAGCAGTGAGGCTGTGTTCTGCTCAGCACTTCAGAGCTGCCCTTCTTGCAACCACTTTGCAAAGAGGGGATCTTGAAGAAAAAGCATGCCATAATTTAATTAGGTTGATTGTTTCGTTTGTCAATAAAATTACAAATATAACTACAAAGCAGTCCTTAAAGAATAGAACCCCAATGGGTTTGTCAGGAATAAGGTTATGGACCTCGACACTATTACTGAATGTGATGATTTTAGGAAACATCATACAACACACAAGATGTGGCACAGTTCACAGCTTTAACCCGAGCTGTGCAATGCACAGCCCCTGCAGCCGCAATGCAGTCTCTGTGGAAGGTGCTTCCTCTACTGAAGGGCAGGCCAACTCCTGAGTGACAACTGCAGCTCCCCTGAGACGTTTAAATGGGAATCTCTGGCAGCTCAGAGACCCACCTTAGCCTGCCCTGCACTAAATCTCTCAGCCCTTCCTGTTTCGGCAAGTCAGCCTTCTTTGGTCTTCACACTGTCTAAAACCAAACACAGCTTACAGGAAATCCCTCCAAGATACCCTTTTACATCTGCATTTGATCCCCCGCCCCGAGTAGAAGAGGTGGAAGCGTCAGTGTCTCTCAGACCTCTAATTTCAAAGGGAAAAGTTGTAAACACTAAGCCCAGCTCCCAAACACCAAACAGTAGAACTGTAGGAGTAAGAGTACATTAGGCTGCTCTACTGGGTCCATTTCTGACCACTGCAAGCCTTAACGAGATGCAGGAGCCATATGCTCACACTAAATTCTGTGTGTATCACATGGCCTTATGGAAGGCTTGACACATTTGTGCTACATTCGAGGGGGTTGTTTTTCAAAAAAAAAAAAAAAAAAAAGATTCACATGCTCCTGAAACCCTTCACACCATTGCAACTATTGTATGATTTATGGAGGAAGCTGCATTTAGCTTGAAGTGCACTAGGAAATTTGAGAGGCAGTGAAAAATCCTTAAGTCAACCTGGACTTCTGAGGAGTCAGCTCCTGCACATGAGAACTTGTGTCTCTCAAGTCATACACCATGACAGAGCCATTCACCAGCCCAGCGTAGATGTAGTTTGTATCATCAAGACACCAGCAGCAGCTCCAGACAGGACGGCCAGTGTTGTATGTCTGCACCACAGTGTTTGTTGCCAAGCTGCAGGAGGAAAGCCAAGTGTTAGCCCTTCACACAAGCATCTATTGATGAGAAAACAGCATAATTAAGGCAGGCAAGTGTAGCTTTTTAAAGTCTTTAGGAAGAAATATATCCCTTTTCAGGCCGAGTGCAACTTGGCCAGCACTCTAGACATTAATTTGAAAGATCTAGACAGACTAATCACTTTGAAATTGTCAAGTGATTTACAGCTCTTCACCTTGGGTGATACTTCCTTTTCCAGAGTGGCCTTTGGAGACTGGCAGAGCAGGGTCTCGGCTGCCTTACTGGAAAGGGAGAGTTAAGTTACTTTTCTGGAAACAATTAGGAGAAGTCACTTTAGTGTAATCCCATAATACTGCATATTCCTGAGATCACAGGTCTTTGAATTATGCCTCTGGTTAATTGTTTCCCTCTGCCTTTTTGAGGGGAACAGCACTTATGTCTCAGAAGAGCACAATTTAAACAATAGCGAGCCACTAAGTGGGGTAAAAAGAAACAAAGAAAAGATTAGGGCAGCAACCAGTATAAATTGAATGCTTTTAAGTCTTTTGAAAAACAATTTGTGGAAGTTTGGGGTGGGGGGGGAGGTGTAGGGGGCATATATAGGGGGCACAACCCCAAAGAGCAGATGAAATTGCAAATATGTTCTCCTTTGACACCAAAAACAGGTATCTCAATACAGGCTGAGCACATAGAGCCTGGAGTGGGGCAGAGGACAGCGCGTGGGACAACCACAGAGACAAAACTGGTGAAAAATAATAACAGGGAGTTGCCTATCAGATCAGTGATTAGTTTAAAACAGAAGACCTTCAAAGCCTTGGTGCTATTTTAAACATTTGCAAGCCAGAACAGGGAGAACTCACGGTGTGCTGGATACTGCTTTTGGTGGCACAACCAGGAAACATGGAAATAGGAAGTTTCTAGAGAATTTCTTAGTAACTAGAGGAAGATGACAGAACCAGGAGCATCACTAGGGGACTGAAAGAAATAGGAAGATGCTGCTGAAGCAAGTGCTAGTCTCCCACACACTCGGAGATCAAGCACAAAGGCAAGAAAATCCCAAGTCCTGACACATCCAATCAGGTCTTGAGAGGCAGATTTGGGAGTCAAGTGTCTGAACAGATACTGTGACGAGACGCCACGCTCCAGATTAAGCTGTGAAGAGAAAACAGCCTCATCGGTTAGAAATCTGACACGCCAATCTCAGCATCACAGACTGGCAGTTCGGTTTATTTTGAAAGAGTCTGGCAAACATTTCAACATGACAGCAGGAATGAGAGAGCACTTGTTTTTGAGATTCTTGTTGCAGAATTAAGTTCTCTTCATTATCTTTATACTTGTGTGAAAGAATTGGGACTAATCATTGACATAATAGACACCTATATGGCCTAACCCTGTCCTAACTCACAGGGGTAACTAAAGATGTTCCTGCGACTCAGAGACATCTTAAGCTTGAGGAGTAGTACTGGGCAGCAAGTAACAGACATTAATTTGCTGAAAATTGCACTAGGATTGGAGAATTTTCTCTCAGCATCTATATAATTAGTCCTCAATGTGTTTATTTAGGTCTCTCCTTGCTCTGCAGAAACGCTGCTCCTCTAGCACGTGCTCAGTGATGCCATCAAACACTTCATATGCCAGATTAATTCCACGATCACAGACAGGTGACTCCATAGCGCCTCAAGCTAAAAAGATACGGAAGCAAGAGCTTCTCTTAACACCTGTCTTAGAATATGCAGAGCTGATGTCATTTTACCAGCATCCTGGAAAGCAGAACAGGAACTGCTGCAAGGCACATTCGGAGCAAGACGGAACAAAATCCAGCCTCTTGCATGTAGAAAAATTTGACTAAGTCCTCCCCAGCAGGACTCACCTGGTTAGTTTGAGCGTGTTGTCCAGAGCAGCGGAGAGCAGCAAGCCATCCGCTCGACTGCCAAAAGCCAGGCCCCGAATCTGTTTGCTATGGATGGGGATGTACTGACTGCTCTTCAGGTTGGCTGCGCTCATCATCTTTACACCACAGCCTGCCACGGGAGAAGGGTAAAGCAGGTTATTGAGACGCTGCACATGAGTAAGGCCGTGGAATCAACTGTTGAAGAATCTGCAACTAGCAGCTTTGTGTCAGAACTACAATGCCCATGACAAGAATAGCAGTGTGATGTACATGTCAGTTGCATGTTGTTCTGGACAGGAACTGCAACATATATCATCCTGTAATTTCAAAGTTAGCTTTAAGAACCCCAGTCAGTGGCAGAGAACTCAAGAATTGCAACACTAATAGTTCTACAAGAGCCAGCTGCTCTTCAGTCAATTCTTTTAAAGACTTCTGGCTAAGATGAAGAAACATGCAGTGGGATTAAGTGGAATTAGGAGAGAAAAAAAAAAAAAAAAAAAATCTTAACCTGTGCACAAGAGTCAAAGTCCCCATTTACAGATTTAGGCCAAGACAGTTCCCTGGCTCAAAAGCCAGGGAAAGACAGACAAGAGGAGAAGAAAAAAAAAAAAAAAAGAACTAAGGGAAAGATTTTTCGTATAACACAGATGAGACATTTCTGAACTGTTATCGAAATTTAAAAAAGTAAATTTCATCATTCAGAAAAATAAAAACACTTTGCAATGAGTCTCTCAGACTCCTAATGACACATTTAGAGTATTTAAATAAAAAGCTGATGCAAATCCAACCATCAGTTCACTTGCTCATGGTACCATCCTAAGCCAGAAATTGGGCTGTCTACAGCTTCTTGGCTTACCCTTTTCCCACAGGAAAACACTGCTCGGACAGTCATTTTAAAAGATTTGCTAGAGCAAACCTTCCTATGGAGGTAACATTCAGGCTGAAGAGCCAGAGATCCTCTGCTAGCAGCCCAGCACAGACGGGGGGAGGACAAGTCACCCCACTAGGGTGGGCCCACTAGGTGGGCATTACCAAGGAAAGGGCCAGTCGAATAAAGAGTTTACAAGCACTTCCAGTTTACAAAGCAGGTGCAAAGCTCCAGCCAGAGAAGAAGAAAGGAAGCAGAGAACACATTTAACTTTAAATTCTCCCATAACAACTCCTATTACCACCTGCGAAACCCCAAATCTTGTTTTGCATTGTTACCGGGAACAAACGTTGACTGCGGAGAAGGCTGCGATACCACGAGGCAGCTGAGCGCATCGCAGAACGCCATGACCCTGCAGCTGCCAGCCTGGGACACCACGAAGGCCTTCTCAAACTGGTACCTGCGCTGGCTCTGGCTGGAGGGGAGACTGCCTGGGAGGCCCGTGCGGGAGCTGCCGGGGTGCTGGGGAGCAGTCACACTGTGCTGGGCCACCAGCGCTTTCAGCTCCTGCAAAGGAAAGGACCCCAGAAGGCTTTAATGCATCGCTCCAGATGTTGTGTTACATGCTATCTGCTCCAGCTGCTCAAAACGTGCTTGTCCCCAGAGAGGGACAGAAAATGTGGACTGGGCCATTTCCAAGGCTGGATTTCCAAGTCCACAGACTATGAGAGCAACAGAAGCAACTGAAAAGCTACACAAGCTCTGGAGAAAAAAAAAAAAAAAAAAAAAATCTACTCCAAGTCTCTTATTGTAAGTGTTAGACCCTGTGAGAGAGAGGGCTCTTGAGCAACACATAAAAGCCAATAACAATTATGGCCAGATCAATGCTGTTTAGAAGAGAATGAACTGCCAAGTACTGCATGCAACTGAACCACAACAGAAAGCCAATTAGAACCATTTTCCAGAATTGCCAGAATACCCAATAAAAAATAAAATAAAATAAGAGCCTTGTTTCAGCATGAATTGTTTTGCAGGAAACGAGCCCGTCTATCTAATGAAGCTAACGCTGTTCTGGTAAACCCTGGCCAGCAAATTCCAGGAACGACTCTGCTCTCAAGAGCTCCAGCCTTGCTTCCCCTGCCACGCTCGGGCAGCTGAGCCGACCCGCACTCGAGGATGCTCAGCAGAGCAGCAGAACATTCGTTAGCCTAGCAGGTATTGCTACAATTCCCCTTTCCTCAGACATACCAAAGGTGAGGTGGGTACTGGAGTAGCAGCACCAGCAGATGAGTCACCTAAAAGTGTCTGAAGAACCTTTTATGACCAATTTGGTGCAAGGACAAATCCAGCCTGTATAGAACAGCAGTGTGCTGGGCTAACCCAAGCCAATACATTGGAAGGAGTGTACTTATTAAGAAAATTGCTTTTTGCTTCCTGTTTCCTGAACAACAGGATTATGCTTCAGATACTGTGTAAATATTAAACAATTAAAGGGCCACAAGAGTGAGATTTTTCATATATTAGGAGACTGCAGGCAGGCAGCAACCAGCCACTACCACTTAACTCAGGCCGAAGCAAAAGCAGCAGTTCTCAAAGAGCCAACAAAAAAAAAAAAAAAAAAAAAAAAAAAAAAAAAAAAAAAAAAAAAAAAAAAAAAAAAAAAAAAATCAAACTCTACTTTAACAGGTAGCAATCTAACTTTGGGAAACTGCTCAAGAGGTTAACACATCTGGTATTTCCAGAAGTCTGACCTGTTTTGTATCACATACATGCCAAGTTTCATCACAGCACACAAACTCAACAATTCAAAATGATCCCATTAGAGCAAAAAAAGACAAAGGAATCCAGGGAGGAAAAAAGGATAGGAGGTAGCAGTTTGCTTAAAATGGAAAACACAGCTTCAGGCCTAGAATAAAAGAGTCAGTGAAAAAACAGATAATCTAGAAGAAAGAGACTTTTTACTCAAAAATTTCATATGCTCAAAATATATTTAATATACTCAAAAATTTAATTATTCCTAAAGAGCAGGAGGATCCCACCCCTGAGAATGAGAAAGGACTGAACTTGCTTGCTGCTCTAGAGAGCTTACAAAAACTCTCCTTGCCACCCTGTTCAGCATGTAACCTGTAGGCAAGTTATTAATGAAAAAAGAAGCCAGGCAATTAAAAGTGTAAAGACTATTAGTGCAAAGTTTATATTTAAATGCAACAGAAGAACCCTGCAGACGCAGAAAGTCTGACTGTAGACACATCACCTAGGTGATTAAAGTGTTACGGTACAGGACTAATCACACTAATTGCACCCCAAAGAGCACCCTTCTGGTCCTGTAAGTCTATTCTCTTCTTTAAAGTACTTTGAAGAGTTTTTCCCTGGTTCCTGCTGCTGACTGAAGGTCTTCCAGGCACTCCTCTGCATAAGCTACCTCGACAGCATCACCTCTGCAATGAGCAAACAGTTGCATGGCTTGAAAGTACGAAAATAGTATTAAAAAATTCTTTACAAGGAGTGTGAATGAGAGGCAGGACAGTTCACTGACGAGGAAGGTGAAACAGCCACAATGCAGTCAAGGCAGTCTGCTTTCGAGTATCTGGTTACGGTCCTAATCGCAGGTGCAGAGCTTTAGGGACAAAGGCAGACATCTGATAAGTGTCCCTCTTTGGCTGTGCTCCCACAGAGCTCTGAGGACACAGGAGCTGCCTCGGATGGCACAGCCCCAGCCTCGCGCAGCGCACACAAACACACACCCCTGCAGCTGCCCTGCAACACATCCCTCCCTCCGCTTCCCTTCGGATCACGTTCAAAGCCAGGTAGGAAAGAGGCACGGAGCTTTTTAATAGGCCTCACTAATTAAAAAAAAGCTCTTCTGTTACATCAAGCACAATTCTGCCATACAAACTCACCTTTGCAAAGATCACTTATACACTTTCTACTCCCCAGCAGCTTGCAGCCTCCTGGCACCTCCCTGCCAATCCTCCCTTGGCTGCTCCATAATGTTTCTCCACCTTCCAAATGAGTTCCCTGCTCCTCTTCATCCTACTGTGTAACCAAGGCTGGAGGCTAGAGATGAATTGCTCATCATCATTAACCAACTATTACTAAAAAAAGCAAGCAGACCCAGGATGAGGACTACAGCATTTCACATCCACATCACAGGAGGAGGAAAAAAAAAAAAAAAAAAAAAAGCCTTTGCTCTTAGAGGAAAAGTTCTTGGCAAAAAACACAGCTTGGGCAGCATTGCTGCCAAAATTCAAGCCCAAGCCTGTCATGCAATCAGCACAACACAGCTCAGCACACTTGACAAGCTCACTTGCAGAAGCAGTGCTGATGAGAACTTCCCTCCAGAGCTTCCAGTTATCCTCTCTCCCTGCAGCTGAAGTTCCTTCCCTCATACTCCCTCCATATAAGAACAAAACGTGTCCCTCTTCTTCTAGCCTAAAACCATCTTAAATACCTTTATAACAAAGGAAACTTACTGCTGCGACTCTGATGGACTAGAAGGTAGAAGTATATAAGTGAACAAAATGGTCACAGCTAACAGGTCTCCCACCATCAAGGCTGGCTGCTTAGAAGGAAGAAAAAAAATAATATATATATATATATATGCAGGAAATTGCACAGGAATTTCAAGAATTTAGGATTGCTGTTAGAGACTTTATATGCATATTATTCTCTAAAAGGAAGTCAGATAATTAGAAGTGCAAGTATAACCACTGAACTAAAAGTCTAAGTGCAATGGACAAACTCTACAGAAGGAAAAAGTCTTACTGTAGACACCGTCTCAGTAAGTAGTGAGGAGCTCCTAAATAGTTTTCTTCTCGATGCAAATTAACAGCTAATTAATATGCTCTTACAATTTTTAATGCTCAAAACACAACCAAATCCAAGCCCTGTGCTCCAGGACTCTGTGTTCAGCTCAACAGCAATTTTCTTGAAGTTGAGAGACTTCGGAAATAAATCTTACAAATTAAGTGGATCTCTCCCTTTACCCTTGGGAATCTGCTTGGCACACAGAATTTTATTAGCACACAGGACAGTCAACACAACTGCTGATGAGGCACAGCTTGCAAACACATTGGCAATAAAAAAAGGGTTCACAATGACTTTTTAGAGGAAATTAATGACATTTATTTTCTGTAAGACCTTAGACACCGAGGTTTGTATGCAACCAGCAAGCATAGTACCTCCCCTCCTGTAACATTATGCGCAACTGAACTTGGAAATATTGAATAACT
>VZSV01000154.1:1158585-1168868 GCA_013398735.1 Nothocercus julius
GTGTGATCTCGTGGCACTTCAGCATGCGAAGCCGTAAATAAATTTAGAAAAGCATTAAACATGTTTCTCTGTGTTCAGTAACACTGCTTACTGAAGGGACAGGGGCAACAGACTCCACTGCAACACAGCAAATTCTGATGAGATTATTAGTGCAGATGACTTAAAGACACTCAAAACTTGTCATGACAGTGTCCTGAGCAGCCTGATCCCCCAGTGAAGTGAGCTGTGCTTCAAGAGTTGGATTAGAAACCTCCAAAGTTTCCAACCTCATCAGTTCTTTGCAAGGAGTTGCTTTACAAGATGACCTCTCAAAAAAAATAAGGGATTAGTTACACATATGCTCAGAATGCAGCTGAACAGCCTGCAGACTTATTCCAGACTTCCTCCTGATTTCTTGCTCCACAGTAAACTGTTTCTACTTTTCTTTCAGTTTATTCATAGCCTAAACAAGCACCTTAATATTGCCTGCAGCATTCACATTAACAGCCACAGGACAGTGACAAATGCAGTATAAATACTGAAACAGAGCTTAAGAACACAGGGTACTTAATCTTTATAATACGTGACTTCAGTTCAGTTAGACCAGATACTTTATCACTGCAACACCCACAGAATTGCAGGAAGACATTATGGAACCTGCAGGTTTTACCTTTTTCACATTTTTCTTAAGCCAAAGTTTAAGTGGACCGATTCTTACCTTAGCCCTCACGAGCCTGCAACCTCGTGCAGGAGTTTAGCCGATTAATTTATAAAGCCTTATGGCACATTGGAAATGAAGACTTTAGCAGAGACAGTGTTGCTTACTGTACAGACACAAACAGTGTGAGGCTGTAAAGAACTCCGTAAGCAGAGAGCAACATAAACATAAGAGATTAGACAGAATACAATCTGCTGTTTTCATACAATTAGAGAAAGATGAAGGAAGAGTAAATTGGTGCTGTATAACCAGGCCTTGCCAGGAATCCACAAAGCTCAAGGAACTTGCAACAGCAGCAGCCCCAAAATCCCACTCTCGAGCTTTACTTGAAGGTTTCAAATATAGAAACAACAAGAGTTAGTGTTATGTGCTATGCAAGAGCATTTCAGCCATGATGCTCAGGATATTCCTGATGAGTCACCAATTCTGTTTACTAAACCTTGTCACCTGTCAGTGCTGGAAGCCTCTCCCCTAAAGAGGCAGAGGACAGAGGCTGGACAGCAAGAGAGCCCAGTGTTTGCTGGCAGCAGCAGCGAGACTCACCTGAACTTGCCTGCGGAGTTTGCTGCACTCATCTGTCAAAACCTGCAGCTGGAGGCGGCTCTGTGCAGATTCCAACTCTGCCTGTCTCCGCAGCATTTGCTCCTTTTCTAAAGAACTGGAGGAAGGAGAGAAGAAAAATCAGTCTTTCAGACTAAATATCCCCTAGGATGCTTCTCTGGACTGCTGGTGCCAGGCCTTGTATCAACACAGGTCACATTCAGGCACATCTAGAAGTGACAGAAAATCTGATACAACCTTCATCCAGTACATTCCCCCCAAGATGTTCTCGGTTACACAATTGTACTGAATGACTCACTCAAGCATTGTCTAAAGAAAGAACGGCCTTTCTCCTCACCCTCTCTAAATGTGCTAATTTAATAAGAAAAAAACCACCATATTTTCCTGCAGAAACAGTTTAGCAAATTCTGACCATCAGTGTCCATATGTAACATACTATGTCTGTAAGGCAGTAAGTCACAATACCAGGAGATGTTTGCTTGCTTCTTCTACAAATTAGTAGCTTTGTAGGTTAGGAAAACACAGCTGTGCCAGAAAATATACTGGTAATTTTCAGTGCCTATATAGAAGCTATACTTACTACCACCTCACCTCAAAGCTAAAAGGAGCATATACATGATTTAGAAGCAGTTTTGGTAACATACTTTCATTTCTCTTTCACATATGCTTTACACATGAGAGGATGATTAAAGAGCAGAAGAGAAATGCCAGGACTCCCTAAAGTTATCCGCACAGTTGGTCTGCAACAGCATCCACTGCATTCTGCCCTTCAAAAGCTGCAGTAATCCAATTACTTCAGCAGTGAACTTGCACAAAGACCTGGCTTGCCCAAGCACCTTTTAAGCCTGCAAACCTGGTCCTGTGTGTTTACCACGACACAAGACTCTGCCACTTCACTAGAGCTTCTCATGATTTTCGTTGCGTCAGGAACAGATGAAATGCTATATTTAACCACCACAAACATTATTCACACAAATACCCCAAGCTTGAAGAGTTGCTTTTCTGTATCCAGGGAACAAAACCATGATCCTACACCTAATTCAAAGCTAAGCATTGAGGTATTTTTTCCTTAGTGTTTGCTTTCTTCATTCACCTGTGGCTGTGTGCCACAAACTGGCCATTGTCAACATGTTAAAGAGACTCCATTTAAATGCTGTTCAACACAACATTCAGGAGAGCTCAGAAATTGGCAGTCTTATAATTTCAGGATAGTATCTGCGACAGCATCATACCAAAGTCTAGCAACATAGATTACAGAAGGGAAATTAGCAGTCATTTTCATGCCATTTTTCCTTTTTATTTTTAAATAAAGAGTCTATATTTAAGTTGGAGGGAGTGTAGAGTCACGGTAATGCTTGCTGACCTTTTACAAGTAAAGCTACTTGAAGAGTTTGACAAAGCAAGATGGAAAGTGATTCATAGGAGAGATTACAGGGTTTAATGCATACAGAAAAGGATGGTAGAAAAGGTCAGTTATTCACCCTCCTTACATTTCTACATGTGCTTGGCTTTTCTCATCTAATGATGAATTAGCAACACACAGTTTTAGCAATAGCTCCCACATTCTCCTGTGGTGGCATTTCAGGACAAGAAAGCTTTTGCAAGGCCAATGTCATGAGATATCACAATTCCTATCTCGGAAAGGATTTCTCCTGGCAGATAACACAGGCAAAAAGCAAAGCAAAACCTTGGTGTGCTATGGAAGCCATATACACAGTAACACCAGCTAAGAAAGTACACAAGTTGCTTTAGAAAATGCAGCACATTAAAGCATGAAGTAAGAGTTAGGAAAAGTTGCAGCATGACACACAATCAGCATGACACACGAGGTTTTGGCTTTAAGCGGAGCTTCCATCCATACCTTTTCATCCGCTCCTGTTCACTGGTGTCCAGTGCTTTCAAAGTCCGAGCGTACAGGATCACAATGTCAGAACGTTTTGCTTTCTTATTGCACTAGAATAAAAGGAAGTGTTAGCCTTCCCTGCAAGAATTTAACATCCCATTTAAATCCAAACTACACATTCCTACAAGCTGTTAGGCATTCTTTTGAGATAACATTTCAGTTTTGAATGGAGGGGTTGTTTCCCCCCAAAAAAATGCACAGAAACAAAGGTAACACAGCACGTTTGCTAGGCACTTCTTCACTAGAGCTCTAACCAGGGCTACTACAACATTTTGGGTCCTACATCCTAGGGCACCTTTAATAACACATCTTCTTGCTTTCCACTGAATTAGTTTTGCTAAAGCACCAGGGACGCAGCATAGTCAGGTAAGTTTTACAAACAAACGAAGGAAGTCCAAAACAAACTACTAATTGTACATCTATGTTGAAAGCACCAAGACTGGCATCACACAACGCATCAGGCACCCCTGAGCACTCTAAACCTCATTATTTTCCTATTATGCTCCTGTAATCGTGTTCCACTGGCCCCAGTTTACAAAATTACTCTTATGTCAGTGCAAAACACTGATTTCCCACTCATTTGCGGGATACAAGGAGATTCAGATAGTTAATTTTGTGCATCTGGCTGCAACCATCAAGTACTTCAGGTTGTTTTTTACAAAGATGATAAAATACCTCCTGGACTGGGGACCTGGAGAAAACCACAATATCTGCAAGTTTGTTGTTTTAAAAATAGGCCGTGCTGATTACACAAAAAGGCAGCAAACACTAAGATCAAGTGAACCTTAAATTATTTCTGAACCTTAAATTAGTATGTGTGACTAAAAGGCTCACTTTATTATTTAGTAGCATGAAGATACCATGGATTGTCGTGCCTGTTTCAAACAACTCCCCACACCAAGGGTTTGGGAAGCAGTTAGTGGGCTAAGGCTGCTCTCCTGGCAGCTGGCACTGCAGGATTTGGCACGCTGCAATTTCACAGTAGCTCGAGCTCGAGCCACTTAGTACACTGAGCCACACGCACAGCAACTTTGTGCCTTTCAATCAGAGAATACCCAGTCACAAACAGCAGCAACTGAAAATGAAAAGTAAGTGATCGGGTGGAAAGGAACCCTCCAGAGCAAGTTCTTCACAGAAGTCTCACTAGTTCATCACTAGAAGAGACATGGGCAGCAAAAATCACCTCCTGGGAATTGTTAGGGTTCATCCTGCAGAGGAACATGCTCTGGGAACAGCAGTTTGTTGTATTTAATCGTGGCGTATGGCAGGAAGTTTCTTGTTCAGAGAAGGGAATCCTGACGAAAGTCAGGCAAGGCTATGGAAAATGGAAAGGCTCAAAATGGAAAAGACAGAGAAATCCTGGGCTTTCAGCCACAGATCTGGAAAGCAGCAGAATTTAATTCTATTTACAAGCTACCCTGACCTATTTTTCTAAAAACATTCCTTTTGGGAGAAAAGGAATTAGGACTGGAAGAGGAGTGCAGGCCTAATCAAAAGCGATCAATATTACCCAAGAGAGAACCCAACACACACACCCTGGAAGAAAACAGATCTACCTCTTGCAATCAAGTATTGAAAGATGCAGCTGTTTTTTTTCAGTTGACTCTTTGTAAACTACCTAAACAACCTGACCTGCTTAAAGGCTGCAAAAGCATAGGCAGTTCAAAACAGAAGATCAAAACCTGAAAATACTTCTCAGAGTTCTTGTCCAATAATGTAATCTTTATGCTTAATTGTTTCTAGGAATGTGCATACTCTCCTATTCCCACACTCCAGGACCACTGTGAAACCAATTACAGGGTTAGCACTTGAACTTTCAAACTTTTGAGTCTGCAACTCACAGATACTCTATTTCAGAGAGAAAATCCATGGTAAAACTCTCCCTTTCAAACAGTGCTGGATGTTCCTGACCTAGTTACATCAAAATAATGGCGATTTTTGTTATTTCTGACAGCATGCAAAGGTAGATTCTTTATGCAGCAAGCAGTTGTAATTGTTATTGTGATTGTGCCTGGAGCAAACACGACCCAATGGCAAGCTCTCTTCACTGCACATAAATGTCCAGTTTTACCTGGGGGCACTTTCCTGCCTGTCCCTTGAGCCACCTCTCGATGCAGGTATAACCAAACAGGTGCCCACACCGCAATGCCGAGAGGCGGTGGCCCCCTGCATTGGTCCACTGCTCGAAGCAGATGGCACAAGTGTCCCCTTCTTCCTCATCCAATGGTGCAGCAGGAGCCAACGGTTCTGGCTTCTTTGTTGGACTTCTCTAAAATATATAAGACAAAATTTAGACAGACGCAGCATTTCCCACCTTTAGTCTATCCCCCAAAGCATTTAAGTAACTTTACCTGCTTTTGCTGGAAGGCAGCCTCTTCATTTTCATGACTTTCATCTTCTGCAGAGGGAGGTAGAACTGGAAGTGGCTCTGCTTGGGCCTGACTGGACACTAAAAAAAGGCATTGATTGAGAAAGCATTAATTGAGCTGATACATAAGGGGAGGTAGAGCATCTCCTTGACTTGATCTGCAATTATGAGCACATCAAGACAAGCAGTGCAAGAGCAGCACAGGTTACATACAAGCTTCGCATCATGGATACAGAAGATCAGGCAATTTGTAAGTCCTTGTTATGCAAGATTAGCTCCAAAGAACACAGTGCTTGCCTTTAGAGAAAGGAACAATTACAGCAAGCTCAACGACAAAGCAGAGAGCTCTTCTGAAGACAGCAACTATTATCAGGACTTGCCCAAACTGCTAGAAACAAAAACATCTTCATAGGGGCCTGCAGTTGGGTCGACGCTAAGGTGGCAACCCCGAATCACTGTGCCCAGGAAGAGACAGGCAAAGGCAGAAGTTATTTTGCCAGGGTATCGAGGTATGCATATTTCTCGTGCCAAGAAAGCACTTACAATATGTTGCCTGTTCCTTTGCCCTGCCTTAAATAGTTTTCTAGCTAATAGCTGTCTGAACTATCATTTCTGCTGGGCCATATGTTTTTGTCACTGGCCCCTGTTAGCCCTTCTGTCGAAGCAGACACACAGAAGGATTGTTTGCATTATCACTACTAGCATACTGAAAAAGCAACAGAAACCACTGCCATCTCCTCTCGCCCGCAATCTCCTGATAGAAAAAGAAGGTTAGTCACAATTAGTACCCAAGTCAGATATTGTCCAGCCAGCAAAGTGTTATTACAATAGCCTGGCTAATGACAGTAAGAGGTTTCCTGCCTCTATAGTTCAAAAAATAAAAAAATAAAAGACAAGAGGATTCCAAAAAAAACAAAAGAGAGCATATGTTCACATGATATCATGCAGCACTTCACAGTTTGTGCTCATGTCACATTTAGGACTAACTCAATGTGACTGGAATGGAGACATTCCTTAGGGCCTAAGATAAAATTATCTGCTTATTCTCTGGGCATCATTAGCCTTGAATACCAAAGCAATTGTTTGCCACACTTATTTTCACCAAAGAGCCTGGCAGTCTGAACATGAGTTTGACTAAAAAGCTGACAGACAGAAAAAGCTGAGGAAAGAAGAGGTGAAACAAAAAGCCACTGTCCTAAGTGCCCCAGGAGCCTCGGCTGAGTGTTCCAAGAGGTTACAGGAAATATGAGAAAACTCTGGACTGAAGAAGATGAAGTCCTAAGTAACTAAAAAATATCCTGGATCACATCCTTCTCGGAAAAAAGAGCACTGCCGACTTTCAGAGATGTGTCCTGTTGTTTTCAGTAATATTCCTTGGCAATAAATAACGTAAGAAGCATACTAAGTAACAATGCCTAAACTTGTAGTTATCGAACATTTCCAGGATTATTTAAAATTTTAAAACAGCAGTGAAATTACATTTAAGCTTACAGCAACAATCACTCATTGCTGCTACAGCTCTTAGAGGCGCTTGCCAGAAAGCCTTGTGGTAGCAACCTGCTCCTCTCAGCTGTGGGCACAATGATCTCCTCGCACCGTCTGTTGCCAAGCTCAGGAGGATTTCCCTGCTGAGTTTGGAAGTAGGAAGATGAGTTTCTGAAACTAAATCTTCACATAACGCAAACATAGCACCAACCTCCTAAGCTGGGTGGCGTAGGGGTCTCCAGAGCTGATGGTAACAGTGGAGCTCCAGCATCCAGCTCTTCCTCGTCTTCCTCCTCAGCAGAGGTGCTGCTGTCAGAGTCACTCACTTCTATGGTTTCATCTGAGCTGTGGCCCTGGTTGTCCCCTGGATTGTGTGAAGACTCCAAACGTGGAGCTGATACTGCAGCTGGCTCTTGGGTCCTGCTGATTTGAAAGTAACTCTCCAGCGCTGTCCTGAGTCCAGAAGGGCAAGAAATAAGTCACATAGCTGTTTCAGGTAAGGGGGAAACATAATACATTTTGCTAAGCACATATTCAATGAGATTCTTCAGAACCACCTGCTTTAGCAGCTACCTGTACTTACAGCTGAAACTTAAACTTGGTTCCTACAGACATGCCCAATACTGGATACACCGGGTTGTGTCAGACTCATCCCGTCCACTCTTGTGCCTAGTCTTTCCACCTTCCCTTCTGCTGCTGTTCTCCAGAAAGAAACACCATCCTCTCCATCCATTCAGCTATCATCTCAATTATCCTTCCCTGTCAAAGCAGGGTTTTGCCAGGTTGCCTTCCAGCCCTGAGAACTACAGTGACCTTCACGAGAAATCCAAGGGCAAATTCTGCAGTTTTGTTTAATCATCTGGGAGCAGAAGAGCACTCGGTCTCACTGAAATTAAAGGAAGCTCTCCAGTTAATTAGAATGTCACCCTCGGCATTTACAAGAGATACAGAGGCAAGGAGGAGGTGGAAAAGAAACAAAAACAAAAAACCCACAGAGGAATAGGGATTTCTTACTAGCTGGAGTGCATCTCCACTAATCACTTTAAAGTCAGTCATGTGTGGTATTAAGTGTAGAATTATTTTCTTGGTCTGGAGATAACACAAAAACTGTAAGAAAAATCTTATTTTGAGCACCAGTAAAAGTGTCTGCAGTTGTCACCAGAGGACCTAAATAAGACAAACCCCAAACAAAGCGGAAATAAAACAGCACAAGCTCCACTGAGCTAAATGCTGGCCAGCAGTGCAGAGAATCAGCCCTACCATGGGAAGTACCAGCAGGAACCTGGCAGGGCAGAGGGATCCCAGGGAGCAGCAGCAACAGCTCTGGAAGTCAGAGAGAGTGGAAGGGGCTCAAAAGTCAACATCACCACTGCCAGCTTAAGAGACAGCGAGGAATTCATTTAACGGGGAGCTAAAAATATGCCAGAAGAGGCCAGGGTGCTACTACAGAGGTTAAAAGATAAGTGAGGGGCATAGAATTAGGCCACATTCACACACTGGACTGAGCTGGGCTCCATAAGCCAGGAGACACAGCAGTTTTCAAGCTGATACCATGGGGTCCATATCCAGTTCCATTTCTCCTTTACCTGGTACTGACCGTCCTTTGGGAACCACCAACTCTTTGCTGCCTGCGAGCTCTCCTCATGCGTGGACGTTGCGTGCCCTGCGGCACAGGCAAGAGCTGATGCTGCTCAAACACTGCCCGCAGCCTCTGCAGGCCGTGGAGGGCCGAGGCAGAAGGCGGCTGCTCCTCAGGGTTGGCAGCTGTCCCTGTTGTAGCAGCATCCGATGCCACAACAGCTCCATCAGCAGGAAGAACTGCAGCATTGCTGCCTTCGCCGCCAAGCGCAGGAGCACGCGGCTCTCCGGGATCAGAGGGCTGAGAGAGAAGCGTCCCGTGGTCCTCCCTGGCATGACCCGCCACGGGCTGCAGATCAACTTCCATCTCTTCTTGAGCCATTGCTGCAAAGAGCCAATAAAAACAACTAGTCGACCCCCTGCTTGTAGCATGACAGGGGCACGAGACAGGGATGACAAAAACCTTTATAACTCAGAGCAGAGAGACAATTTGTTCTTTTGCTTTAGGCACACAGCAAAGCTAAACTGCCTGTCTCAGGAGATGCATGACATGCGCTGGCAGCACCTTCCAAGGGTCCTTCCCTGGGCTTAGCACCACCTCGTCGATTTAAGTCAGCCTTCAGACAGAGAGGGTTAAGAAATTCTTGCTGGTATCATCTACTTGCTGGTAAACACATGGAGATTTCAGAGTACAGAGCTTGGAAAATATTTTCATACCCTAGAGGTTTTCTACAGCAACAGGCACGACACAAACACCTACAAATACAGCTATAAATCAGCTGGACAGCACAGTGCTTTGTCCATTGCATTGCTCTTTCTGGAGGAGGTTTTATTTTCAAGTTCCTTCAGAGATAAATAAAATTCCATCACAAGAACAGCTCTCTGTGAGCCCACAGCTTACCCACAGCTTATTTAATCAGCCTTTCAATTACTTCACATCCACCATACAACACCATACAAACCCAGAAAGAGTATTTATTATATCAGAATTCATAGCTGAGACATAATAGATTTTAAGGCACCTACAGCATCAGCATTTGTGGAACCTATTCGTAATGAGGCTTGAAAAACATAAATAACCATGAGTTTTATTGCAAAGTTTCAAGCGTAGTTGCTTCCAAACATCTTTGGGATGAAGATTTCAGGTAACCTCCATAAGAGAGGTAGCACCTTATGCTTCAAAGGGAAGAAGAGGGAAAAGGCTCCACACGGCTAATAAAGAAGCTGACAGAGCACATCAGTTGCCCTGCAGCTCTACAACCTTCGCTTGGATAAATAAGTACACCAAATCCACCTCTTTGTTTGGAGGGTGGGTTAAATTCTACCTAACACTGAGGTTCACTCATGTCCTCTGAAGATACCTGGGCAACCGCATAACTGAAAGGCCTTGCAGAAGGGAGCGCTTTAGCCTTATTTAAGGGCCCAAAGGGCACCCCAAAAATGTGCTAACGACCACCTCTAGTAAAGAGCAGCAAGAAAAAAACACCCGAGCAGGGAGGGAGGCCCTAACAACGACGTCCTTCGGGGGACCTTCTGACAAGCCCTAAGTTTGGGAGCATTTCACAGCATTTCACAGACCGCAGCCCACACATTTCAGCCCGCGCCAAACGCGCCCGCGGGGCGGCGCTGAGCTCCTGCCCGCGCTACGGCAGCCGCCCGGCCTCGGCCTCGCACGCACCTGCGGCGCCTCG
>VZSV01000154.1:1187111-1204974 GCA_013398735.1 Nothocercus julius
CAGGGGCGCCGCGCGCCCGCCGCCGCCGCGCTCTCTGGCGCCCGGCGCTCAGAAGCTGTGCAAACTGCCGCCGGATTGGGAAGCCTTTTGCACTTCTGCAGTATTTTCCAAAGAGCGGGTCGGCGAGCCGGGGCAGACGGACAGAGCCCTGCGCGGGCGGCGCGGCCCTTCCCTGCTCGTCCATGGCGGGCAGGGGCGCAGACCCGAGGCCGCGCGGATCTGCTCCGATGGGGCTCCGCGCGGGTGGGGATAAGACGGCCCCGCTCCCTTGCGAGAGGCCCCTCGGCGTTGAGCAAGGTCCCTCCCCATGCAAACACGACGGAGGCTGCGGGGGGCAAGCGGAGGGCGCCCACCTCCCCGCGCCGCGTTGCACAAGCACCGAGGGCTCTTCCGCCTCCCTGCGCCGGGGAGGCGCCGCGCAGGGCAGCGCCGCGCATTACGTGCCACCAGCGGCCAGCCCGCCGCCCTTCATGCCGCCTCTCCTTTCCCTTCCAGCCCACGCGCGCTTCCGAGCCCCAGGGCCGCCCGCGAGGGCGGGAGGCGCCCGCGGCAGAGCGCACCCTCCCACGGCACCGAGACAGCCCCTGGCGCAGCTCCCGGCGCCCCGGGAGGCCGCAGGGGCTGCTGGAGCTGCCAGGGTGGCCGAGAGCCACAAGCCGGAGGGGTCCCGGCGGGAGCCCCCTGCTCCGCAGGGCTCTGCTGCCACCGCGCGGCCCCGGCGCGGGAGGTGGCTCCAGGCCTCCCACCATGCGACAACTCGCGCAGCCGCAACGGCTCGCGGGCCAACAGCGCCTAGAAAAAATAATTCTAATGGTTAAGGTACGATGGCAGGTGCCTGACAGCAGGTCCCGCCCCGCGCACCTGCCCCAAACCGACGCCGGGAGGCTGCGCGGGAGAGGCCGGCGGCGTCCGGATCGCCCCTCCGCGGAGAGCGGTGACCTTGTGCAGAGCACCCCCGCCCTTGCGCCCGTCGCCTCCCCAGCCTCCAGCCCAACCCAGCCTGTGGACCTCAAATTGCTCCTTAATGTCCCCCCGCGAAGAGGGTGGGATGACCTGGAGAAAACAGCTAGGAGGAGTTTCATGGAGCAGAGCCTCTGCCTCAGGCGTTCTTGGCAAGGAAACACAGGACGAGAGACCCAGAGGAGGCAGCGTCACCATCCAGGGAAACCCCAGTGTGACAAGGAGAAGGCGGGAGGCCTTTCCCAGTCACCGGGATGCGGCACCGGCAGGGCAGGGATAGGCGAGTTCAAGCACATCGTGTCACCCACTCAGAGCAGCAAACTGGAGACACTATTAAAATTGCTGGAAGAAAGCAACGAATCGTAGCAATTTTGGCCACAGGGCTGGGCTTTTTACACCCGCTGCAGACACCAAGCGGTGAGGAGGAAGCCATTTAGGAAATAATCCTGAAAAATGTAGTTTGATTCTTTTGCTTTATGGGATAACCAGGACAGTGTAAACAGCAAAATAAGGACCTTGTTGCTTCAGTAACTTTGAACAAGTCCCACAGACTATTTGCTCTCCAGAGTTTTCAATTAGCCTTTAAAGCTCACTGTTTCTGCAAATTATTTCCACCTTAATTGTGCAAATACAGCTCTCTGCTTTGCTTTCTGCCCCTGTCAGGAGGCATCTACATAGCTCAAGCAAGCTTGGCTCTGCCAGCTGAGTGTTTTCCAAAAGAACTTTTGAACACCCTCAAAGTCCCCGAAAGGCTAGCCAGTATTCACGGATCCTTCTCGAGGAGAGAGTGATTTTTCCGGTCTGGCATCCATTGCCAGCAATGGACACAGGCAGGTTGGTCAAATCAGTGTGGAAGCAACCCGGGAAGTGTTGTAATACTGGAAGCACGAGTAAACGTCCCTGCGTCATCAGGAAACCCGGCTGCAGCTCCCTGTAGCACCTCCCGTAGACACCACGGAGCGCAGCCGGCCCAGCACGGCCTGGGAACTCAACAGGGAATCCAGTTGAGGGCCCCCATGTCCGGGCCGCTCAGAAGGTGCTCTCGAGCAGGCAGTGGCACCCGCAGCCGGTGGGGCACACCTCCTGCGTGCGGAACCACTCCATCATGTGGCTGGTGTGCCCTCCGTGCCCGCACGTCAGGCAGAAGTTGGAGGAGCCGCGCACGGCCACGTGGCAGATGGCGCACTGGAACGTGAAGCCCTTGCAGAGGGCGCACTGGGTGCCCCGCACCTCGCTGCGGCAGTGGCTGCAGTACACGCCGAACTCTGGAGCAGGGAGGAAACGGAGAGCTCGAGTCAGTCGCGCAGCGTCGCAGACACAACCACCCTCCAGCAAACCCTCCCTTCGGAGGCACAGACACCCCGAGAGATCTGTCCAAACACGAGCCCAAGAGGGACGGGGGTTCGGGTGGGGGGACAGTTCGTTTTACAGCTCTCATTTCGATCTCCAAAGAGGAGCTAAAGGGTATCACTGGCCACCATTAACAGGGCAACTAGTGTGCTGGGGCACAGTGGGCCACCAATTCCCCTGACGGCTAAATCGGCTGTCAGCTGGGAACACGTCTCAGATTCCTAGCCTGGGACACACGGACATGTGCAGTGGAGATGAAGGCTCCCAGCTGGTCTCATCTGCCTCACACATCTCTGCAGTGCAGCTAGGAGCAAGAACAGACTTTGTCTGTCGCCACAGAAAGGGCGCAGAGCACACTCCGCGTGGATGTTATCAGTGTTGTGACCACTGGCTGTGGAAGAGCAGAGGCACTGGTGGAAGTCACCAGTTTTTAATCAAGAAGAAATCCCACATGACAAGGTGAGACAGTGTAACAAGCTCAACAAGCAACCACTGCTTCTCCAGCATCTTTCACCCACTTCTCTCTTTCCAGGCTAAGCGCATCTCTTCCCAGAGGCTTGGTAAGGAAACTTTTTAGCAACTGCTCTTAAGTGGCAGTTCTGGGCAAGCTGCATTGCTGAAAATAATCTAGAAGAACATTTTATTTGACCATTACCTGTCTAGCTCAACCAAAGCTAGAGATACTGCAGTTTTACATGTGCACTATAAGAACACCTCAACCCAGAACTAGAGACTAGGGTAGTGCATGCCAGTGGCTCCTGTTTAGGTGGAATAAGGTATAGCCACCAGCATAATTAGCTGAACATCTCTAGATTAGCACGTGTAACTCGGCTACAAAGCCACTGATCCAACAGCTGCAAATCTCATCTCCACTCTGAGCTGCCAAAGACAGCGACAGCCTGTTGGCTGAGCTACTGCTAGGCAGACTGATACATAATTTTCATCATGCTGATGGCCTGTTAGCTCCCAGACCCTTGAGGCATCATCCCGAGTCTGCCCGGGGTGGCAGGAGCGAGTGGGAACTCACCGATTCCTTTGTGGGGATCAGGAGGAGAGGAGACAAACTTGAGAACCTCAGCTCGCTTCTCCCGCAGGCCCCAGCGATAAAGGATTTCTCCATAGCACTTCTTGAAGTCATCAAACTGCTGAGTGTTGGCAGGGTCCAGGAGCCTGGGGAAACAAACTGCACTGGCATCTGCTCGACTTACTCGCTGAGACTCTGGCTGCACTGCTCTTCCCAAAGACGGCTACACAACCAGCTCGAATCACTAGAAGAGCAAAATGTTACTTCCCGTGTGTTGTTTAAATACTATTGACACACAGACTAGTCTGCCTTTCACTTCTACGCTCAAGGCATGCCAAATGGGCAGACTTTCCTCTGGGAGGTTGCGGGGGCAGTCTCACCACAGCCGTCTTACACATCTGTCACAGGCAGTCCCAGCAGAACTGATCTGTACTATAAAACTGCTCCAATTTACCTACAGAACAAAACATTTCTGGAGTAGGCTTGTTATCTCCCTCCCGCTCATTTTCACAACATCAGAGAGGATCTGGTTATAGACTTCCACTGAACTTGGGCACAGAGACACACACCTCCAAATAACCCCAAGGCCTGCTGACCTAGGCCAGCTACCTTTTGTTTTTCTCATGTTGATCCTTCTCACGCTCCCGATGATCAGGATACAGCAGATTTCCGTAGCGGAAGTCGTCTGGAGAAGACTCGCACCAGGGAGTGGAGGCCTGCTCTGTGTCTTTGTTTGCTGCAGGCACCAAAAGATGATGAGCATACCACAAAGCACAACACGCACGAGCACAACCTTGTCAGAAGCAGGGGGAAGGAGATGTGAGAGTCAAACATAGGAACACACACTCTGGTTTTCTTAGGCACCCTTCTATCTCTTTCTGCGCTCCCTCAAACACTATTCCTTCTCAGGAGACTAAGGGCCAACCGCTCTACTTGCCAATGCTTCTCCTGGTGACAACGTGGGAACAAGGTTCATCACTATGATATGGAGGAATCCCTTTTGTCATCCACTTCAGTTAAAAACTATTCAGGCAATTCCATGGAGTTTGCTTGGAAAGTTTATCCCTGCCTGGGACAAGCTCTTCCCCACATGGGGAGGATTTTCATTACCAAGGATGCTGTTATGAGCCTGTTTTTTTACATAAAAGGGCCCTGGTCTGCAAGGCATTGCCCCGGGGGCAGGGAGAAGACTGCTATTAACTGCTACAGGACAAAATTAGCTCCATTAACCTCTATTCTGCACTCTTCCTCATGTCACAGGTGCTTTGATACTATACTAAAAAGCTGCAGATTTGCTGCCAGCAGGCTGATGCAGCCCTGGGCTATGCATATCACTAGGAATCAGTAAGCAGTTTTAATGCTCTCTGTCACCCAGGCCCCCTTAAGAGTAAATTGTCTTTGATACATTGACATCTCAGGGGACTCAGAGGTATCCATGTCACCAACAACCCAACTGTTGATGTTTCAGATCCAGCAACAGGAGAAAGCATAGAGATCTTTTCTTTTTTTTTCCCCTTGAGCCCTGCGCAATAGAAGGAATGGCCCTCTAGCACTATCCTATCTGTTGAAAACTATGGCATCATGGCACAGAGTTAACAGCCTCAAACTGTGTAAGAACTACAGAGAAAGAGCTTATGTGACCAGGCAGCAGTGAGGTAGTCACCCTGAGTGCTAGCTATAGCCAGGCTGGAAGCAGAATGGCACAAACTGCTCTCTCTCTACTTGTCTTCATCTGGAAAAGGTGGCAGCAGAAACTCCTGGCTCTGGATTGATCTGGTTTCCCAGGGCCAGCTCAGCAGGTCTAGAGAGTCTCTAGCAGTTCCTCCAAAGCTCGGTCTGACAGAACACGCTGCAGAAGTCAGAAGGGGCAGAAACATGGGACTGTTGACGTTGTGCAGTGCTCATTTCTGCCCAAATAATCACATTAGGTACCCCATACACCCAGATGCTGAAAGCACCTGCAATCACTGTCAGTTCTAATTCCCCTCCTTCCTCAGCACAGGAGCCATCTAAGACCTAGGTCAAAAGGGAGGCAGATTCCCCCATCTATTATCCCGGTCTCTGTACCTATGCTCCAGCCTCCAGTGCCGAGTCCAGGATCTGACATGCTGGAACAGGAGCCAGAGGAAGTAAAGCTGGGCTGTCGAGGCGGAAAGGAGAGGAAATCATGTCATCTACATGACAGATGTTCAAAGATTTAAAAGGCAAACAGCAAAGAAAAGCTGTCATACATAGCGGCTGTGGGAGGCCAGGTTGGAGGCACGCTGAGGGAAGGGGCCATAGGAGTTTGGGCATCCTTGTAGCCTGGATTGGGCTTCAAACACACTGCATAGCATAGCAAGGGTCTGCACATCATGTAGCTGTGAGTAATGGGCCAGCCTGGGAAGGGAAAAAGAGAGAGTATGAGAATGAGCAGTGTTCACTGGAAAAAGCATCGAGAATCCAGTGCAATCATCTTCAAGCCTGTTGCATAAATCAGTTTTTTGATTCCCACTGCGTGTGCACTCTGCAGGGCCGGGTTGTCTTTTCAGTCTTATTTCTGAGAGGCCAAATTTGCATTCTGGTAACACTTATGGTCTAACATGACCTCTTTTTTCCCCTTTTATTTCCTCTTATTTCTCTGCAGTAGCAGTTGGCCTGATTATCTCAGGTTTCTGCAGCTTCAAGAACAAGGACTATAAAAACAACTTTAATTGGATGTAAATCTGGAGCCATTCTACTCACTTGCAGGAATAGTGTCTTTTTGAGAAGACCCTTGACACATAAGCCTCTTGCATCGAGATCACATTGGTACAAAGACTAGGAACTGTGTTCCTCTCCCACCTCTGCCTCAGAGCAGGAGAGCGCCACGACAAGCAATCGTATGTAACGCATGTCACACACATCCTGTGCCTCTGAATGGAATCTATCAACAGATAATATCAGTTACTAATTACCCACTTCCTGAAGAGGTTCACTGTTCACAGGAGGACACTTCTGCCTAACACTCATCCGAAGAGAGGAGTGGAACAAGCTCCCAGTGTGCTATATGGCAGCAGTGGATCTGATCTGATGGTGAACCAAGCAGTTGAACCCAAACATTCATTTAGGAGGTGCTCAGTGGAAAACCACAACTTGAATTTCTAAACGAGGCCCTGTGGACGTGCTGCAAAGCAGAGCTCCAGCTCTGCTCATGTATGTTCAACCTTAGCTGAGGCCAACTGCTGCCTCCTATGTGCCACAAATTGCACTTGCAGCTTTCCTCCTTTATAATATCTCAGGCTTGAGAGAAGAAATACAAATTGTGTAGGGGTCCAAGTCTGAAACGATGCCATGCTATGCACACAATTATGAAGGCTCTGCTTCAGAGAACATTCCCCCATTCCCTCCCTAGCTTTCAGAGACCTACAAGGATTCCAGTAATTGACGTCCAAATGGATGTTGTGCCCATGGTATCTCCAAATCTGGGTCAGACTTCGGTCCAAGACAGAGATCAGTTGCTACCATGGCTAGTGACCAAACCTGGTGAACAGGAAAGAAAAGTGTCAAACCTACAATTAGAAAAGGAAGCCGACAGTCTCCCCGAGTTTCGGTGTACATAAATTTACTCGTTGGTAGATCATAATGGAGCTTTTCAATAACAGGGAGCATTTCCAGCCTCTGCGTGGAAGACAACATATACGATATCATTAACCAGAAAGAAATGCTCTCTCTGTCACTTGCCTTAAGGCTGAGTTAAACTAACTGTTAGCATAACACACTATTAATGCATTTTATATTCATAAACCTCAGAAAGGTTTAAATTTGATAGAGTTCTTGGGTTTAGAGACGTCTGGTGGCAGAAAGTTTACTGATGAATCCTTACGTGCCTAAAAACCATCTTTTGATTCATTGTGTTACCAGACATTTCTGTTCTCCCAGTGCAGTTCAGCGTAGACACGAGTAGTTTGCCATTTCTACTGCAACAGTTCAACTCTTTCATACACCAAGTTCCTTCTTGGATTATCTCCCTCTCCTCTGAAAGCAGTTCCTTCTCTTCAGTCTCCACATCACTGATTGTGTGTGACCACATTAAATCTAAAACTGCTTTTTCTGCTATGCTTTATTAAGATGAAGCGATTAGTACATGCTATCCCAGGAAGAACAAAGCTCCTGGTTTGGCATGAGAAAAGAACAAGAAAAGGAGTGTGGTGCTGGAAAGAATTGGAGGCGACAATTAGAGCTGACAACACAGAAAAGTAGAGAAAAAGGAAGCACTCCAAGTATGAAGAGCAGCAGCAAGGAACAGGAACCCCCCAGCTGCTCACTGAGCTGAAGAGAAAGCAGAGAAACTGAAACAAGGACAGGCCTGAGTACAAGAGAGCACAGAAAATGGTAAAGACGCCCCTTCCTATGCTGTTAAAGAGCAAGAGTAAGCCCAGGTTGGCTCCGTGTTGGCTAGGAACAAGGCAAGCTGCAATACAGGCCAGACAGGATAGTTATGTGAGGCAGGGAAAACACGGCATGGAGCTATCACAGAAGATCTTGCTGGGGTTATTCCAGTAATTAGTTTTCCCTTGACTAATCACTGGATCTTTTAATGTTTTGAGCAAGTCAGGAAACACACACACTGGTGCACTGCAAGTAGCCTCACCAGGTCTCGTGCCTAAATGCCTTTTTTTAGTTCAATCTATGGGAAAGTTTGCCTACAAGACAGGGAAAGCCTGAAGCAGCTAAGAGAAGAAACTACGTATTTTAAATCACCACTCAAGCTTCAGTCCAACACGAGGCAAACCAGACAGAAAAAAAAAAAAGACAAATAGATGTAGCTTCTGTCAATCTAGCAGAGCCCAACGTGGAGTCATCATTTTGCAGTAAGACAACAGTTTAAGCTTATTTCTGCCTGGATCAGGTAAGTCTATGCCTGCTCCCTGCCCAGATCTAGGGAGAGCCCAATGCTCAGCAGGCGCCTGGGCTCCTCTAGCAGCACTAGCTCCCTCCCATCTCCTTCAGGCAGCCCTGAGTGCTGTCAAACGCTCAGCACGCTGCACTGGACTGGTCCTCTGGAAAACGATGGGCCACAACAGCCTTTTTTCTCACATTATCAGCTGAAGGTAATTGCCCAGTCCATTTCTGCAGCTGGATGCCCGGACTCTAAGCTCTCCTGAGGAGAAGGTTGCTGCAGTTCACACCCACTGCCAACTGAGATGAACACTGAGCTAATTACAACAGGAATGATTACATAAGGAAGCCAAAATCACTGATCAAAACGCTGACAGCAGCTAGGCAATTTGTATACAGTTACTTCACTCGCTGACTCAAAAGCAAGCTGCCTTCTTAGCTCTGCCTGCAGGAATTCCCTGAAAAAAAAACGTTTGACTCAATTTGGCAAAGGGCACGAAACAATCCACTCGCAGCCCTGGCAAGAGCTCTCTTGATGCCAAGAGTCAATGAGGTGGAGAACACCTCCTCTGCAGCTCATCCCCTGGCCTTGGTTTATCAGCCATTTCAGGGATTCCTGGGAATAGCTGGTGCACCTGGCTGGCTTGGGAATGGCTCTGGCATCGAGGTGACAGTGTAAGGCATTTGAGGTTAGCCCAGCACGCTGGAAAGCTCCAGTTCAACACGGTACCTGTACGAGATCCCTCCGTCCAACGGCCAGGGCCGAGGCAGCATTCTTCTGGCAAGTCTCCTGGATGTTATTCACATTCAGTCTGAAAAGAAAGGTGATAACTCAGCTTTGGACTGTTACCTATGAAGACAGGAGGGATGAAAGGGATGCGGCAACAGCTAATAACCCAGAAGGGCCTGATCAATATGAGCCTGCAAGATGATCAGGATCCTATCCCTCCCTTCCCTGTAATTGAGGGATTATGCCCCCACGCTCTGGCAAATCCCACTACTCAGGTGCAACTTTTTGCATCAACTCCAGCTCCAAACTAACTGGGATTGATCCTAAAATACGTCATTTCCAAGGAAATATTGTATCAAACTCGTGTCAGAATATTATCAAGCCAAGATTTTTTCTTGCTCCTCGAAGTTGGTGCCACTGGTTACAAGACACAGTTCTCATCAGCCTGATCACCAGCTCAGCTTGACCTGGAAGGAGTGCGCTGTTCCCTGGGAAGCAGGCCAGTATTCCTCCTGGAGACATCCAGAGAAGAAAGTTCCAACAAGTCTTTTTGAAGGAATTTCTAGTAACATAGAAAAAGAGTTCTTCTTTTTTTTTTTTTTTTTTTTTTTTTTTTTTTGTCCCTTTTTTTGGAAAGGGAAGCCTGCTTGTTTCCTGAATGTCTAAAGACTAGAAAATTTTATGAAGGACCAGAGAGTATTACCAAAGCTTCTTACTTAAGGAGATAAGAATTGAGGAATGGAGGTTGCATAACTGTTTTTGACTTTTGAATTTCAGTAGCTGAATTAGACACTTTGGAAAAAGAGCGCCCTCGTTCAGAAACAGAACTTCATCCTTTTGGTTAAAGTGGGAGATCCTGCAGTGCAGACACTCTCATATAGCACCAAATCTACAAGGGTAGGAGGCATCCTAAAAACTTCTGAAGTTAAAAACCCTTATGAGTCACGAACAGTTTTAGAGCATGAGAATATGCATCTGTGGGAAATTTTAAACCTGTACTCTTAACTGCAGCGTTCTTCAACATGATACTTTAAGAGCAAATTTGTACTGGTAATTTCTCTCTTTATCTGATGAAAAACTGAACCTGTAAGGTTTGCAGCAATTATGCTGGAGCACCTCTTCAGGCTCTGAATACAATACGCCATCAGCAATTTCCTCTGTCACATGTTTCAGATTTTTAAGAAACAAGTCCCCTCTCAGAGGCAGAGAGAGACACTATAAAAAGCAGCCAGGCAAGAGCAGAGGAGGAAGAGAAGGAAGCATCAGTGCGGACTGATGTCAAGATTACAAAGCACAGCTATGCCAGTGACAGCTGCTGTCACTTGGAAGAGGGTGGCAGCCTGTACTCACATGTAGAGCTCTCCTAGCAACTTGTGCACTGGCAGCAAGCAGGAAATATCCTGGATAATAACTTTCCCAGCAGCTTTGATGGGTCGGTTGTTGGCATCTGTCCCTTCCCGTTTGCTTTTCCATCTCCTTGATTTCTGCAGGACAAATGGAAACGTATTACTAGGGAGCAGGGCAGCAGGCCAGGAAACAATGCACTAGGGTCAAGAATAATGCAAGCAGCACCCAAACCTGCCTTTCAGAAGGCTCTGTGTTACCCTGGGAAACATCCATGACATGCCCAGGAGAACAAGCATCTCCATCTGTAGGAAGTGAAAAGCAGGTCAAGGCAGTGAGCTCAAGGTTTAACTCACTCAAAAAATATTTTGTGAGTTCCCCTGTGAAAGCCAATAAGAGAACAAATCAGCATCAGGACGCCAATCAAACCCAAGAAGGTTTGGCAGGAGGATCATTCAATTATCATTCTCATTAGGGATCTGGTCTGGGAACCTCTGTGCACAGATCAACACTAACTTCAGCCAAACTTCTGCACAGAAACATGTAGGAGGAAGCTTCTGTTTGCCATTAGCTTCAGGACAAGCTGACAGATCCAGAGTCTCTCTTTCGGTCTCTTCTTTCAAGCTCTGACTCCACCTCTATTTAGCACCAGGACAGGGCTCCCACCTCTCCTGCTTTATCAATAGCTTCAGACAAATAACTGGCAGATGATAAAGCAGGGCCCAGGTTTTCCCAGCAAGGATGCTCTGGTACCACACGCGGAGCACTTTACAGCTGGCTCAGGACATAAAGAAAGGGGGAAGAAAAACAGCAGAGGAATCAACACAAGTGAACAGAAACCAGAAGCCAAGATCCCAAATACTCCCCGTAACAGACACAGAGGTCATCTTCGGCCAAGCTGCATAAAGTCACCTTGGCCATAGGAAACAAAACAGAGTATTTGGCTGGTATCCTGGCCTCTTCCAGCCCCTCGCTCCCTAGGATGGTAACAAGAGGGGAAGAGAGGACATGCAGCAGCGTGACGGGCAGGAGGCACTGGACATCTAGTGAAGGGAGCACTGGCTGCTAGGCAGGGCAGAAGAGCTTACTCGTGGCGGTCAATTATGGAGGGCTTCCTATATGCATGTACGGTGCGGTTTCCTATACCGCACAATAAGCAGAACTGTCCATTTGAAGAGGCCAGCAGAGCCGCCGGTGCTGAGCGCTCTGCAGGACAGGCCAAGTCCACTCGGGCAGCACTGCGGTGCCCTGGAGAGCAGCCTGGGCTGGAGGAAGGGCAGAGCCCGGGCCTGCAAGAAGGGCCACCTGGGCTGTGGGCGCTAGCCGGGCTCCAGGCTGGCTGGTTGCTCACTTGCCTTTGCCCATGATTTTGCCATCTTGCGGGAACCTGAGCAGGCTTATCATAAACTACCTTAAAGACAAAAGAGAAAAAAAAATGGGACTTTTAAGAAATTAATTCCTTCTTCACTGCCTGCCTGATGGAAGCTTAGGCCAATGTGCTGACCATGGTTGACTAAACCGCTAGCACATGCCAGAAGCAGCAAAACCTACGGGTTTGCTGCAGGTGACAGAGGCTCAGAGGCCTAAGCCCAGACTTGACAGTAGGTGAAGGAGGTGCTTTAGACTTGAGGGAATTGAGGGTGGAATTCCCGCTGTCCCCCAGAGCAAAGAGGACCGGAGCTCACATGCAGTCCAACACGCAGAAGTGTTGAACGCTGGCTGGGAAAAGAACAACGAGCTCTCAATGCTTTGGAAAAGATGGTTGACTGGGGCCTCTCAGCTATATCCCCCCAAGTCCTAACCAATCCAGGCAGAATTTGCTCTCAGTATTTACCTGCTCCATCACTGCCCCTGAGCAGAGGAAGGTGAGCTGGAACATGATCCGATAGTTGAAGAGAACTCCTCTCACTTCCCTGATCAAGTCACTCTGGATCAGCTCTCACTCTCATCCAAGTGGGGACTACACCTCTTCAAAAATTCCTAGAAACAGCTACCTCTCCCAGGCTGGAGGACGTGGACTGTATTACAACAAGGTCCCCACACAAGCGTGGTACCCGTAACTCCATTCCCCGTGAGAGCAGCCAAACGCTGCCTCCCGTGCGAGGTGAGGAGCTGCTGATGCTGCCAAACCCCAAACTTAAGTGAAGTAAGCTTGGGAACCCCAGCGTGGCATCACGCCAGCACAGCAAGAGTGCAGGCATGGTCCTGGAAAGGCTCGTGGGCTGCCCCCACAACACTGTCCCCCAAAAGCCTTCACTTGTGCTTCTACTGCACCGGCACGAGGGCCCAGGTGTGCTGAGGCTCTCAGTGCCCTCTTCCCAGGAACAGATTCACCCTGCTCCTGCAGACTGAAGCAGCCTCCTGACAGGCATTTCAAAGGCCAGAAACATGGACAACACATATCACTTTCCACAAGTCATTCAATCACTTGTTGTTTTCAGAACGACAACAGATGAGGATGAGAATGGAGAAGAGATCCCATGAATGGTTTCCACCGCTCACTGCTTGCATGTCACCAGACAAATGAAGACACTAAATGTATCAGAGCCTTTTGAAAACTTGGACTGACAACCAAATCTTCCTCACTTCTTCCTCCTAGAGCTGCCTGTTTACTGGCAGAAAGAGCAGCCCTAATTCTTTATCGGTGCAGCTCCAGGGGTAGAGTTAGACAACAGCCATATGCCGTCAATGCTACACTTCCATGACCACCACTTTCTGCCCACAGAGCTGTGATAGAAGAAAATCACAAGGCTACATGTACAGTCATGATCAAAAATAAAATCTCACTTTTAGAATTCGTGTTTCATTCTGTTAGATACAGCAATAAAATGCTGGGAAGAAAACTACAATCAGAAGCATGGGGACATTATGGAAGAGGCAAAGCTCATCACCTTTAGCAGCAGGGGAGGATCCTTTTCAAACCAAATAATCACTGGTGAGTTACCAGAGTACCTCTCCAGCAACCAGTACCTGCGTACTTTTAACAGGGGCTAACAGAGCCAAGGAGAGCTCTAGTTTGAGCCTCTCCAGCCAAGATGCACCACAAGGTTCCTCTCTCCCCTTCTGCTCCACCTCTTCTTCCAGGTGAATTTTCTACCATGGCTTTATTGAAAAGCACCCGTGTGGCTCACAGGCACCAGGACAGAACAAAAGATACATCTCTTCCTACGGGCTGGAGTGCAGGTCATGGAGGGGAGCAGGGAACATAAGGGTTGGAGCTAAAGCAGAAATCAACATGCATGCACCAAGCTAACTCTACTGACAGCTGAAGGTGGAAAACCAGAGGCCTTCTGTATTGCCCCCCCAACATTTCTAGCTGTTTCTGCCATCTATAATCCATGCCAGGGAGAACTGCACCTATCCAGCTGCTCCTGAGAATTTAAGAGGAGAGGAAGAAAAGAAAGGAAAAAGCGAGAGTGAGAGCAAATTAAGACTCATCAGTCCCTCAGAGCACCAGAAAGAAAGAAAGGAAAAACAGAGAATTTATGACAGTCACAGGGTTGGAGGAAACAGCAGGGAACAGCACTGAATAATAACTAAAAAAGCCAGCCTGCACCTGCACTACTGTACCCAAGGCTGTAATTTGCTGCAATCTGAGGTGATAACGATGGCAGTAAATGGGTTACATGTAGCAACAGACAGCCCAAGAATAAGCCACCAACTGCTTCGTAGCAACCACCATTATCACTGCATGCTCAGCAGAACTGGTTCCAAAACGCTGCGCTCCTGCTCGGAAAGGATGCTCGACACTTGGGTGTGTGTCTCCGGCTCCTGCTGAGGCAGGCAGGGCTCTGCGGAGCGCCAGCGAGCGTGAAGAGCCTGTTTCACCAATGCATATGCAAACTTGCTGGGTTCAGGGCATCAAGTGGTGTCAGCAGGGCAAAGGGCAGGGCTGCAGAGAGAAAGGGACAGCCTCGATGCCAAAGATTAAGCAGCATTAAGGCATTTGCAAAATAAAAGGGTTAAATGAGCTCAAAAGCAGATGGAGGTTGTTTCTAGGAAAAGTAGTTTTCCAGTGGTAAGCACTATGTATAAAAATTGCTGCTTCCCTGCAAAGTTATCTTTTTGCAGCCTCAACAAGTGCCTACAGATTAACCCCCTGAGAAGGTGATGTGGCACCGTACGGAGTTTCTCTGAGAAATAATCAACATTTACTATGTGCCGCATCGCCCACAGTACCTGACAACTTCCATAAAAGGGCTAGAAATCTGAGGCGCTTTGAGTCAGGCGTCCCACAGCAGGAAAATTTCTTCAGAGCTTTCAGCAATTAGTGGCTGTGACATGCCCTGAAGCACGGACATTTCCAAATTGGAGGCCAGTCATTTTCTTGCAAGAAGAAATTATTTCTCCTTCTAGTCTTATAAGCTCTTGCTCTTCTGACTACATGGAGCACGCCTGCCTGCCTGAACAACCCATGTCCTCCTCCGTGCACACCCATGTTGTTACCCTGGCCACTACTGCCCTCTTGCAGAGCATGGTTAGGCTCTCCCAAAGGCTCTCCACAAACAGAGTCTTTTGGATTTTGCACCTCGTTTTTAAGTACACTTTACACAGAACAATAACTGCATCACATTGAAGTAAGTGAATTAAACTGTGGGCACTTGCATGCCACAATTCTCCACAGCAAAAGCTGGCACGTTTCTTGCTCGTTTTTCCTGCTTGGAGCCAATTCTTGATTCAGGACAGAGTTTCATTTCTTGCCTCCACTGCTCACATTTCCTTATTAGCTCTTTGCAAGAAAACCTTTGATGGAGTAAATTACTTCTGGTTTCTTTCACCAGTATAGTCTTAGAGCTGTAGTCATTAAGAAGTCTTGATCCTATTATACCAAGTTCAATTAGCTGTTACTGGATTCTATTTTATTCCCTGCTGTCTTTATAAAGAGATAGCAGGAAGGCCAGCAGCTAAGAGAAAAACAGTTGTTTGCATGGACATTAAGAATGTGAGACCTAAAAAGATCATCTGTAAGGTGAAGTTGAAATTGGGATTTCTAGTGTTGCCTGCGCTTGGCAGATGCCTGATAAGACGACAATTGCCCAAATTTACAACACAGCTTGGGCAACATTGTGTCATCAAGACGTTCACATGAAGTTTAAGCTTGAGGACATGTTGACCTGACTAATAGAAAATGCCTGCAAAAGCAGTTGTGCAAGGACAAGGGCCAGGAGGAGGGAGTGCCTGCCAGGGCGGCTGCAACTGCAACTGCTCAAGCAGAATGCAGGGTGGTGCAATCCCAAGGGCCGGGAGAAGATCCCAAGTTAAGCACAAATTCTATATTTTGCTCCAGAAAAAAAACAAAAACAAACAAAAAAAAGAGAGGTTATGGTGTACTGCACTGGGAAGAGGCAGCTCATTTTAATGAGGTGACAGATCACTGTCAGCAACTCAGTTTGCTTCTTCCCCAGTTCTTCCCCAGTAAGGATGGCCATGCCAGCCAGTGGCTTGCTGCTTTTTAATGCTATATTCCAGCAGCTCCTCCTCCTCCAGCAGGGCTTCATTTTTTTTCCAGAAGTGAGGCACTCTAATGCCAGTCTCATCAGTTGGCTGATGATGCAGGATAATCATTCAACCCCTCTGCAGTGCACTCCGCTTCACAAGAGGCTGATCCTAGCTCTCTCTTCCACTTACCCCTTCGCATCCTTTCCTGACTGCAAGGCCAGGGATCGTAGGCATGTTCTAATTCAAGATTTGTAACCCTCAAACTAGCATCTGCTCCTGTGCATGCACACACGTGTGCCCGCGTCTGGAAGCCCTAAGCCCTGGGTGGAGGGCAAGTCCCCCACCTTGGTGACCTGGTCTGTCTTCTGGCACAGATTCTGCTAGTGAAACAACCTCTTGTGCAGGTTACTCAAAGTCAGGTAGGTGGCACTTTATTCTTGGGCCCTTGGGCAGAAGACAGGATTATATCAAGGACAGCATTAGCACAGCGCACAGTACCGGGAAGTCGTTAATTGCTTGTATGGACCAACGTCGCCGGGCAGAGCGAGGAGACATCTGTATGTGAAAACATTATACCCAAGAAAAGGGAAGAAAGATACCAAGAAAATTAAAGGCAAAGGTAAGTAAACTGAAATGAAAAGTGCCCTGAAGCAGCAGAGTAAAAGACATCATTCCCAACGGTTCTGTTACACAACGGACAGTTGCAAACCAGTATTCCCCCCTTTCATCCACACACAATTGAAGGGTGCAACATTACCTAGAGCTTTGGCAAAGCACGGGCTGCTGCATCTGTGCCTCTCGCTAGGCTCCGTGAGAAAGTTCAGTGACCACAAGTATGAATAAAGTCTTTCAAGGGGAATTGTATTGCTGCAACAAGCAGTGAACTGCAGCAAATCGGTGGCAGTGTGGAAGACAACACCTTGATGCTCCACACACCCCGGCTTGAAGCAGTTTCCCCCCTCCTGGCTGGTGAGGTGGGCAGCTCAGTGCTGTACCAGTCACATAATTTTTAATGTAGCTACCCAGAGCCATGGCACAGAAATCTGCAGCAAGCTGGGCAAATATCCCTGCTTCCCCAGACATCCCTTTAAAGTCCTGCATCCTCCAGGACTTTGTTCACTAGAACCTGCTGCGACTGTTTACTGACATTTTAAACAATAAAAGCCAAATGCCAGGATATTTGGAAGGGTCTAGAGACCCTGCTAGTTGGATGGGTAATGAGGAAATTGCTGTGACAGGTTGAGAAACTCATTCAAGCTGGGTTAGCAAACAAATTCACTGGTTGACTATGCAGAGTCTCTCAAGTGCACTTTCTCTATGAATTTGTGTGCATTTAAGTACTCAACACAATATTTAAAGCTACTAAAAACAAATGGGATCTCTCATAAAACATTATCATGCACTTACTTGAAAAAAAATATTTTCTGTTACACTTCTGTGAGAATCAACACAATCAAAAGGGGAAGACCAGGATTATTAGTTTTTTTGCTCAGTGTATTTGTATTTTTCATTTAGCTGACAACAGGGAGTCAGCCCTATCAGCTGTGCCATGAGCCTCTCCTTTCCCTTGCATCTCACTGCCAGGAGGCACCAGGGTCAAAGCTCCACGTATGCAGTGGCTGGCTGAGCAGCTCTGGAGAAACAGAGACCGGGAGACCAAAGCCTGCTAACTGCCAACATCTAACTACAAGGCTTCTAGATCCCAGTAACCAAGTACCACACCAATTCTTCTTTAAAAAAGAATCCAGGTTCAAAAACCTGATGGCATCGCCACAGGAGAGATAGAGGTTCTCCTTTCTGCTGACTACTGTTCTTCAGTGTTTTGGTTTTTTTGCAGAGGAGAAGTAAAAAAGAGGGAAGAAGAAAGGAGGGTAGCTGGGTGAAGTGATGTGCATGTGGGTACATGGATTAAACAAAAAAGCTCAACACAGATTTAGTTCTTGACTACTACAAAGATCTCTGGTGGCTTCAGCAGCTCACCGCTCTTTATGGCAACATAAGACTATTTTCTGACAAGCAACATGCAAACTATATAAATATATATGTGTGTATGTGTGTGTGTGTGTGTGTGTATATATATATATATATATATTTGTTAATGGTAGCAATGCCAGTGGTTGTTGCTAGGGGATTTAGGTTTAAACACATGGTTTTCT
>VZSV01000154.1:1205154-1234809 GCA_013398735.1 Nothocercus julius
AAAGGTTTAAAAATCACAGCAATGAAATGACATAAAAATATCTAGCATTGATCTAACAAAGGCTGAGAGATCAACTCCTGAAGAGCCAGGAAACTTTTCTCCATGCCTTTGTTGAAAAGAAACAGATTTTTTTTTAAAAAAGTATTTTTTGAACTGGCTCCCTGCTGGGGCTCTTGCTCTTCTTCTAACACAGCCTGTGAGGAGATAGTTTGGCAGGGGAAGGGGAATATAGGAATTTTCTTTGGCTTTCAGTAGACATGGTTACACACATGCTTCATGCTGCAGATTTCCCCTGTCCTGACGAAAATCTTATCACCATCAATATGAGGGCTGGGGAGAGAGGTCATATGAAATTGCACCAAGCTGCTTCCACACATTATTTTTAGCCTTGTCTGTCATCTTAGAGAGCTGCATGTCAGAGACAAGCATGCTGCAGAGGACAGGGCTAGCTCTTTAAATAAACTCCCCTGCAAAGACTAGAACAGGCTGTAATTCTTGTATCAGGCACTGCCATTTTCTTTCCTCATCATGAAAGTGTGTGTGGAACAAGAACAGGATGGGGCTCCGAGGACCTTTTGGCATCTGTGCGGAGGCAAAGCTTTCCATGGGAATGGAGGCTCTTCCCACAGCTGGCAGGTGGACTGACTCAGACCAGCCAAAAGCAGGACACAGCCCCAGAAGGGTCTGTTGTCATGTCCAAGACTACAGGAAAAAAAAAAACTGAGAATTCTTTCAGTACCAAGGAGAGATGAGGGGTCAGCATTGCCCTCTGCTCCCCTGACAAGTGTTTCCAAGCCCCACTACAGCAGAGTGCAGACAGCACTTGGTTTTCCTTGAGGTACCTGGAAACTCAGTCGCGGCAGCAGACGTGGACCATCAACCCAGGGCAGGTCACTTGAAAGCCCTGAAGTCCCAGGCTCTCAGGAGAAGCAGATTCCTGATTTTTTCTAGGCCATCCTGCATCCTCCCTGCTGAAGCCCAGCATTTGTTTCTGAGCAAGCTGCATGGCCCATTACTCCCACAGCATCTGCTCTGGGCACGCTGGGCTGGTTTGCGACTATTCGGCCACCCTACATTTAGCAACTCATCTTCCCTTACCCTCTTCCCCAAAGGAAGCAATCCTACTCTTGCCCCAAGTCTAGCTCGTACTCAGCAGTGCTAACAAGAACTACACCTTAAACAGAGGTACACGGATTGGAAGCCCTTTGGGGGAGGATTCACAGAGGAATTAATTTTGTTTACAACAATCCAAAGGGACATATCTCCCTGACAGACACCTGTAAAAGAAAGAACCCAAATATGCCCTGTAATCCAGCAGAAGCTGCCAGTAAGGTGTAGAGGGCCCCAAACCTTTGCAGCTATGTACATCAGGGAGTGCAAAGTAGAGAGGCCTGTGTGTTTTTCTCGAGAATCTAACTTAAGTGTCAGATTTCAACCCTATATGACACAAGAAGAGACAGCGTGATGCACTGAAGAAAGCTCTGATGGTCAGTCTAGACATATCAAAATAAGCAGGTCAAATGCTAGAGAGGATTAGTAAAGAAGTTACCAGAAGGAGACAAATCAATGTGACATTTTTAGAGCTGCTTATAAAGGGGTTCCTTCTTGAGCAGAACATGAAGCTTCTGTTGCTAGTTCACACTGTATAGCTGCAATGCTCTTAGCCATATGAAAGGAACGCATGTCATTAAAGCTGAAGGGTGAAGAAAGGTTTTCTGGTCTGGTACTTACCCTCTCTTTGTAGTAGAAGGAGCTGATGGAGACCTGCTCCTTCTCGCTACGTGTGGGACTGCCACTGTACAAACGCAGATTGCCCGGAGTCTCCGTACGGATCTTCATTGGAGTAATGAGGCCACTATGGTATGCTGATAAAGCTGACAGGGACCTGGGAACAAGAGCATACACATTCAGGAGCTTACATCCAAACTGCAGAGGAGAGGAGCCTTGCATGAACAGCTCCAATAATCCATGCTGGTGCATAGAAATCGGTGTCTCCACTGACAGCCAGTGAAATAAGGGCCCAGCAAACACTAAATGCCAGTAGTGCTAGCAGAGGATTGACATTTTCCTGCCTTTTCATGCACTGCTGTGCTCAGGCTGTGGTGTGACAGAGGCACATGACAAACGCGACGCAGGGCACTCACCTGGGCGTGGGCTCCGTGGGGGACACGGCTCGGTGCATGGTCATGGGTCTTGTGAAATACACCAGGTACCCTGCAAAGACAGGACACGCTGAAAGGAGCTGCTTACCCCGCTACGGTTTCAGGTGTTACAGGCAGGCAGCTGGTTGCCTGTCCATCATTTTGAGCACTTCTAAACCATAAGCAGACAACTGCATTTTCTCAAGCCAAAGGCACTCCTTTCAAACTCTTTAATTTAAAGGGCATGTTCTGTGGAGGTGGTGGTCTTAAGACCACCAACTCAAGTGGCTTTCAGGGGTTACAGAAAAGAAGGTAAAGGAACAAAAACAGGTTCTTGTATTTTAACTCTTCACCAGAGTTTGTCAAGCACTCAGATGCTCCAGAGGGAAGGGTGGTGGCAAACACCTATGCAGAGAAACTGTTATAGCTGGTAAGACTCTTCTCTTCAAAAGGCCATGTGAAGCTAACACACACTCACAAGCTTCATCCCACTTGCCAGCATCTCAAGTATCTTCAGCCACCCACTCTGCTACCAGCGTTCCAGGTTTCACTGAGCCTATTCAATGCACTATTCTGCTTTACTTTTGCTGGAAAGCTGGTGTGGTCTATAGGAATATAGAGCAGCTTTCAAAACACACTCAAATTTACACGTGGTCAGGTCCAGAGGAGTTGTGCTTGAATCTGAAACAGCTCAGTGAAACACAGCTGCTCTTACACAGACCTTAGCCTCTTCCTTAAGGATGCTCTTTGCACTATGTGCTCTCCTGGAAACCTGGACAATGGTATTCCAGCTCCCGTTGCGGGAATAGTCTCCCTACGACCCCCTGGGAAAGTCATTTTGGACAAGGGGAAAAATGCAGAATGAAAAAGGAGTGGATAATAACACAAATACTGCTTCAGCAAAGGGTAAGTTCGGTCCTAAGTCACAGAAGCGTTCTGAAGGCTGAGAGCCAGAGTGTGTCCAGCAGTTTGATGCTGCTAAGAGCGCACTGCATAGGGAAATACTAAACTCCCAAACTTCTGCAAAAGAGAGGTCTGTTAACACGTCTGGCATGCCACAAGCCAAAGGCCGTCTGTTCAATTATTCCTGGATTTCCAGATGGAGATGCTAAAATACTGCATGCAACACCTACTGCAAGCAGTTACTAATATAGGCGATTATCTATAAGGTTATCACAGTACCATCACTCCAGCACAACCGCTTTATTTCTTGACCAAAGCCTTGTATTGTTCAGAGACAAGTACTCCCCAAAACACCAAAAGGACCGTTCCCAAAAAGGTAGGTTTTGAAATATATCATTGATGGGGCTAACCTGCACCACAGAACCTGGCTCCAGAGGTCCGTGGAAATGGGATGTTAGAGTCCTGGTAGGATCCATAAGCATTGGAGACCCGTGCGAAGGTGGGCAAGGGGGGTGTTACGGAGTTTGACAAGGCGTAGGGATTGCTGGATGTGCTGTCCTCTTGGTTCTGAAACAGAAGGCACCCCAGGTTGCACTCCCGCTGCCACAGAAAGGAAGGTCAGCTGGAACGCGGCGCGTGGCACTGCCAGGCAGCCCCGGGCAGGTGCCAGAGCAGAGAGCACGGCTGTGTGGTCTGCCTGCGACGGCAACATCAGCTCCATTCACAAGCACTTCGTGGAAGGGGCTTCTGCTGCTGCTTGCCCAGAGAGCTGCTCTCCCACCACAGCCGTGCTGAAATTCAGAGCTTAGGGGGGAAACAACAGTCTCAAGGCATGACGGTGCAGAAAATCTGACCTCCACACTCTGCTGTTCTTTCAACAACAACAAAACAAGGAACTGGCTAAATGTGGTGCCCTGGTCATGCGAGTTGGATAGAGTATCCTTAAAGAGGAACACCACAAAACTGTGGGGTGGCAAATGCAATTTGCCCATCTTGGAGTGAGGGAGGCAAGCGATATGAGCCAGGTGTGAAATAGCAGAAGACCTCAGGCCTGTCCAGAGGAATTCTGGCAGCAGTCAGCACGTACTTGGTGGAGCACTGCAGCTCGGGACTACAGGAATTCTTTGAAGGCAGCAATATCTTGCTCACGTCAGATTTCTATAACATCAGTGAAAGTTCTCATTCTTAAAACAGTACAGCTGAAATCAAGCAGTGTTAAGATCAGCCATTCACAGAATGGTTAAAAAAAAATCCATAAAAAGCCCTTATTTGTAACAAATAAACAAAGTCTCTTGGAAAAGAAAATTGAGGAGACTCCCTAGCCTTTCGTGAGTGCTAAAGCACCCATCCCATTACACTCCACCCACAGACCAGACACCTGGCACAGAGATGCCAAGTAAGTATCACAGAATTCTCAGCAAAGGGCACAGTGTGACTCTGATTTATCCACAGTGCCATCACTGCAAAACCTCATCACGAGGATTCAACAAAAACAGATTTTTCACAACTTTGTTTAAAAGAAGAAAACACCCCCCTAGAATAGAACTAGTGGGATCCTTGGCTAGAAATAGGGAGGCAGAGACATCTGCCAATGCCTTCTAGAAAAGAATGAAACTACCAACTCCCTGAAGAGACCCCCATCTTCTTCCACAGCTGACAGCCATGCCCTGAGTGATCTCTTCCTCTGAGGAGCTACCACACATTGCTAGGGTGTTCCAACCCTCAGGAATTCCATGAATAGCATGGAATAGCTAGCATGAATATTAGGGAGTATGCCAAGCTCCCCACAGCAGCAAGCCTTCCGTGCCTGATTTTCAGAAACAAAACGTATCTGACTGCTGGCTCAGTCTTCCCTGACACTAACCACAAGTACTTACAGAAATGAAAAGGCTAGTTACAAGGGTCTGTTTACATGCCTAACGAGGCCGGACTTGCACTGCCGAGTCAGAAGCACAGGATGCAAGAGAAGACAAGAAACTAGGGCAGAAAACCCGTGCACTTCTCCATACCACAACAGACTCCAGCCAGGAGACCAGCTGACGCAGACAGGGTTCCAGGCAGCTCTGATTCCGCTTCACTTTCTGCAGAGAAGTGTCTTTCAGGATCTGGAATATATACAAGATACAGCTTGATTCATGGTTACATCCACACTTCCCACATTCTTTGTGTTTGCAGAGGAGCAAAGTCACCAGGCTCCAGAGACTAGGAATGGTCAAAGCCGCTGGAGGCTGTGGTGCAAAGACACGCTGCCTGCTTTGAGGAAATACTGCCTGAATTATGAGTCAGGGCACTGTGAACAGTGATCCAGGCTTCCATTTCACTGTTGCTTATATGTCCCAAACCAATTTGTAGCAGCAGAATCAGGCTCTTCCAGAAAGAAGCCTAAACTGATCTACCTGAGGTCAAGCTCAGGTTTAAGCACTAAGTGGCAAGAGAAGACAGCGCTTGCTGCTGCAGAGGGCACTTCAGCAACAACAGGACTTCCTATGCCAAATGATCGAACACCTGGGCTGGAATTAGCAGGATCTGTGTAAAGACCCCGCATTATAAAAGAAGTCTGTCGAAAGGAAGAAAGGGAATCAACATCCAAGCTCCAAAATGTTGTCTTTCTGCAGTTTTGTGCTTAGCTGCTCATTTTACCTATAATGACTGGATGTGTCTGCATGAGGAGGCAGCTGTTAGGGATCTTCTGGCCATACACATCAGCAGGAGAAAGACAGAAGCACTGGAGAACACGTGTTCAAAACGCATTAGCTGAGAAAGGCAAATTCTGGCCTGCAAGGTCAAAGACTCATCCTAGGATTTCCACAACTTCTAACAGCTGAAGCAGTGCTCTGCTGCTGGCCTTCAGCAGCTCACCCCTGCGTTTGGGAGTCGGAAGCCTGGATATCAGGTGTCCAGACTGCGTGTGTGTATACAGCCTGCACACCCTCCCCACACACCTTCAGCAGCTTTGCCTTCATTGAAGCAGTGATGGAGGTCGGGTTGATGAACTGGAAGGACGGTGCAGCGTTATTGGGATACTGCACAGGGAACATCACCAGCATCCGGACTCTGTGATTGCCGCAGTGCACCGACACCGTGCAGCTACGATTCACCGCATCCATCTGCGTGCAGACAAACAAGTGCTCTGTAGTTAGATCTCCAAGGACCTTTAAACTTAAAGAGTGTCTTAAATTCATGCTGAGGGGCTGATTCCTCTACACACCCAGAAGACTAGGTCGTGCTGTTTGCAAGGGCAGTGAAGACAGCGACAGCAAGAACATCAGGCAGAGACAATCAACATTTGCCAGCTGACTGCCAGCCCAACAACCTAGAGATTATACCTAGTCCAGGCCAGCATGCCATGAGCTAGGAAACTGGATGGGGTACGGGGAAAAAGGAGACAGGCAGCTGCCTCAAGCCTCCCACGCCAGTACAGTGCTGAGCCTCCAGCCAAAAGTTTCCACGCACAGGAGGGTTTTCTGTGCAAGGGAGATGCCAAAATCGAGAGCTTGGCAGACTGAGTCCAAAAGAAGTTGAAACTAGATGAGCTGCGAGTACTGGAACGAGTCACTTCCCATTCTGCAATCTAAGCAGAGGGGAAAATATGACCCAGCCTTCTTCAAATAAGAGCCAGTGTACTTACCATGCTGAAGTATCTCCCTTGTTCCCCATGTCTGGGATTAAGCTCTTTCCTACCACCCCAGCCAAGAGAATCTCTATAGCCCAAAATAAACCTTGCTTGGAGCCAGCAGTCACTCTGCAGCAAAGAGGTTCCCCTCAGAAAGCTCTGATGAGCCAGTCTGCCCACATCCCCCTCCTACCCAGCCAGCACACAGAAACTCTCTACCTCTACATTGACATTTCGTATCTGCACGTTGATCAGTGAAAACTCCTGCTGCAGCGTTTGAGGCAGCCCCAGTTGGTCCGTTTTCTTTCCCACTAGGAGATCATTCAGGAAATCTTCCTTTAAGGCTGTCAGAAAAGATGGAGTACAGGCTGAGACAAGGTAGTAATATATGGTCCTTCAGCATGCAACACCAGGAGGCAGCCAAGAGAACAATTTTTCCTCTGCTCTTCAGACACACGGAGGTATGAGTTTTACCCAGAAAAGACCTGCAAGCTGGATGGTCACAGCTGTTTTTCGGAGGAAGGCTTCAAACTCTTACTCTCTGAAGAAACAAAGCTAAACTGCAGCCTCTTGCTCTAGCAGGAAAGAACTGCTGCCAAAGGACTCTCCAGGAGCAGCTCTGGTCTTTGGGATTCACACCTCACTGATCTTGGCTTTCAGAAAGTGCTTGCAAACCAATCTAATGAAGGATTCGGGAGAGAAATATTTCTGGTGCTAGGAGAGGTTCTAATTAATTTGCAGCGGCAGCTTGCATTTAAAGCTGCAAAGCAATCTAGTGAACAACCTTTCAAGACTCATCTAATTGCTGGGTCTAGCTGTCCAGTTCTCCCATCAGAGATTTTCAGGAGGACAAGAACCCTTAAAAGTCAGGGGACCTTTAAACAGACAGACAAGCGCTGCAGAACACAAGGAATTATGGTTACGAGCGCAAAATTACTGAGTTTCAGAAGAATTGGTCTCTACCTGTTATCATGCCTAGCTCGCCTTGATTTCTGCTATACACTCCCATCAGGGCAGGGACACCTCGTCCTGAAGAGGCTTTTGCTGTGGCAGCTCTTCCCAAGAGGTCCCAAAGCAGCCTTTGATGATAGCTCCAAGGACACAAGGAAAGACCTTGGACTCCTGCCATTCTCTCCCTTGATATTTTACAGACTTTTTCTAGAGGAGGAGTGGTGCAGTGCAAGTATTTGTCCTTTCACTAGAGTTTACCTGAGAGTTACTGACTTTGCTACTGGGGCAAAACATATCTGGCTTTATTGCTGCCCAGCTGGCTGCAGATTTGACTAGGTAGGATGCTTAGTCCCTCATTCCTATTTATGATTTTATTATATTGCTTAGATAGACTTCACAACAGGGAGCTGAAAAAAAAAAGGATTAAAAGAACATCAGTAGCTACCAGAGAAGATAATGATTATTTCTAGCCCAAGGCACAATATAACCATCTCTTGAATTTGTGAGTATGGAAGGTGCCCTCCTGTCCTCTTCGCATTCCCCCCCATTCCCTTCCAATTAGTTTTAATCCTCAAAAGCTTAGACATTTGTCTAGATTTCTAGGAATCTTTGACAGACAACAGCCTAAAGGGAGAGTTCTATACTGAAAACACAGTTGGTGAACCTTCTGACTTATCTGCAGAGCCCCGCTCTCTGCAGAGATCCCCCAAAGTGTTTTACTAATATAACATGGAGACTTGGCTGCTGAAGTAAAGCCATCGCCAGAGCAAGCAGCAGTGCTTCAGTGCACGTCAGTAGTACACAACAGGTTTTAGGCTAGAAAGGACTCAAATTCCTACCAAGGGACTTGTGCATTGATCCTGCAGTCAGTAACTGCAGCAAAATCTACTCTACTACAGAAAAATAATGCTAATTCCTTTTAGTTGCGAAGGAAATCTTATCAGAGAGAACTAAACCCAAACACTGTCCTCATCAAGGAGAGCAAAAGAGCTAACTGTGTCCCATGGAAAAAGAGAGATCAGGTAGCTGGAATAAGAACACTTATGGTTGGTTCCCGGTAGAGCAAGAGACACTCTGCTTCCATGAAGCGCTGTGCACAGTGGTGCCTTACATGCATTACCCATTCACCCTCTTCCTCCGTGGGACTCAATTCTCATCTTAAACTGAATTCTTAAGTAGTAGAACGGATTTTCTGGTTATTTGCATTTTTTTCAGCAACAAGAAACAACTATGACCCAAAGACAGTGAAACTAGAAGCTACTAGTGGCAGGGGAAAACATCTGTTTTACAGTTAGGAAGGTTATGATCCTGCTACAAAAAAAAAAAACAAAACGAAAACAACCTTTTTGATAGGACCACCCTGAGATGCCTCTTGACCTTCTCCCTCTTCCCAAACTGGATGTCCATTAACTCTTGAAAGATAATCAACTTGTGCTTTGCTTAACATGGTATTTTCTTTGCCAAGATGCATCTTGCTCACAACACTACAAGAACGAGCGGGTGAAGCTCTGTGAGCCATCACTTTCCTACCTTCCTCATCCCCGTGCCCAGGGTTATGCTGGGGCTCTGAGTCCTGGGGGTGAAGGGTCTTGTCTGGCTCTGGCAGAAGAGAAATCCCATCGATGAGCTCCTCGACTCCGTCCAGGATATCATTAGCACACAGCTGAAAAGAACAAGCGCAGACACACGCTGCACAACAGGCGACCAAGCTGGAGAAAGGGCCAACACCAAACAACTTGCTTCTCCAGGGAGCTACATTTGCAAGGTAGGTCTGTATGTGCAGCAGTCATGGCTTTAAGACCCTGGCACAGTTTCTGTGACAAAGACAGGTTATTTTTCATTTTCCAACATCCTGATCTCTGTCACCTCAGACAGCCTGCAAATTCTCCTGCTCACTTACAAACCCCCTCACTGACAAGACCAGTTACAGCAGCAGAGATTTTACTTGAATCTAAACTAAAGGTGATTTGCCTTTTGTAATTACTCTAATTAGTGTGCATCAAATCTTGTTTCATTTTTAGATCAGATATGACAACAGCACGTTCTTTACTTTTTATATTTACACTGCAATAAGATCTAGAGGCCTGGATATACAATAATGGCCCAACACCCTAGATCTGTATCAAAAAGAGAGACCATGAAAATTTGTGTTTAAAGTTTAGCACAAGAAAACAGAAAGGATGAGGAGAACAAGTTTGAGGAGAAGGAAGAATAAGATTGTGATATAGCAAAGTGCAGCCTTGTTCACAGGCATTGCACTGTTACGTGTGTAGCTTCATGAAGACAAAGACAAGGAACAAAAACTGGGGTGGAGAGGCAGGGCGGAGGAAGAGTTAAGGCTCTGACACAAATAAACAACTGGTTTAAAGATAGGGAAGTAATTGGTACAAATATATCAGATAGGCACAAAGCATTATGTTTCATGGGAGAGGTGGGTTACAGACCTGCAGGACTCCTGCAGGATCTGTGCTGGGACACATGCTTCTCAACATATTCATTAAAAACCTGGAATAGGAGGTGAATAGTGACGTGACCAAGTTTGCTGATGCACCAAGTTACTCAGGGTAATGACAAGAGTGTCCGACTGCAAACAATTCAGACAGACCTCACGAGAGGGACTGTATTTAGAATGGAAGAGGAATTTCAATACAGATAAAATATAAAGCAATGAATAAAGGGAAAAAGATGGCAAATACTGACTGAGAATACATAGAGGTCAAACTAAGCTGATGTTTTCCTTGAATTATGCCCAACAATCTAAAAAGTAGACTCAGTATTAGGAATTCTTTGGGAAGAAACAAAGTTCTGACTCCCATAACAAAAAGGATATAATGGAATTGGAAAAAGGTCAGGAAAGGCAACACAGAGAAACAGATTGGCGTACAAGGAATGAAGTTCAGACCTTTTGACTTTGAAAAGGAGAAAAAAATGAGGGATTTGATGAAGGTCTGCAGAATGAAGAGCACAGACAGGGTGGTGCAGGGTGGCTGCTTATTTCATCTTCCAATGTATGAACTAGGATGTATCAAATGAAACTTACAGGTAGAAAAGACAAAACCCAAATGAAAAGAGCTGTTTGCTCCACACAACACACAGACAAGCTTGGAAACTCCTTGCCATGGGATGTTTAAGATAATACAAAATTTATACAGGTTGAAGGAAAAAATGGGACAAGTCTATGGAAGAGAATTTCACCAAGCTCTATCAAATACAAATATAGAAAGCTGAGGAAACCTCTAAGCTACAAACTACTGGAGACTGGGAAGGTATGTGAGAGAAGTGTCACTACACACTTGCCATGTTCTTATACGGTTCCAAGATATCCGCGGTTGCAGACAGGCCAACAGGCACCACCCTGGCTATACAAATCTGTGGTCTCACCCAGCTGTTCTACTATTTACGTTAGCAATTTGTAATTGCTGCCAGACAGTGGAACAACGGGATTCACACTGCCTGCACTAGGGCCAAGAGGGCCCCACAATGCCTATGTTTACCTGGAACCTAGAACAACAAGGGAAAAATAGAGGAAAGAAAAACAAAACAAAACAGTCCTTCAGCCATGGAGGTGGCATCTGTAGAGGCCATGCAAACAACTGCTCTCCACCCTTCCCAAAGGATATGCATGCTCCCTGTTGCACCACAAATTGGTCTTGTACTTCTAGGGAGCCTTTCGGGACACAGAAATCTGGAACACAGAGCTGGGCTGGAGCTGAAGAGCAAGCTGGGTGCTCTGTGTCTGCAGCTCCAGGACACAGGAGTGACCAGGAATACCAAGAAAGGGAGGCAAATCCAGCCTGTGAGATAACTGCCACGTTCAAGGGAAGTGTTTACATACCCTCTGCAGCTGAGAATCAATCCGCCACATGCGCAGGGTCTGATCACGGGACCACGTAACCAGCTGGTAGTCTTTAGAACCTATAAAGGACAGAAACAGAAGAAAACAGATCATCTCAACCCTGCATTTGGTGCAGAATGCAGCAAGGCACCAGGGAGTCCAGCGCACCAAACTGGAAGGCAGACCTCGAGTCTTGCTCTGCTTTGAACTGACTTACATGCAACAGCCTTTATCCCTCCCCATACCACAGTTACCTCTCTTTTAAACAGGGAATGGTTTGTAGGTGAAGAGCATAAGGGAAAAAACAGTGAATGTGATGTCAGTTTTCAGATCTGGAACGAACAAGATCTACTACAACACCCATCTGAACAGAAGAAGAAGCACAGCTGAGAAATAGATTTATATTTAAAACAACTGCCAAGTCAAAATATGTTTTAGTTCATATCAGATGCCTAGCGCAAACACCTTAAAACCTTTCTAAGCTAAGCATAGCTGGTTCTCTCTTTCCCTCTTTTCCTTCCGAAAGATTTGGAAGCTGTCAAGCTAAGGTCTGATGTAATAAAATGAATCAAGTCACTATCCATCAGTACGCAAAGGTACATGGGCTTGTTCGTGTAGGACACAGCTAAAGCTTCTCTTGTCAAACAGCTGCGGCAGTTTAAGAATCTGTAACTGCACAGCTGCTTCCTACGCCTCTCAGCTGAGAGGCAGGGGCCATCTAGTTCAGCACAGCAGACTCTGTGGAAGGGTATTTGAGCTATCCTGGTAGTCTCCACATCCAAGCAGCCTCAGAACGCTCATATGATTGGGTCACCTTGCTTAAGACCATGGCTACCAGCTCTGCATACATTAACTTAGCTGAGACAACACAATTAGGCTTTAAGCTTGTTTGAACATTTGCACACGAGCTGTCTTACCCTGTGCCTCCAGTTACCAACACAGGTCTGCACTGCTCTCCTCTTGCAAAAAGGAAAGACAAAGCACAGAGAAAACTAACTTAACCCAATTGCCTCAGCAGCTGGTGGCAGAGTGGGACCAGAAGCGTGCTGTCCTAAATCCCAGGCCAGTGCTCTGTCACCTTCACCACTGATAGGACAACAGGCTCCAAGGGTAGAGAGAACATCACTGAACGTCCCTGAGAGGCAGCAGGGAGCCCCAGGCACAAACAGCTCCATAGGACAGAGCCAGAATCAGCTTGCAGCTCGACTTTGAGCCAGAGTCCTGCTGTCCGGGTGGTGCCGCGTGGGGCACACGGCCACGTGCTGCTGACTCCTGTCAGCTGCGGGTGCTTTAACGCATCACACGGCCAAGCAGCACTGCAAGCAACACCAAAGCCAGACGCGCTCGTTTTGTCGATGGCAGCTGAGATTCTGGCCATAAAGTTGTGCTCTGTGTGGTTATGCAGACCCTAGTATGGAATTTCCTATATTTAACTGCCTACATTGGAAAACGTAGCCAGGACTGAACTCTGAGAGCAGCCTCTGCACCCCATGCTATCCCTTCCCCATTGCTATCAGTGCACAGACAAGGCTGCTTCACTGGAGGCTGCTTTTGGTGCCTGAAACTGCTGGACCCCAGATCTTATGTGAAGGGTTAACCAGTTAGACAGGCAGCTCCAAACAGGGGGAGGTTCCCATCTAATAGCTTATACAAGTCCTCCTGAAAGATCTATTTAAAACTACACTCAGAGGAAAGCGGAAACAATTAGAGTCACTGTGAACCCACTCAGCATTCAATGGATTTGCTTTTAGCAAAATAGTAATAAAAAAAAAAAAAATCCTGGCATGGAAACAAGAAGGCAATGTTTCTGTGGCCACTGCTATCAAACAAGTACAAAATAGCTGTTATCTTGTGGGGCCAGGAAAGCGGGTGAGAGCTACCTCAAGGAAAAGGAAGGGTGGAAGGAGGATAGCACAAGCACTGCGGTCAAGAAACAAACCCACACACCTCAGGCAAGCTGATGGCAGCAGCACAGAGAGACAGCACAGGCAGCCTCAAACTCACCTTCCTTCTGCTTCCTCCACTGGAACTCCAGCACCACGTCATCGTGCCCCACAAACGTGTGGACAGGCGTGTTCAAGTCAAAGACGTTCCAGAGAAGGAGACTGTTCTCCCTGCGGAGCTGGGGGACCATCACTGTCACCAGCCCGTTGCTGAAAGGCTTAAGAGAGAAAAAGCCTTTTGTTCAGTCCTGGGGAGTTACAGCCCCCTGCTGCTATCGGCATCTTCCACAGTTCTTCCCCTTTCAGGCTAAGAAGGATACCCGGGCTCTAATGGAGCTCAGGAATGAACAGAAGCAAACTCAGCAGGAGGACAGAGACATGAGGGGTTGTCCCAGGCAACTGCCACCTGCATGTGGGTTGTTTCCCTGCAAGAGGGCTATGCCAAAGACTGGCAGCTCACACTGCTAGTAGTTCTTCCCCCGCTGAGTGCCCCATCAAGGACTACAGTTTTCTAGGCCTTTTAAGTACTGAGATGGATTTAAAAATCAAGTTAATAATGTCCAGCAGCAGAAGCAGTGAGCAGCCCTTCAGCAGTTCTTACTTAATGTCCCTTTGTGCATTTAGTCTCACAGCACAGACATGGCTAGTGGGCGATTTGCACTCACCGTGTATCTTGCCTTCCAGACTGGAACCTGGCAGGGCAGGATATTGAGGTATTTCCGAGGTTGACGGTAATCCCAGAACTTCAACAAAACAAAAAGACAAGCTGAGGCAGGCGTCAGCTGGCTATATTTTCAGGCTGCAGCTTCCACGCGGCGCTCAGACACAGGAGATCCACAAACACGTCAGCATTCTCATTCATTAGCAGCAGAGATGGCCCCAAAGGATGAATATCAAGCATCTGGCAGCATTTCTTAGACAGAGAGGAACTTGGGGTCATGGTGACCGTGATCTTATTAGCTTGAGTAATTAGAGAGACAGGCAGCCTGCTGAGGCTTTCAAAGCTACCAGGTACCCTGCAGGCTTCCAGCCAAGGTGCCACTCCAGACTGGAAGCAGGTCCACCCCGCTGTTACTGCAGATTTCGTAATGAAGAACCTAACCCTTTGCTTTGCTAGGATACACATGAATTGCACTCACCTCTGAGCTTAGTTAAATGTGAATGAACTCCGTCTGGCTGACAGATATCAAACATGCCACTTTTCCCAGCGGTAAAAGGCCCTGCATAGTAACGCTAGCAGGCAAGTTCTTACTGACAACCCAACTTGACACAAACTTAGGAACCTCAGGGGCTGGCGTATTTCTCCTGCTAAGCTGCTGCAGTCAGCCTGAGGCTGGCATCACTGGATTTTGGGGAGAAGACTCTCCTGATATATGTGGTCATCTCCCTTCTGGCAAGCAACAGAAACACATAGCTGTTTTCAGCTTCAGCACTGCCCAAACGATCCCAGCTTGTTAACTATAGCAAACATCCACCCATCCATCATCCTCCAATGACTTCTCCGCTTGGTCCGTTAAGCACACCCCTAGGTCAACTCACACACACACTGAAAACAAAACAAACAATCCAGTTCTGGATGCACTCCCAAAGATTTCAGTAGCAGTGGAAGTGTACCTGCATCACCATCCTGGCATCTTCCAAGTAGGAGCCCAGAAGCAACACTCACCCTGACAGAGTTGTCCTGGCTGGAGGTGGCCAGCATATATTCATTGTCAGGATGCCAATCCAGTCCATGGATTTTAGAGAGATGAGCTGCCAAGTATTCCACTGCTGTGCTGGGTTTCTGCAAGGAGAGATGGTTTGCATCTCACCACAGGACTCCAGAAATTTGGTCTAGTTCTTTGGTGTAAAAGGACACACACTAACAAGGGCAACAACCGCCTGCTGGGGAAAGGCTAAGAGCTCAGCAAGAGCAGGTGAAGGAAAGGTCCTGTGAATGGTGGCGGCAAATTCCAGAGACACCAAGTACAGCCTGCACCATACTTTATACTCAGCAAAAGAGTTAAGCATTGTGAGATGAAAGCCAAAACGTTAATGGGCACAAGTTCTGGGGAAGGAGGTTCTATGCTCTCTTCAGTTTCCTGGGCCCACAAGTGTTTCTACTTTTAAACAACCCATAAGAGAGATGAGAGATGAAGCTGTGCATTTTTCTGCATTTTATTTATCTGCAACCATGTAAATGTCTGTATTTGAGTAGCCTGTATACAGGCTACTCAAGAGACCCTGCAACTCACCCTCTTGTCCCAGATTCGGACATCCCCATCATGGCTGGTCGCTAAACAGTTGGCGTTTTTCTTGTTCCATTTGACCTGGGAAGCTCCAGCTACAACACAACAGAGCAGGTCAAACCAATCACTTAAACAGTAGCGCAGCAGAGCCTCGACCTGTCAGCAGAGCTCTCCCTAGCACAAAGAAAAGGTAGTTCAAAGGCAAGACATCTCAGGAGTCAATGTACAAGATGGCTTTATCTCATGGACTTGGAGTGGATCAGCAGCAAGCCATTGTTTTTTAAAAAAAATTACTATTGCTTAGAGATGCTCACTGAGTTCCTAGTTATGGCTTGAACCTGATTAAAGCATTAATTTCCATTTGCTGAGGTGGATCAGCTTCCTCCACACAAAAACTGCAGTTTCATCGAGCATGCCCTACCTCAAATCTGAAACCAAAGCCAACCCTGGGTAATTGTGCTATCACAAGGGACTTGGAAATAGAAACAACCAACTTCTGGTTTTAGGCTAAAGAGAAACAAAGCAAGGGTTAGGTTGATGTGGATGGTTCAGGTATTGTAGGAGAAATACACATGCTCTCTTATCCTTATTTTCTCATTCTGTCAGTACTTTGAAAAGATACTAAGCTATCAGAAAGGAAGAGCAAAGGTAAAGTACATGAGAGCTGAATGTGAAGCCCACACAGCCTGTTGCCATGCCCAGCCTTCACTACCTACCTCTTGCTACATGATGAGCTGTTTCATCATGCTGATTCTGCCAAGATCAGTTCAGGGAAGGGGGAAAGGAAGAAAAAAGAAAAAAAGAAAAAAAAAAAAAAAAAAGGCAAAAAAGCTGCTGATCCAGCTCATGTGGAGGGCTCCACAAATGTCTGGACCAGCACCAGAGAGAATCAGGCAAGGGAAAACAGAACCTTTCTGCTGGGCAGCCTGTGCTGCCTCGTGAAACCTCACCCCAGGCACAAGGACAGATGACCACTCTGCTTCAGGACGTTGGTTGCATCACTGTGGCCCAGCAGCTTAGTAGCTGGGAGAGAGCCACTGCAAACGTGCAGCCTAAGGATATCCAAGCAGCTCAGCAGAATTGCCCTAACACCAGGAATAGTAACTCTGAAAAGGGGCTTTGCTCTGGTCACCTCTACTTTGCCCATTTCCAACACAGCCAGTCAGGTCTGTCCCCACACAGCACCTGTATCTAGGTGGTGTTACAGATGTCTGAACAGTCACACTGTGCACAGCTCTGATAAATGTCCTTCCAGAGCAAACACAGCCTAAAGAAAGCACTTCTGTGTCACTGCTGCAGATCACAGCATGCTGAAGGTGATCCAGGGAAGCACAACGCAGCCTGCTAAGGTACCCAAGCCCTCAGCACGCAGAGGACACACTGGGCAGTCACCATTCAAAACCACCGCCTTGGGTTCCATTTAGTTTCTCAGCTGATTCAAGCATAAAAGGCCACAGAGGAATTGCAAACAGGCAACACGGAAAGATGCCTTCACCCACTCCTAGAATCAGCAGCACATAAAAAATATTAAAAAAAAAAGCCACTGCTCTTCATTCTTATCATCCTTATTCACACCCCATTTGCATTGTGCTCCTCAAACACTTGTGTGTGAACTGGAGCCTGCCAGGTTGCTATTGCACAGGACAATCAGACATGGTGGCACCTCTGTCTTGCCACACTCAGCCTAGAAGCACAAAGCGAAGGAGGAACAGCACATGACACTAAAAGCAGGTATTAAACAACCTGTATCATGCACACATCATACTCACCAACTGCAGAGAGCGAGACTGTAGGCTTCCGGGTGTCTCTGAAACACAACATGGTGCATGTGAGTACCCAGTGCGCAGGTCCAGCCTCGCCAGCGAGCTCCTCGCTCCTTCAACACTGACTCTTGCTGCCTCTCGGGAGTTAACGTGCCTCCTGCTTACTTAAAAGTGCAAATCTAAAGCTAAAATACATCAAGTTAAATGAAATACAACACAGAGGGGACCAGCTGGAGGACAACACCCGTTCTGTCCTGCCATACAGACGGCAGCAAGTGGTGACATTGGACATAGTTGGAGGGGACACGAGAGAGGGAGACATGCACACAGCGTGGCACGCTGCTACCAGGCAGGCAAAGGAAAGACTGCGCTCACTGCGTGCTGCAGGAAGCAGCAAAACAGCCTTTCCCAGGAAGATTAAGCAGAACAGAGTGGAAAGCCACTGATGTGTTTGTCAAGTCTTTGCAGACCCTGATTCAAGGCATATGGAGCATGACTTCAGCGCAAAGAATTCATGTGTAATAACAAAATTAGGAGGAAATCAATCCAGCTAGGCAGACTTTACAGACCAAATCCTGCGGTGGCATAAGCCAGCGTGGCACCACAACTACTCATAGCAGCCAGGACTTGGATCAAGGCAAAAACCCAATTCTTGACACTGGCCCTCAGAAAGTCATCTGCCATTTAATGAAAAAATGTCAGTAAAAATAAGGAATCTGATCTTCAGCTTTTTAGGTTGGCTGAAAATCAGAGTCTTTATTGAAAAGGACTTTCCCTCTTAAAAATTTCTGCTTCAGCAGTTTTTCTTTTTTTGTGTGTGTGCATGTGTGTGTGTGTGTGTGTGTGCGTGCGCGCACGTGTGTGTGAAAAATTAAGTGGGGAGTTTCCAGCTACCTTTACTGCAGCATTGCCTGCCTAGGGTGCCATTTGGGCTGCTGCTTCACCAGGAGATTCCTCCGCTGGAGGCCACCAGCCCTAGCACCTCATTGTCCAAGGAAGCTCAGAGATCCCACTAGGGCAACTGGGACCTAAACGCTAGTCAAGACTGTAAGAGCAATCACATTCCTGGACAAGTGATACATGCAGACGCAAAATGATAGGAGGCCAAATACAGTTAAAGCAGGAGCTTCTGATACAACCTTTGGACAAGTCTTTGTTTGCTTGGCACTAACAACAGCCCCATGGGAAAATACAACCAGCAGTTACTCACTCACTCTGTCTTTTAATTACACATTAATAATATATTGTGATTCTCAAGCACCATTTAACCAAGGATCTAAGTGGTTCACAGGAGCTAAACAAGCCTCAGGGCATCCTGGTGCAGTGGGGTTATATAATTATCCTTCTATTATAACTGAGCAAGACAGAGAGGTACAAAGCACCTTGCCTGGGGTCACAAAGAGTCGCTGTAGTGACAGCAGGAGAGCCCAGGAGTCCCAAAGCAGCTCCCTGCTCCTCAGGTGTCAAATGCAGAGATTTAACATGGCTGATTTTGGAAAGATCTGTTACCTTGAAATTAACCATATGATACAAAGCAATCAGGGGAATAAGCGAACCGAAAAAGGTTCCTAATTAGTGGTGCCAGAACTCCCACTGTTGCCAAAGCCAGCAATGATCACTGAATTTAGTGGAAAAGAAAATGGCTGTAGGGCCATCAATCTGCTCATGGCAGATTGCTTCACTTGGCCAAAAAAATAAAAATGTTGAACACTGCTGGGATCCAGGAAGGGCTCCCAAGGACATATCTGAAGCTGTCGGGGAATTAAGCCATTTCTTCCAGTCAATGACTGTAGCAAAACTCAACCACTACTGCCCTACATTGACTCTGAACTGGCTTGAAAGCCTGGGAAAGGAAACACCTGAGATTAAGGGAAGCAGCTGAAGCTCCTGCAAACACTGCTGAGAAAATCGCATCCATTAGTGGGGGCTTTACCCTTCAAGCTACCAAGTGCAGAAAGGAGCCCACTAATCTCCTTGCAGTGCAGAAACACTGGTTCTTACTTGATATCCCAAATGTAGATGTATGTGTCAACAGAACTGGTGACCAGCAGGTCTGGTTCAAACACCGCCCAGTCCAGGTCACTGCAAATGCAAAGTCACATCAGGTCAGAGAGAAGCACAGTCTGTATCAATTTGTCACAAGTCTCCAAGATATTTCTAATAAATTTCTAGTTTCTAACAAAGGCACGCGGACTCCGCGATAATCACTAACACTCCTTTCAGTAAAAAGCAAGTTTCTAACCGCTTCTCTAAGGAAACTTTTAAGATGCAATGAAGCATCCTCCCAGGCTGACCTTTACAGTTGCAATGTCTGTGCACTTCCCTCCTTGGGGAAGGGGACACTAGAGCAGCAGGTTCTTGGTTATCAGGTGTTCCTGGCCTGACCAACCCTTCATGCTGGCATTCCTTCCCACAGGGCTCACCAGGAGTCCCTGAGACACAAACAGCTCCACTCAGCCTAAGCAAGAGTCATTTCAGGCACTGATTCCCTGTCACACCGGGGAGCTGGAACCCCAGAGCAAAAACGCTTCTTCCCTCGCACCTTCAGCCCAGAACTAAAGAGTGTCTCCCACACACCAGTGTAACACGCTGTGAACTCAGTCTTTGGGATGACCTACTTTAATTAATCTGCTGTTGCAGGGAAACATGGCTGGGAAGCAGTTTAATAATCGTGCTGCTCTGTTTCCAGATGATGGTTGCTGTTCGTTAGGACAGCTGCCCAGGGCAATGACACCCAAGCCATCCAAGGCTAACTTGATACATTGCTGGAAGCCATCAGAGGGTGAGCTGCTTCACATCACACATCTCCACATGAGAAGGCAGGACAGAAAAGTGTGCAAAAACATACTGAGCCCAGAGCAGAGTCCAAGCACGGCCAGAACCAGACCAACACTTGCCTCTGATGAAAACAACCCACTATTTTCCTCCCAGTAGCCTGCAGCACTGCTTGTTCCTCACCTGATCACACGTGTGTGCCCTTGCAACGACGTGCAAACCTCCCCATTACCTTCTTTCCACTTATACAGGTCAACTCGTTGATTGCTCTGAAATGAAATGGAAAAAAGAAAAGGAAATGGTGGCAGGCAAACAAGGTAGGAGAGGAGTCCGTGTGTGTCAGGTTCCCTTTTCTTTCAACAACCTCAGGCACCTGCTGAATCACACTGAATAGCACAGGCAAAGCAGAAAGAAAGCAAAGACGAACCTACAGGCTGCAAGGAATTTCAAAAGGCTAAACTTTGATCACACCCACTCAAAATTGGAGATAAAGAGGAATGGGGAAAACCCTATTGAAAAATGTTTGCATGAAATGATGTTCTCAAAGCTTTTATTTCCTCACAACATGCTGTGACTGAAGGCAACAGGCAGCCAAATTCTCTCTGCAAAAATATCCTGCCAGTCTGTTCAGATTCATAACGGGAGTTTTCAGCGAGGGGGACTGCTCAGTGAGTAAGTGCTTATCACTAACTGCAAACCACAGAAGCCAGGCGCATGAATCAACATTATTATTTAAGGCTTCTTAACCAATTGTAGGAATAATACCCCCCACACCTGCAAATGCAACCACACAGAAAGTCACTTGAAACTAATATTTTAAATTCATGTTCTGCATCAAAGTTCACTGTAGTTCAGCCCAGTATAACTCTTCTGGGTTAGAAAAAAAAGGGTCTTTTTAGTTGCAAATACAGCTCTAAGCACTGGGGGAATTCATGATGATTTTGCAAAGGAGAAATAACAGGACTTCACTACTTGACCTTTATTAGCTCCTCATTTCCAAGTGCACACATAGATGAGGGCAAAGGTAATAAAGCACAAATTTATTTTTCCATTTTTGCACCATTTTTTTTTTCACCCGAAGCTACTTTATAAGAATTTAAGCCTGCAGAAGGATAGAAAGCCGCTCTTCCCCCAAATGGAAGGCCTTCTCCCAAACCAGCAATAATATATGGAATTTTTCTAACAGCTCTCAGCAGGGCTGCACAAAAGCTTGCGGCAAGGAAAACTCCTTGCAAGCTTTTCACTGACATAAGGATTTAAGAGTGAAATTACTCAAGAGGATTTGCCTGGGACTCCAAGGTTGATGACAGCAGATAATCATCACCCAAAGTTTGCCGGTCCCTCTTAGAGGAGCATCCCATGCACAAATTGTTGCCTTTAGCACCAAGTGTGGGACAGCTCTTCCAACCAGGAGCACTTTCTAAAAAGCTTCACTCCCAACAAGCATCAGCATTTACTTCCAATAGTTTCTTCATTCTCTTGTTGAAGCATCTGTGACTACCCAAAAGGACTGTGAGGGACCTAGGATGGAAAACAATGACATTTCTGACACACCAGACTCCGAGGGAAACACTTACATGCACGGGCAGGACCTCAATGCCATCATTCCGAAACAAGACCCATTCCTGTGCCCACTCCAGAGCAAGAGACAGGGGTGCTGATCAGGGTGACACTGGCATTGTGCTGCTTTGAAACAGGGTCCTCCCCTTTCCTCATTTGCTTCTGGTTTTCACAAACTGCATCCAGAAGTGGCACTGAGGACACCTTTCTGCAAGGTTTTTAATTTCCCATGCAGGAGCACAGAGCTGCCGAAGGCACCTGTATGGTGCCAGTCACACACCAGGGCTGGGAGAAGGAGAGGCAGGCATGGGAGCAAAAAAATAGAGGTTCCTAACTGACAACACCAGTCCACTCTTCAAACCACATTTAATACCAGTCATAACCAGTTCAGGAAGGAAAAAGGAAAAAACCCTCAGAAAACTACATTCAGCTTAGAGATTGCTCAGAAAGGAAAAAAACAGAGGAAACCTCTCCATCTGCAGCTACACTTAGATTCCCAGGCTATAAAAACAGATGGCTCATGGCAGAAAGGAGATCGGGGCAGAGAAGAGCACGCATTCAGCCAGCACCTGCACCCTGGGGCACGGCACTGCCGCGACGTGCTGCTAGGAGGAGCTCGGCATGGCACGAGCAACTTACAGTAAAGATCAGGGCTAAAAACAGAACATGAGTCTCAGGTGGCTGCTGCCCCAATCCTGTGTAGACATGGTTCGCACCACTCTTTCTGCAGAACAGCTTATTTACTTCACTCACAGAATGAGAACTCTCAGCACCTTGGTCCCTGGCCCATCTGCAAGCCTAGCCCGTCCCAGTGGTGAGCCAGGAGCGCCGTGCGCTATTTACAGACTACCTGGTACACCACATCCCACGAGTAGTGCAGGGAACTAAAAACAAAGCAAGAAATTCAGTAAGTGAACAAAGCTCAGAACAGAGCAGAGGTTAGAAATGTTTGGAGCCCATCTGCCCTTCATTCTAGAAAAAGGCTCGTTTGGGTGCCTGACTTATTTGGCAATTTTTTTTTTTTTTTAAACAGAACACAAACAAGCAACACTTAGATTCAATACTGACTGTCCAGTGAGAAGCATGCAGTGAAACACCTCACCAAAAATAAATGAAAATTGGGCTTTGATCTTAAAATACGACTTGCAGAGGCACTGGAGCCTGTGCCACCTACCCCCAGCCTTGCATGCCTGCAGAATCTCCCCACAAAAGATGGGGAGATGAAGTGTCAGCTGCATCAGTTTTTAAATGCGGGGACTTACAGAAGCTGCAAAGTAAAATGCGTAGCTGTCATGTGGATTCCACTGCACCGCCCCGATGTCCCACTTGCTCTGGCGGGAGATCTTTCGATGACCCTCATTTGGAGCATCCAGGTTAACTATGTAGAGGAAGCGGCGGCTGCAGAGACACAGAGAGGCCGCGTCACGTGGGGCTCCTTCCCAAATGCGGAGCTAACAGCCTAGAGCACTGCAGGAGAAGCACGTGACAAGACGTACAGAAAAGGAAATTCCTAAAAATGCTGCATTTGACCATAGAGTTCAGGAAGGGTTATATAAAAAGAAGAAAAAAAAAAATGACACTGAAACTAGACAGGTTCTGCATGTCTAATGGGTCACCCAGACCACAGGAAAATGTAGATAACTGGATATAAAAGGAAATGTTGGGAAATGGTGCAGAGATCTCTGAACAGGCTGCACTGGTCTAGTGCGGAACCTGAGCTGAGGGGGCTCGAGGCTGGCAGAGCCATGTGGTGGCTTCAGCCTGGGCAGGTTGCTCTGAGCAGCAGCTAATGAGCCCTGCAGACCTGAGGTGAATCTACACAGCCGAGTCTCCACAACCCACTGCTCAGTGAGTTCTGTCGATGCTCGAATACACCCGCACAGAGCTGGCTCAGCTGGCAGCAAGTTTATTAACATAGGTACAGCGCTGCAGTGGGTACTTTACTTACCTGCGATAACCCTACATGCAGCAAAGAGCTCCCTGCCTGCTGCTGAACCCGAGCAAACGCGTCCTGCTGCCCTATGAAGCTTGGTAAAGTCTCATTCCTTCGTGTGGGATTAATCTGCAGGCAGGATAAACTGCGCAGGGATAGCCGAGAGCCAGCTGAACTTAACAGAAGAACAGCACCAAAACATATTGAACCATATCTAATTAACTACAAAAGCACCAAGTGTGTCAGCTATACAGCAAGCAAACAGCAGTTCTAAGCATTGTGTGTTTTCCAAAGGAAAGAAATGGGAAGAAATATCCTTTCTGCCTTTCCAGACGGAGTCCTTGGGGCTCCCTGCTCCAAAGTGTGAAGATGACAAGCCCTCTGAGGCTGTTATACAGCATAAAAAAAGAAAGGCGGCAAAATCCGTCGGGCTGCTGAGCGTGTTGCAGGAGAAGCTGGAACTGGTGGAGCTCCGCATGGAAGCCCCACATGGAAGGCAGCAGGTTTCTGAGATGCACCAAAGGACCCACAGCCTCTAAAACACACTGGGGTGGGGGACACAGAGCCCAGCCAAAGGTTGGCTGCATCTGCACGATCCTGGATTTGGAATGAGCCTAAAAGTGAAGCCTGGGGCACCTAGTGAAGGGCCCTGCCAACGCAGAGGGGCCCCCACAGCTGCAGCTGCTGGAAGACAATGTGCGGCTGCAGTGCCACAACCAGAGCAATCGCAGCCACTCAGTGCACACAGACACCCTGCACCCCCCAGAAAACCCTTCCACAGCGCATTTATCAAAGGCAGAGAGTCAAACAAGGCAAAGACTCACGTGTACAGGAGTGCATTACCGCCAGGTCAGCTCTGCTAGTACCTCACAAGTGGAGGTGGTAGAAATGAATTGTGTAAAAGGACATGGGAGAATAAAAGGGTAGAACACAACTTTGAGAAAGCCAAAGCAGCAGAAGTTGGGCTCTTGCTGAGTCCTGCATGGAACCAGAGGACCAGGGCAGAGAGCTTTGGTTCCTCTTCCCAAATGCACTACAGGAACCTTTAAGGTAAGCGTAGTCTTATGGAAATGCTTTAATCTGTATTTCAAACAGAAGCCAAACAGTCATAACTGATGCTCCACCCTCCAGCAAGAGGATTCAGCAAAGTATGCACCAAGAAAGCCATGATTGTGCTTTATTTTGTTGGTGCTGCTGTTTTTAAATCCCCAGTCCTTTCTGCGAAGCCTTGGAGAGAATTCAGCTGCACCTTTCGGAAAAGAAACGTCAGCTTTCCAAGCAAGGTCGGCCTGAAGGCTGCCCACGTGGCTTGCGGAAACGGCTGTCAAACGTCTCTAAAGGGAATTGTCACACTCACCCCGAAAGTACTGCGCGCTGTCCCAGACAGTCCACTGACATAGCGGTTGCCTGTGGAAGAGAAACAGAGAACAAAACTAAATTACACCTGTCAGTTCAGCTCCTCAGCCCAACACACAGCTCTGGGAAGGAGCCCGGGAAAACCTGCCAGCTTGTCCCCAAGGCACGAGCGGCTACAGCGAAAGTCGAAAGTCAAACCTGACATCCATCAGGGATGGCAACATCCCCTTACAGGATCATGGATGGGTGATGGGGTGTAGCAGTTGATTCTGGGACACAAGCGAGTACTGAAAAAATGTCTTTTTTGGAGCAAATGAAAGACAAGACATGGCAGACATCCCTGCAAGCCCTGAGACCTTGCTACTTTCTCCCTCCTATGCCAATCACAGCTGCAGCCGCTCAATCAGCAGTCTCTAATAATCCTTATTAATCAACTCCTGTTCCCCCCCAGGAGCTCTCTTAGTCTCTGCCTTCCTTTCCAGGGCCAGATTTAATTATTTATGTACTGGGAGATAAAAGTGCAACTGTTTGCGTATGGCTGGTCTCCAAAAAAGAGAGCTGACTAAGAGGCATGAGGATTTACTTTGGAGGTGCTTCTGCTGAAGGCTGAGAGATCAATTGAGCACCACTAAAGGAGAGGGAAAAAAAAAAAAAAAAAGAAGAAAAAAGGAAAAGAAAAAAATTTAAACCAAAATCTGTCTCAGCACCATCTTCCCCCAGAATTACATGAGCCAAGCACCTCATTTACTTGCCAAGAGACTAAAGGGAAATTTTACTTGAAAAGTTGAGCAGTTCAGCCCACAAACACAGAACTGACTTCAGTGCAGTTTTTTGCCTTCACGGTACAAAACCCAGAATATGCCCCAACTTCAAACCAGCTGCTGTCATCTTCAAAGCTACCTCTCTGAAAGCTCTGGATGTCTCTATTGCTGTTGAGGATTTTGCTAAGCATTCTCCGCATGCATTTAACAAGACTTTGCTTAGAAGCATCACTAAAACCAGACAGACGGTACGTCAATCCCTTTCCATTTCAACCAGATCTGACAGGAACATAATCATAACACTTTTTTTTTTTTTTTTTTTTTTCCTCTCCAAGCATCATGAAAACAGCCCATCAGGCATAGGAAGGAGGCCCCAGCACTACCTCGCAACATCCCACAGGTGCAGGTAAGACTGCAGCCTGGGCTCTCTTTACCCTGCACAGATCAAAAGTGCACAGGCAAAAGAGCTACAAATGTGGGGACACAACAGGAGTCCACACTGTACCTACAGCTACACCCGAGCAAGACAAGTTTCACCAGCCCTGCTGTTTCCACCTGCTTTTATTGGCTCCCTTTTTTTCCCTCTTCTAAGCCGGCAAAGATTTCCTGCACCTAAAACTAATGTTCCAAATAAGAGACCGGTTTTTAAATCTCTAAGTTTTCCTCTAGATTTTCCTCTAATCTCTGAGGAAATAACTCCAGCTTGCTAGATAGCAGAGCATCTTGCAAACAACACTCCCAAAGTGAGTTAATATATTTGTAACGATTTATAGAGGAGATTTTCAGACCACATATGTCTTGTGATGAATTAAAATGAGGATCACCAAAGGCATTCCTGAAATCAGAGCCTTCTTGTGTGACCGAGCCAGTCAGCAGATACATTTCACACACCTTTTACTATCTTTCCCTGAGACAGAAGAAAACCTACCAGTCAGTTTTAAGTGGCTGATAATTTTATATACGAGTTTATTGCCTGGTGTTGGCACGAGGATCTCATAAATCCTTATAAACTGTTTTTAATAATCAACACCAGTAAACTTTTTCCAGGCACTGCGCATCATAAAACGTCAAAACTAATCAGAATGAAGTTAAAAATCTTCATGGTTCAGACTGCTGTTCTGCTGGATCATTTTACGGCAAGATCTTCCAATATTCCAGCCTCTGGTTTAGGCAAGAGAAGAAAGAGAAAAATCAGCTGTCAGGTGCATTTACTGTGTTTTGGATACTGATACACGTATCTTTGCAATACAGCCTTCCAGAAAGTGCAGTTGAAAATGAACCGACCAAACCGCGAACAGATTTTACCCTAAAACTACCACCAGGATGCCTTCAGTTGTAGCTTATATAGAATCACAGAATCCTTAAGGTTGGGAAGGGACCTCTAGAGATCATCTAGTCCAACCCTCCTGCACACGCAGGGTCACCTAGAGCACGTGGCACAGGACTGCATCCAAGCAGGTTTGGAAGATCTCCAGAGAAGGAGACTCCACAACCTCTCTGGGCAGCCTGTTCCCGTGCTCTGTCACCCTCACTGTCAAGAAATTTTTCCTTAAGTTCCTGTGGAACTTTTGGTGTTTCAGTTTTTGGCCATTACCTCTAGTTCTGTCGGTGGCCACCACTGAGAAGAGGCTGCCCCATCCTCCTCACTGCCTCCCTTGAGGTACTTGTAGACACTGCTCAGGTCTCCTCTCAGCCTTCTCTTCTCCAGGCCGAACAGGCCCAGCTCTCTCAGCCTTTCCTCACAGGGCAGATGTTCCAGGCCCCGGATCATCCTCGTAGCCCTGCGCTGGACTCTCTCCAGCAGCTCCACATCCCCCTTGTACTGGGGAGCCCAGAACTGCACACAGCACTCCAGGTGTGGCCTCACCAGGGCTGAGGAGAGGGGCAGGATCCCCTCCCTCGACCTGCTGCAGACGCTCCTCCTAATGCACCCCAGGATCCCATTGGCCTTCTTGGCCACGAGGGCACTGCTGCCTCACGGTCAACTTGTCACCCACCACGATGCCCAGGTCCTTCTCTGCAGAGCTGCTCTCCAGAAGGTCAGTCCCCAGCCTGTATCGGTGATATCTAACAGTTGCATGAATGTTAGGAAAACAGCACATTTAAAATCAACTCTGAGCCTACAGACCTGCGAGTATCTTCTCAGACTTCAAATGTCTACTTTAGCTTTTGATTTCTGCCGAGGCAAGTCACTTTGCCTGAATAGCAAGATATTTGCTAGGACTACATTGATTTTTAGACTGCAAACTGTTGGTGAGAAAGAGGAGTAGTTTGCGCAGCACAACTTGCCAGCTACACACCAAGGTGCCACCAGCAGCACAATTTTCTAATCAGACATGGCACTTTTTACTCTCCTTTTCACAGCACTGACAGCCTCAAGAGAGCACCGAGCCTGCTGGCTAAGCCAGTTTCTACAGAAAAATGCCACTTGCAGACAACATTTGCCCCAAACTACTGAAGGATTTTCTGCTCACGTTCCATGTGAGAGAACAGGCAGGTGAGAGCCATTCCAGAAGGATCATCAATGGGCTGAACTGAAGCAACTGAAACACCTCCCTAACTAAGGCAACAGCTAGACTGAAACTGAGTGCAGAATAGGATTTCAGCACCTGTTTCTTCCCCTCTTTTCTCCTCTTTGCTCCCACACACAGCCCGCTATGAATAAGCAATCAAGTGATGGCACCGTGACTCTCCAGAGGCAGCTGAGGGGCGAAGCCGTGAGCCAGGAACAAGCACTCGTGCCTCTCGTTACCACCTTCTTGAGAGTATAACCTTTACAAACGGAGTCACGCTCTCTAGACAAGGTGGAAAAAATTCTTTCAAGAGAAACATAAAATAAAGTTTTTTTATGAATATAAACTGAAAAGTTTTGTTAGCTACAAAACGCAGGCTAGGTTCAACACACATGAGAGGCAACGCACCTCTTGGGAACAGTGAGCACACAGCTGACTTTGCTTTGGCACAAGAGGAGAAAACTGTAAGATGAGAGTTTTTTCAGGCCTATTTTTTTCCTAGGTATCTTACTGAAATGATTCACATACTGCATTCACTTCCTGAAGTAACTGCCAATACCCTAAAATGAATAAATAAAAACCTGCTTCTTGGAATAACTTCTAAGAAAGCACGCAAGCAAACTCTGAAGTGAGCTCTACTGTAAAGTGCAACTTCAACAAAAATAAAAGCTGAGCTTTTTACTAGTGAGAAACCTAACAACCTTTTCCTGTTAACAGAGCAGTGCTCAACGATTAATACTTGCAGCCACGAAGGTCGCTACGATGGTCTCGGAGGAAAAGAAAGGCAAGTTGAGCGGGAAGAGGCAACGTCTCCTGCAAGGCCTGGGGATACGGCTGAAGAAACAGACGCGTGTCCAGGAGCTAGTTAAGACTGGAACAAAACTGCCGCACCGAGCAAGGCGTTTTCCCCATAACCGCCGCTCACAAACGCGCTGAGCAGACACACGGAGATGCTCCTGGTGCTGAAGGCAGCGGCGCCCGGGCTTGCAGAGCGGCTCTGCTTGCACCGGGGCACGAACCCCCGCATCCCCCCGGAACAACGGAGCGGGCCTCGGCACGACGCGCTCCCCAGCGGAGCGGATCCCCGCCCGCCTCGCGCGTTACCACAGGCCGCGGCCCGGCGGCCCCGCGCACCTGCGCGTCGCGGAACTCGACCACCACGTTCTCGCTGCTCCAGCGCGCCGCCATCTTGCACCGCCCCAGCAACCCCCGACGCTGTCCCGCTCCGGCGGGGCGAGGGAGGCCGCCGGCACCGCGCGTGCGCACGGAGGGGAGGCGGACGGCGAGGGGACTGCTGGGAAATGTAGTCCGCGGCGGGTGGGCGCGCCGGGATTCCCCCCCACACCTCCCTCCATCCCGGGGCGGCCCCGCAGGGCCCGG
>VZSV01000154.1:1273437-1328429 GCA_013398735.1 Nothocercus julius
AGCAGGCGCCCGGGCGGGCGCCGCGGAGCCTCCCCGCCATGAGGAGGGTCCCCTGGGGCTTCCTCCTGGGCTGCCGCGACGGCTGATGCGGGAGCCCGAAGCAGGGACGGTGCTCAGAACCCTGGGCAAGGGGCCAGGGCGCGCCGCTGCAGCAGCACCCTCCGAGCAGCAGGACGGGGCTCGTGCCTCCTTCCTCCTGGTGCCGCGAAAACGCGGGCGACGGCTGGTACTGCCCTCACACCCCGGCTGGGGGGATCCTGCGGGATCCGGCAAGAGTATTGCTACGTTGCCATCGCTTAACGAGTTCCTTGTTCCTGTTCAGGGCAACCGCTCTAACCATCCTGCCGCTGTCAGGACACACAAGGCAGGCCCAGCTGGGGACCCCGGGGACTGGACGCCTCTAGGCAGGGATTTGCCGTGGGGGATGGACCCACATTCCCGCATTTGCCCCTTCCTTTCTCTCCCCACGTGCACCCTGGCGCGTGCTGGCTGCAGGCAGCCTCGGGACGAGGGTCTCCCCGGCGCCCCCCCAAAGCAGCACGCAGCAGGCGCCGGCGAGCAAGGGGCTGGACCGCTTTATTCACGTGCGCGCTCGGCTCCTGGCCCGCCCCGGCCGCCGCAGCTGCTCCCGTCTTCTGCACAGAGCAAACAAGGAAGGATTTCTTCGTCGGCTTGCTTAAAAAAAAAAAAAACGCCCGGCATCCTCAGACCCCATAAACACGTAGAGACAGTCCGGCTTTGTCTGGGCAGGGGCAGACACGGAGGGGCAGGGAGGCCGCAGGCCGGCTGCGCTGCAGCGGGCGCGTGGGGCCCGACGCCAGGGCTGGCGCCCTCCGAGCAGCTCCCTGGCGAGTGCCCGGCGCTTCTGGCTCTGCGGGCACGTGCGCACCGGCACCCACCAGCCACTGCCACAGTCGTGCCTGTTGCCTCCAGCGTCTGGCGGGCGATTTAACCCTCAACGTGCCCCTTGCCTGCCAACAACCCCCCTCCCCAAACCATTACAGTAAAAGGAAAAACCTGCGGAGACAGACAGGCCGAGTCTTGGGTAGGGAATGGTATCCGGCAGCCCCCGGCCGGCACCGAGGCCTGGTGGCGAGCAGGGTCCCATGAGGCCGCCCGGCAGCACCTCAGGGCTTCATCCTGCTCAGCCTGATGTCACGTTCGATCTCGAACTGCCGGTGGTCCACGCGCTCCAGGAACGCCTTCCTCTCGATGTACCTGCAGGGAAGCAGAGCGGGAGGCGGCGCCGTGAGCTGTGAACCGGCCCCCGGCAAACCCGGGTGCGTTGCAGGCCGGGGGTCCCCGCGGCAGCCCGGCTCCCTGAGCGCTGCTGCGCGCGCGGCACCGGCACAGAGCGCCTTGCCGTCCCTTGACGCCACGCGGCTGGATTTCAACGCCCCTGCCACAGAGTGCCGGGTGCTGGGCTGTCGTTAACCTACACAGGGAGCGAAATTGCCATTCCAAACAGGAGCCGTAATTGAATCACGGCAATCGCTTCGCACTTGGGCCGCGGCGGCAAGCGCTCCGCTGGCGGGACGAGGTCGTCGTGCTCGGCCCCGGGAACGAGGCGCGAGCCCACGCGCTCGCCTTCGCGCCAAAGGGGAGCCCCACGAAGGCCGCGGCGGCCAAGGCTGGAAAGGGCCCAGACGCGGGTGGGAGGAGAGACGAGTGTCACAGGTTGGGGGGCTCCTGGGGGCCGCCCGGCGTCTGGGGCAAGGGCCCCTTGCTCCAGGGTGCGGATCCCCCTGCCGCCTCCAGCACGGAGGAGCCATCCGAACAGGCCGGCGCGGCTCCGGCAGCCGGGGTGCTGTGAGGGCTGCCCGGCCAGCCCGCGTTTGCAGCGAAGCGGCTCCGATCCGCCCGCTCCGCGCCGCGCCGGCGGCCTCTTTGTGCCGCAGCCCGAGCCCCGCGCTCACAGAACTGGGTCAGCTCTGCTGAGCGGGCGGCGCGGGCGGCCCCGCACGCGGCCAAGGACAAGGCTGTGCCAGGAGGGCCTCCCCCCGCACGCGCCGGCTCCGGAAAGGCACGCAGGGGAGTGTCGCTTCCCTTCTCCTGCCCGCGCGGAGGTAACGCGCTCCCGCGGCAGGGCCGCCGGAGGCCACGGGAAGGAAACGGGGAGGGGATAGTGAAACTTCTCTATCACTGTGTGTCACGGCGCCTGGGCACGCGGCCTTGCTCCCCGCCAGGGTCGGAGGAGCCGAGCACAGGGACGGACGAGGCTCCCGCGCATCCGCTGCTGCCTCCGAGCGCTGGGGAAACGGGGCGGGACAGCGGCCAAGCAGCAGCAGCTGAGCAGGGGGAGCTGCCCGGACCCGCTTGCCGAGAAGCTGGGGACGGGTGGAGGGACTCGCTTCCCGGGGGGAAGCTGATACGGATCGCAAAGCAGGAATGCTGTTTCACGGCTCAGAGCCGTAGCCGGTGGCTCTTCACGAAGCAGGAGCCGCATGGCTATTGCACGCGGCTGTCCTTGCCCGGCTGCAGGAGCGCCACAGGGGCTGCGGCCACACACGTCAGCAGAGCGCCTGGGGACATGGCCGTGCCCTGCGTCTGCACTTGCACCCGCATTTACGGGAACAACAAGCTCATTTGGCTTCTCCTGCCGTCACGCTGCTGCCGGACACCGGCAGGGACGCACCAGGTTTCCAGGGCAGGCACAAGGCTCCCCACTCCACTGTAACCCCACGTATGAACCGCAGCTTCCTTATCAACTCCCAGCCCGGCACCGAGCAGCCAGCAGCAAGATGCTGCCAAACGGCAGGACAAAGTGCACGAGGGAGTGCCAAGCGCTGCCTGTCCATTAGGGTCCCTTTTCCTAAATAACCTTCATTCCCCTAATCAATACGGGCTGCAAGTAATGAGCGGGCAGGGAAACAGGACAGGGTGATGCTCGCCAAGCGGAGGCAAATTTGCTGGGCAAAGGGGCTGTCGCTGCTGATGGTGGCACTGGGAAGTGCTCTGGGGAGCACCACGGCGCTCCACTGTGTCCCCGTCATTCGTGACTGTGCCGGTCCTGCCCCGGACCCCGAGCGGGACTGCCGCCCCGCCGGGCCTGCCCTACAAAGCTGGCCCAGTTAGAGGCCGCGGCGCGTTTCCCTTTCTAAAACGCATTGGAGCGACAGATCCGCGGCGACGGGGAGAGCTGCCTCCTCTCCTGCCTTCAGCTTCTCCTCTCAAAACCGGGACAGGCCCTGGGGATGCGACACAGTTGGGCTGCACAAGCCAGGATCCTGCTGCTCAGGAGAAATGAAACCACAGTCTGCAAAGGGGGATGCGAGGGGTGAGAATTGAGAGCCAAGGGCAGGGGCGACACAGCCATGGGGCTGCACGTGTGCCCCTCCGCCTTGGGGATCGCAGGGCCACACTGCGAGCAGCTAAAGGTGCCTCCTGCTTCCCTCTGAACACACCAGGACCCTCTGTACAGCATCCTGGGTACGGGGGACAATCAAACAAGCCAGGCCCTTGTTTTCCAGGAGCGAGCCGTGGCTTTTCTCCCTGGGCAGGCATTTTCAACCACCGAGCAGGACCGGCAGGGATTCAACGCGAGCCAGGCGGCGAGCAGAGGCTTGTACTGCAGAGGGAACCGAAGTTCACGAGCACCAGGTACACAGGCAGCGCCCCACGCCCCCCTGGACTCGGCTGAAGGGTTTGCAACTGCTCCTTAGGGTTTTTATAGAGAGAATGCCCACCGAAGGGCGAGCAGCAGCTTCCCAGCCTGCTCTGAAGGACAACAGGAGGCTCTGAAGGGCACAGCAGGCTCACGCACAACGCCCGAAATTGCTCCGTAAATGCACGGCCTGTTGCACATCACGTGCACTGACAGCTAGCCTGGAGCTAGCAGTGTGGTGAGCTGCACATCCACTGGTTCTCCTCCCCCCTCTTTTCCCCTTTCCTTCCCTTGAAGGTGGATTTAATTCCCTGAGCAGATACTCAGACAATCTCCTCGTATTTCATGTCCATTTGGCACACGCAGATTTTTAAGTATCTAAAGTTATCTTTGCATACTGGTTATTGCCTGGTTAATGACAAACTCACTTGCGCATAGCCCAGGGGATTCTCTAGCGTGGGACTTGATGGGCAGTGAAAGCCAAAGATGTTCAAGGTTATGGATACTCCTAACACTGCTGCTCTGATCATCTCTTCTGTATGTTTATCACTTCTTCAGCTTTCAAGGACCATCATCTCTGATGGTCTGCATTTCTGTAAAAATGCACCAGACACTGAGGGAGAAAGAGCTGTCCTGGTTGTACAGGCCAAGAAAGAAAATGGTATTTTCCAAAAAAGCTGGGCACCCTTGAAAAAGTTTGAAAAAGTCAAAGATGCCACAGAATATTCACGGCTGGCACAGACCATTTCAACGAAAGCCTTGTTGAAGGAGCCATGACCATGACATCGGCTGTGCCGCAGATGCCAACAGCATCGGCAACGATCTGGCACGCGCTCTCCCTGCCACATCGGCACCCGGTGCAAATTGCTCAGCTGCTTCAACACCAGGGATTGCCGAGGAGCCTCCAGCACCACCACTTCCTTATGCCATTAAGTGGCAAGGGCCCGGAAGCGGATCACGATGGGTTTTATGGAGGAGGTGTGTTATGGAAAGGTGCAAGAGCAAATCGAAGAGGGAGAGGTTATAAAGTACCTATGTGAAATACAAAATCAAATCTCTGCAATCCAGAAGCTCTGAGCTTTCCTGCAGACGGAGCAGAAGAACAGCTTACAATAAAAATACATTTTTATGAGATGTCCACAAAGTTGGTTATATTTTCCCAGAGCCTAAAAATGTACTTACAGTGGAAATGCAGCTTCTGTTCTTATTAATCTTCCCTGCAGCGCACGTTATTAACTTTTGGGTTTATTTACAGCATCACCATTTACTTTTACGATATTTCTCTTAACTCGATTGGAGTGAACATTGCTTGATGCACACAATCAACACCAAGTGCTGTCATAATCTGCTCTGCACCTTGCCAGCTGTTCTGGGCTCATATCTTTACCCAGGAGGAGGGAGGTTGGATGCAGCTGGAAAAGGCTATTTGAAGAACGAAATAAAAAACATACCTTCCAATTTGGGACTTAAAAAAAAAAAAAAAAAAAAAAAAAGAAAAAGAGGCAAAGTCAATGGTGTTTCTTTGGGAGAGTGCTGCATTAGACTGGTTCACACAGCATCTGCACCGTGAACAGGAGTGCAGATAAAGCACAGCCAGGCTCCAACTTAGTTGGCCTTGAGGAATCTAGGAAGGCTGTTAGGTAAGTGAGGGGTGCCTGCCTTCAGCTACTCCACATCTCAGCAGTCTTTCCAAGATAGCAAGAACAGCTATTGGCTTTATATATCCATAAATTCTTAATAAATCCCAGCTCACTCGGAAGCAGTGGGAAATGCTGGACTATTATTAGAGGAAGCCTCTCTTACCCGTCTTTCCCTCGGTTATGGATTGCCAGCTCCTCCCCAATGCCCTCCTCCTCCTTGAAGTTCTCCCAGTCCAGTTTGGATTTCTCCAGTGTGCTCATCTTCTGCTTTTTGGAGGCAATCTTTCCAAGAAGGCTGCTCATACCACTTGGCCGCTTCACCCTAAAAGAGACAAGGGAGCAAAGGCTACTTCAATACAGGGAGGAGGCATCTGTTAGCAATTAAGAACAGAGTTGAGACATGTCACAGGTAAGAGCAGTAACCTTCATGAGGGTGAGCCACTTCCACTGAGCAGATGATGGCCACTGCCTTCAGGCAGCCTCCGGACAGCAAAGTCGCATCTCCTGCATATCCTGCTCTCTCGTACCCCTGCATGCAGGAGAGTTTGCTAGACGCACATCTCAAGCACTCTCGTTTTGTGAAAGGGCTTTTTCATTTATCTTCTAAAGGGAACAGAAAGCTTGCAGGGCAGACGAGATGATTAAACCATCTAGTTTGATCCCCTGCATATCCCAGGCCAAGCCATTGCACTGATCACCTCCGTGCTAAGTCCAACTCTTTGTCTTCAGCTTAAAGCGCCATTTTCTGGACGGGATCCAGGCTCAGTGCATCACTGGCACTGAAAACACATCTAAGATTTAACCATTTCATTGTTATAAACAAGCCTGTTTTCACCTTGATTTTTTGTCTGGCTCTCGTTTCTGGCTGCCACTGCTTACTCAAAATCTAAAAGCACTTGACACCCAGGCTGCTCTCGTTAGCACCGTCCCCACACTGTAACAGAGCCGCACCTGAATCTTCTTTTTGACAAACAGATGGAGCCCTTTGTGCCTCTCATTGAAATTCATTCTGTCCCAGCCCATGTATCGTTTTTAAGATTTTATCCCCCTATGCTTCACCAGCCTCTGCAACCAGGGACGCTGGAACGTCCTGTAGTCCCCTGCCGTGAGCAAGACATCCTTCTTCCGAATGCAACCCTCCATTTCCAGCCAAGGAGAGCACACCGTTAGCTACACCATCGCACGACACGTCGATCCCCAAAGCAAGTGCCCTGGGACCTGCAGCTTCCGCCGGGTCCCCGTTTAGCAGGACGGCCACCCGGGGCTCCGGCCTCCTTGCTCAGAGCCATCGCCGCAGCCGAGCCGGGGCGCGACGCCCAGCGGCAGCGCTGCCGTCTGCCCCGCGCCGCCCAGGACCCGGATTCCACCCCCGCGCGCCTGAATCTCCGCTTTGTGCTGGGAAACGCGCTCGCACGACACGAAGGACTAGGGTTGGCCAGGTCACCGTCCGGGAAAGACGATTCTCAGAGCTAGGAACGGGCAAAAACAAACGCGTATTAACCCGTTCTGAAATCACCCCCGAGAGCAGTGGGCAAACACCATCCCATTGAACTCCTTGTTTACGCACATTCCAGAGATAACTGCAGGTCCGTGAAGCCCTAGTCTCTGCAAAGAGCCCGGGAGGAAATGATTCTCATTCCAGGGAGATAGAGGAATTTGGGATGGGGGAGCACGAGGGAGGCAGCCAGGTGAATGCAGCAGGCAGGAGTCTCCAGGCGGGAAGCACGTTCTGCCCGCCGAGAGCTGCTTTTTGGGAAAGCATCCAAAGCTGTCCTTATCGGATCATTACCGTAGTTTATGCTTCCATAATTTGCAAGCCTCTAAAGAAAAATAATTCCACAGTTTATATGGATTTAAATCAAAGAAGATGACATCTTTATAACCAGCCAGCAGAATTGCAGAGCAGGACGGGCTGGCTGTGGTCGCTTGGGGTGGCAGCTCCCTGGCGCCGGCTGGGATATCTGAGGTGCAAGACCCTGGATTAAGGGCACCTTGGCAGGCTCCATATCTGCTGGAAAAAGCTGCCTGCCCCTCCTCATAGTGCCAGGCCAGAAGACGACATAATGAAACCCAAACCCTCGCTTGGTCCCCACATTCTGCCAAAGCTAGCATCAGATGCACGTTCAGATTGCAGGGGAGAGGGGAGACGTGACAAATCAGGAGGAAAAAAAAAACATTTAAACAAGATATTGGGCAAGTGTCCCTCGTGGCAGCCCCCGCGGAACAACAGCTTGGGTTTGGGTAAGGCAGCTCTTTGCACCGCCCTGGGAAAAGGCGCCCGCTCTTGCGCTCACCGTGCTGCTCGGGGCTGGTGCTGGGGAGGAGAGAAACACACGCACAGTTTTAATCTGAAGATATTCCAAGGGATGCAAGGCAAGCTTTGGCCACACTGTGACATCTTGGACAGCCGCTTGGAATAAAGTTTCTTCCCTTGGATAATTAGTGCAATCAGAGACCACCAGGCGCAGGACAGCAAGGATGCGACACGGGATCTGCCCAGCGCCCAGGAGCCTTGGCTTTCTAGCAAGAGCTGGAGCAAAGGCATCCAGAGACAGACCTGGAGAAGGACTCTGTCCGATCCACCTCACTACGCCGCTCTTCCCCAGCGCTGCGGGCAGAGGATGAGTGAATGAGCACAGGATATTCCATAAGGCATGTCACCGAAGGCGCTTTTCAGACACACTTCTGCCTACAATCCGGCCTGCCTTTGCAGTAGGACAGACAGGGAGGCGGAAATGTGGGCAGTTGTCCCTAGATGTCTCCAAAATTGCTCGGAAGAAAAGAACTTGTGCCCTGAGAGAGACATCTCAGCTGCCCGAGGCAGTCGCAGCCCACCTGTATCCTGCCAGCTCTTCCATAGGTGGGAGCCTCCAGGCACTCTTCCCTGGACTACAGCCAAGCGCGGCTCCGCGAAACAGGCAGCACGTGCCTGGAAAACCTACTCAGAAGATCGTCGGGCTCCGCGTGCGCTGCGGGGTGACGAGGAGGCTCCCAGGCAAGGTGGCAGGCGCCGGGCGCGCCGTCCCTGCCCCGCGCGCCGGCAGCAGCCCGGGCAGCGTCTCCCTCCTCGTACCGCGACGCGCGGCCCTCCCTCCTACCACGCGGGCGGCATCTCGGGGTGAGGTGCAATGGAAGAGCAGGGCAGGGGAGCAGAGACCGCAGGAGAAACACGGGTTTGGCCGGTGTCCCCCTGGCCAGGGCTGGGCCAAAAATACTGCTAGTGGCTGTTGCCAGCCCCGTGTTGGAGACGGCCCCTGGGCGACATTATCCGTAGCTCCGCTCCTGCTCGGCCAATTCCGTGCTCTTTGCAACAGGGCTGTTCCTGGGCCAGGCACTAGGCCAGGGCCAGGCATGGTCTGATGGACATGTTCAAATCTGCTGCTGTTTCTTCACTCGGCACCGAGTCTTTCAACGCCCTGAAAGAATCCAACAGCCAACCTGGGGGTGGGAATTCCTACGCTTGTGCCAGAATGAAGTAAATGAGAGACATTAAAGTCCAATTAAAAACTTGCTTGGCCTTAAATGCCTCATCTGTTTCAAAAGCAAGTAAAGGGGCCTGATTAATTGTATTCAGTGCCAACAAGAGGAATTATTACCCTTTTTGTACTCATTAAGGGTATCTGCTGTGGCATCTTTAATCACTAAGGCACTTAAAAGAGAGACAGTAATTCGCTAAGGCATAATGGATCCTGGGGATGAGAATCAGGACAATCGTCTATTTAGGACACAGAGACACGCTCTTACTTTCCTCAATTAAAAAGCACAGCCCCAGTCAGCCCTTGGACAGCAAATAAAAACGCCAGCGAGCTCCGTCTTGGTGGACGGACTTCCCTGCGCCCATCCAGCGTCCTCAGGATGCAGCCTGTGCAGCACTTGCCACACTCGGACACAGGGGCAAAGAGCAGCAAAAGCCTCCATTGCCATCCAGGCTCCAACAAAAATGCTCTGTGTTCCTCTCCATAACAATCCGATTTCTTCTCATCTCAGTGCAAGCCTGGAGCCCAGCCAAGGCCTTTGTGAACTGTTGCAATACAAATGATAAAGTGGCATCGTCACAAATAACCCCGCTATCTTGCAACAGGAAGGTCAGCAGCGCTCGGGAAACGCGAGGCCGTCTCAGAAATGTGAGTCTGACTTGGTAATCGCTGGTTTTACAAAATACTCTTAAAGCCATATGAAAACAGGGCTAAAAGAGCCTCTTAGTCCATTCCTCCAGCCACGCCAAGATCAGGGCCTCTCTTCTGGAAGGCCTCCTGACATCAGTTGCCCCCACAGGAGCAATTTCAGTACTTCCTTAGCCTTTCACTTGCCTAAGCCTTCCCCAGTGTCTAACTCGGATTTCTTTGCCCAGTCTGTGCATATGTCTTGTTATCTTCTCCCTGGTAGCTACTGAGAGCAGTTCATTCCCTTACGTTTCACAGTGACCTTTTACATCACTGAAAACTCTTCCTATCCCCTCCTCAGCCTTTGCTTTCCCAGACTAAACAACCCCAGTTCTTTCAAGCTTTCCTCATTCCTCACGGATTTCCAGCCCTCTGACCGTTCACGCTGCTCTCCCCGGACTCTCTCCTATTGGCCCACCTCTTCCTTGAAATGCAGTGTCCAAAACAGGAAAGGGCTCCAGCTGCGGCTCCACGAGCACGGAGCGAGAGGGGACACTTCGCATGCCTTGCGGAGCGTGCGACTCCTGACAGAGCCCCGATGACGTGTGCCTTTTTCACAGCCGTGTGATACTGTTGACTCATGCTGAGCCTGTGATTCACTTGGATCTGCCCAACGGCTGCCAAGACAGTTGTTTCTTCCCCTGCGTGCTGTAGCTGACTGCTGCTGCCCAAGCACACAGCTTCGCACCGCTCCTTCCGCGCTCCTCCTATTTGCCGTCACGTTTCCTTCGACGCTGCAGACCTCAGACACCTTCACAAATCAGCGTCTCTGCTCCACGACACCAAAAGCCACAGCTGTCCGCCGGCACTGGCGAAAAGCAACTCCTGTCTCTCTGAAATACCCACCCAGCAGCTGAACGAGTGCCAGCTGGCCAAGCAAGATCAAGCCAACAGCCAGGAGGAGGCAGGGAGTAGCAGGGTCAGATTGCAGGATGAGCTGGTGTCAGAGTATTTGACACCAAAGCTGCTGAATATCGGTGCTCAAAGGAAGCCCACTTGGGTGTTGACCACGGAGCCAGCAGCGTCTCCAGCTCCAGAAAGCAGCCGAACCCCTGGCAGCTCCGTGCTGCCTCCCACCTTCAGGATCACAAACCATCTACTCTCCATTGCTCTGCTTCTGCTGGCTCCCTGGACGAGGCAGAGCACAAACCCTGCACTGCTTCTCCATCCTCTCTGCATTGTCCTCATGCTGCGGATAATAACTTCTCCAGCAAGAAGATCTTTCATCTGATATCAGTACTTCTTTAAAAAGGACATGAGATAGGATGCCAGTGAAGCAGGTTGGTTCTGAACCTCAGCAGAGGCTCAGAGCCAGGAATCCACCCAAGGAGGGATCAACAGATTGTTCCGTATTAGAGGGCAACGGGCAAGAGCACTTACACCACCTGGCACGAGAGGACGAGCAGGAGGCACCCGACCTCAGGTCTCTGCTTGGCAGCTTTCCCTCTGTCCGTCTGTCCGTCCGGAGCTCCACTCCCACCAGGGCGGGGTGAACAGTGCTGCTCTTGCAAAACGTCACGCGCTGGGAACAACCCAAACGCCAGCGACCGTATGAACAACTTCCCTGCCGGCTCCTGCGACGCCCGGCGGCCCCGCAGGGGACACCAGGTCCTGCTATTATATATTACGTATTGGGACTCCAATCACTAAAAAACGTGGAGCGGCCAAGGGCGGCAGGACTGTGCTCGCCATCCAGCCTCGGCTCTCCTGGAGCCCTTCTCCCGCCCAGCTCCCTCTTCCCACCAGGACCCGGAGCACCAGCTGCAGCACGGGTGGGAGAGCCGGGATCCTGGCTCCGCACCCTCTCCAAGGGCACGGCACCGCTGCCCCCGGCGAGCGCGGCGGGTTGGCAACACCCAGCCCGCTCAGGCTGTGCGGACGGGGAGATCCTCCCTGCACGCTTCGAGGGCAGGGAAACGCGGGGGGGAGCGACTAGCCCAAACAGAGGGGCACGCTAGGTATCGTAATTGGCAATATCTATTCCTACCCACGAATTACTGTAACGCCAAATAGTTTCCTTAACGGCAGGAAATGGTTCTCATACAACTTAACCACAGCTGGGCAAGGGATGCAGCCAGTAAATACTTTCATTTTAATGAACATTCTTGCCTAGCGCGCCACAGACCCGCCCCCCGTCCTCCTTTCGGAAAACCCGTGTGCGCGTGTGACAAGGATGCGCCCGCCGCGCTCTGCCCTCGCCCAGGCGGGCGCACGCGGGGTCTGGCGTGACCCACGTGCCAGCTCCGCTCCCCTCTCCAGCCCCCCCAAGCACAGCAGCGCTTCTTCCCTTCCCCGGCATCCCTTCCCTTCCCCAGCATCCCCAGCATCTCCATGTCCACGGAGACACGGGGCCGCTCCGGGCGCTCGGCTTGCGCGCGTGGGAGCGGCTGCCCAGCACGCGTATCCCGAGAGCATGGGCAGGCCGAGCCCAGGCGCCCTCCTGGAATGCTCCAAAGCAGCGATTCTTTGAGGTGTGGTATAAAAGAGCATCTCCGCAGCAAACGCCGCAAGGCTTTTTGCTTTTTTAGGGTGACGTGCCACAAACCAGCATGGAAAAGCTTGGGGCCAAAGACAGCTTTGCTGCAATTTTTTCAGCGCAGACGCTCACTGCAAAGCCGTGCATGCACAAACACCCACAGAGAGCAGACGTCTACGTCCCTGCAAGCCACCACAGCAGTAGCACTGCTCTCCACAAGTGGAGGCCCTGACCTTACAACAAGCAGAAGAACTTGCGCTGCCCCTGTTTACAGCAATCGACCCTAAAGAGCTGCTGGCTTGCGAAGCGCCCAGCACGGTGGGGTTAACCCAGCGAGCCGTTAAGCCCAGCAGCATGTGGTTATATAACAGCAGCAACGTGTCCACCCCAGCCTCCCGCTCCAAACACCCTGGCCATCCCTAGCCCCGAACTGAACCCTCCCGGCGAACGCCCGAGGAGGCTGACGGCAACGCGTGCGCGCGCCGACCTCCCCGCCAGGGAGGGAGGACCGTGCACGCAGCCATCAAAGCCACGCGGTGTCCTTTCCCCCCAGAACTCACCCGCACGGGGCCCAAAACCAACTCTGAGCGAGAAGCAGGAGCAACGTCGCGCCCTCCCACGTGCCGCCAGCCTTCCTGGCACGGCGAGCGCGCCGGGCCTGCAAGGGGAGAGCTCCGGGCTCTGGAGATGGCGGCAGGGGCTGCTGGACGAGGACGGACGGACGGAGAGGCCGCGGTGACACGGGATGGCAGAGAGGCGAGGACAGGCGCGACATGAGGACGGCTGCGGGCATGGGCTGAGCTTGTGCAGTCCGTGGGGAACAGAGATTTGTCACGGGGAAGGAAAAAACCACCTCTGTCATTCACACCGGTAGCGAGCAATGGCCCACCAAAGGCAAAGCTCTAATATTCCAAGTGGATTGTATTGCTAGGTTTAATTCTAGTCCAGCACAGGGAACCTGTGTGCTCTGCTGATCAGTTTGCAAACACCAGAACTGAAGCGGCCCAGGGTGAAGGGCTTTGCAGAGCATCGTGGAGAGGGTGGGCAGCAGAGACCCCACTAACAACTTCCTTTCTCATCCACACCCTGCAGATGTACAGACGCCGGGTGTTTGTCTCCGGGTCATGAATGGTGCTGGCCAGGCCCCTTCCAAAGCACAGGGCTGGACACACGGCCGCCCGAGCGCTGCTCTGCAGTGAAACAGGGCAGCGCGGAGGCGGCACCATCCCGTTTTCCTCCCTGCGCCTTCTTCCCGCGGCACAACCGGGCGCACGGCCGAGCGGGACCCCACGTACCCCGGGAGACAAATTTGCTCAGCAGCGGCCAAAGCAAACGCTGCGGGAGAGGGAGACAGCAGCCCCAGCGGCGGGAGGCTCCCTTAGCTGCAAGGCCCCAACCGGGAACGGACAGGGGCTTCCTGCCCAGCTCCGCACCCTTTGTGTGGCCCTGCTGCCCATTTCCTAGCAGGCAGAGGAAGGAAAATATTTTCCTTAGGCCTTTCAGACAGAGTTGCTATGGGGCTGTCAAAAAAAGCGGGTTGCACTGGGGGAGCCGGGCAGCAGCCGCCCCAACAGGAGCCTAACCGAAAGCGCTGCGGCGTTTAAAGGCCACCCCACACCGCAAGACGGTGGCAGTTCCCGGCGGTGCCGGCTGCGCTGCTCTGCAGCAGCGCTGCAGCCGCCGGGGAAGCCAACGGGGCTCGGGGTTGGGACCGCTGGCACAGGCCGAGACGGTGCCCCGATGCCCACGGGAGCACATCCGATCCTGCCCGCTGCTAGTGATGCAGCTGCCGCATGGGCCATGGCCCCTGAGCAAGCCCCCAGTGACCTTTAAATACTCCTGTTCATCACACTGCAGAAAAACAGGTTGAAAATGGTACTCCGGGGGCCAGGCTGCATTTAAATTAGCACCTTAGTGCTCCCAGTGAAGCAACTTTTATACAGGAGGAGACGTTCTTAGAGCACAGGTGCACGTGTGGGGATACAGAAGGTGCTCTACTTCCACCATCGGCATTTCCACCCCCCTGCACGTTAATCAATAAAACCGTGTATGAGGACAAGCTGCCAGCAAGCTCGCGTTCTCGCGGCGCCGTGAGACACCGGGCGCACGGAGAGCGGGGAGGGAGGCGACGCAACCATTGCTGCTACCTGCACGCCCGCGGCGCGGGGTGCCAGAAGCTACTGAACAACAGGGGCTAATCCATCCTCGCCGGGCTGCGCGTGGGGTCTCAGGAACACCCTGCACCATATTTAGGCACGGAAATAAATGCGACTCAGCTTTCAAACACTTGCAGTGCCCCCTGACTGCCTCGGCTGAGATGTTTCAAACTGAGCAGCCACGACCGCGAGCCTGGGCTGGGACCAAGCCCCGGCTTTTATCTCACAAGGCATTTGCTTGAGAACATTCAGACCTGCTAGAACCAGCGGCACTAAAGTTATTGCACCGTGCAACCCTAAAAACACCGACAGCTCTGCCTGCAGAGCGACAGGGTTTTAGTTGGCGACCGAGTCTTAAAAAATGGACGGGTAAAAAAAAAAAAAGAATTGCTGGCCAATGGAGGAGAAATTCTTGCTTGCTCCTTCCTCCTTTGTCTAACAGCAGAGCTTTTGTTTCTGAGCTCGGGGCAGCCCCAAAGTACGTGGGGAACGTCCTGGTTACGCCAGGCCCCGTGCAGACTGCGCTAGGGGCAGCGGAGGAGCCGCTCCGGAGCGCTGCTAATGGAATTGTTCCAGCGCTAACGGGATTGCTGAGCCGAGCAGGGTGGACGGCTCTGCAGCTGGTGCCGCTCCCACGGCAGCGTGCGGGATCAGGGGCTCCCTGGCAGGGATTTGTGGCTGCAACGGGCACAGGGCAGGGGGGCCGGGGGAGCCAGCACTTTGCTGTGCCCTGCAAGCTCATAAACAGCACGGGCTGAACGCAACCAGTTTTCTTCCTGTGCAAAGCCTGTCCTGGAAGCACGTGGGACCATAAACGTTTGGGCACTGTTACGAGCAGACATAAAACAAGTATTAGGGCTTGATCACGTTTAACTGCTTCTGGGAAGGGTCAGCATTGCCAGGGCACCCATCAAAATTACCTGCCCTCTGCAAAACCATTCACTGCTGCCTATACTCGCCAAATGATCCAGATCAAAGATGGCATTTTGTGGGACAAAGACAGGAGGGAAAGACCCTGAAAGCTGCAAAGGTGTTCGCTGAATAAACCCCACGGTCTGGCCCAAGAGAAAACAGGCAATAAAGAGCTAGAGACGCACCCTGCCACCCGACCTTCTCAAATACAACTTTCCAAGGCTGGCAGCTGCAGAAGAGGCTGAGGCTCAAACAGACGGCAAAGAAAAAAGCTCAAAACATATTTCGGAGAGGGAACTAAGATTAGCCTGTGCTTTTTCCAGGGCTTACTGGAGCATTTTGAATGCCTGCGGCCAGCAGCGCTAGCTCCGAGCGCCTTCCAACCCTGGCAGCAGCCGCCCCGAAGGGCTGCCCTTCCTCTTCCTTGGGTCCCACCTCACTGGAAATAGATTCCCAGCCCCTCGGAGAAGGAGCACGCAAGAGCAGAGCTCTCGCAGCACCCTGCTCCGTGGTCCCCTCACAGCGGGCAGGCAGGCGAGGGCGACAGCGACACGTCCCCTCCACCCGCACGCAGCACTCGGGAGGCTCCGGAAGGCACAGCCGGGGCGTCGCAAAGCCGGAGCTCCGCTCCCACCGCTGCCAGGGCACGTGGGCACCCCGAGCAGGTCACGGCGCTTTTGTACCCGGTCTTTTATCTCTGGAGGCCGAGAGCTCTGCCGCAACCCTGAGGACATCGGCGCTCTGCCAGCTGAGGGTTCAGGCGCCTTCAGGGAGCTCCAGCCGCTGGGCGGTAAATGCATTAACCGTGGGAACAGCTTCCCAAAGGATGTGGTGGATCCCAAATTGCAACTCTTTCCACTGCGAGTGGATATCTCCTTGAAAAATGCAGGCTGCAGCCCAACCACGAGCGCCCATGGAGCGCTCTCAGGGACACGCGGCTGCTACCGGGCAGAGCACAGAGAGCCTCCGCGGCCGCTGCTCCTCCTGGAGAGTGGCCCATAAAGCACTTAATCAAGTGTGCAATGCTGCGTTTTGAGGAAACGGCATTGCCTCTGAAGTTCAAAGTGATCAAGTCAACGCTCCGAAATCCACGGCTCTGTTCCTGCTACCGCTGACTCCTCCTGGCAGCACTGAGCACCCAGCTCATCCCCCTCTGAACAAGGAGGGCAGTGTTTCCACCCAAACAGACTTGCTATTACAACCACGGCCTGTGCCCTTTGCACCTTGCCAGGCAATTCAAGCCTTGCTTGGCTTTCCCCGCTTTGACTCAGGCCAGCCCCAGTCTTCAGCAATTTCCGTAATCTGACCCCAGCCTCCCGGTTTCCCTTTGATCCAACCTGTTGAGCAATCCCCTAAACCTCGCCACCCTTTAGCCGATTTCTTCTTTTTAATTACATCAGATTGGGCCACCCGCTGAAAGCGGAGCCGTCTGCTCTCCTCAGATTGTTTCCCTGGCACCGGTTTCTTCGCGACGCTCCTGACAAGGTCTCGTGCCCCGGCCAACGAGGGCAGGGCACCTTTCCCCGCGCAGGCTGAGCGAGGGGTCCATTTCAGAGTAAAAGGGGTGAAAAATCTCTCTGAAGGGCAGAAAGAGGCAGACGGGAGGCTCCATTTGACTAGCCACCCCCATGGCTTGTACTCCTAATTGGGGTACAATTTGCTTCAAAATCCACCCAATGCAATCTGGCAGCGGGACCGACCAGGTCCTGCATCCTCCCACCTTGAAGCTGCGGCTGCTCCCCAACGCCGAGACCACAGGCAGGAGAGTCAGCTGAGCCTCCCCTGGCATCCTGAGGTCACGGCGAAGGGCCGGGCACGATGCCCAAGAGTCCCCGTTGCCCGCGGCAGCCTTAGAGCCCTACTGTAATATATTTTAGATTAATGAAAATAAGATCCTGCATTATTCATCAGGTCAGAATAACGAGACACACAACACTGAACTAGAAATCACACTGCTCTCCAACGACTGTTCTAAATCTGCCTCAATTTATGCATTAAGCCAGCGGATCAGTAATTTGGGCTGTTTGATGGCCGGCGTTTAAAAGGGCACATTTCTGGACAGGCTGAAAACCTGCTTGCGATTCACAAAACTGCTGCTGGGTCGCCGGTGGGTCGGGCATTTGTCGAGGCAGGAGTTCTGCATTAGCCCCGTTCCTCCTCCTCCTCCTCTGCCCGCATCCAGCTCTGGGAGCCGCAGTGAAACACCAACTGCTCCCGCAGCACCGGCTCGGCCCTTTCCCCCTCCAGCCTGCGGCTCGTGGCGGCACCAAGGCATTGGGATGGCACGGATCAGCCCAGCGGGGCGGAGGGGTGGGAGTGGAAGCGGACGGGTTATCCGTGCTGGCCCCGGGGCCGTGTCCCGCGCCTCCCGCCGCGAGGAGCACCCGGGTGCCGTCGGGGGACGGTGCCAGAGCCGGCTGGGCTGAACAAGCCGGGCTGTGGAGGGGGAGAGCGCAGGCCTGCGTGGATCCACAGCTGGCCCCTCCTTCCGTCCAGCCCTTTCCGACACGGAGCCGAAACCGCCGCGTTTCAGGCGCAGGCTGGGATTCCCTGCGGCTCTGCCGGCAGGGCTCTCTCAAACGGCAGCGGGCGTCCTCGCTAGGCACCGTGGCGCACGGACGAGCGCGGAGGCTCCCGGCAGGACCCAGTGTGCGTCCAGCCGGCGCCGGGCCGGTTCCGCACCACGAGAGGAGGCCCTTAGGGTTATCCCAAAGCGGGAGGGCATCCGTGAACACTGCGATTCACATGCCCAGCCGTGGTCCAGACGCACGGTAACACATCCCCAGCCCTAGAAATCAGGAGCCAAGGGAGATCTCCAGGACAATGCTGTGCTGCTTTCAAGTCTCACTTATAGGTTAAAAAATAGCAGCCCTTTGCTGTTTGCTACGTTACTACCGCAGAAATAAAGGCAGTGCAGCTCTGCATCCCAGCTCTGAGGCTTGGTGCGCAGCCCAGGAGGCCGCGGCCCTCCAGCAACCAGGCAGGTTGTATTCCGGAGCCCTCCGTACCGCTGGTCAGGGCTATTCCTTAAAGGAGTGGAAGGGCAGGCTCGCGCACCCCAGCAGGCACTCTCATTTCACAGTCACCAATGAGCTAAAGCAGATGTGAAACGCAACCCCAGCAGCTTTCCCCCACTTCTGCTATTTCATGGAGACAGCTGACTCACTCTTTCATGATTAAGCTGGCAAGATGGGGATGCACAGAGAAGTTATCTAGCAGTTTTTTCCCAATCTAGTATAAAACCCAGGGCAAAAATATTGCTGATAATAAGCAAGTTTTCAGGCTATAGAAAGGGACTGGATACACGCAGGAGCCAAAACAACCTCAGTACAAAACATCATCTCCAGACACGAAACTCAAACAGGGCCGGCCACGATGCTCAAGCAGCAGCTCCCCCCGAGGACGCAAACCCCTACCATCCATAGGCACGGTCATGCACGTGCGTGAAGGCAACCGCCGAGCGCAGGCAGCTTTGCGCTGGCACCAGCCCAGCTCCGGAGCACAGGGCCGGCCGCCTGCGTCGAGCCGCGCGTCGGTGCCAGGCCGGGCTGCGCCGCGAGCCGGAGCCCGCGCCCAGGCTTCCCGGGCGCACCAGCAGGAGCGGAGCCAAGCGCACGCGGGCACTCTGCTCTGCAGCGCTGCCAAGCCGTGAGTCAGCCGGCGCAGCTCCCCCGGCTGAGCTCAGCTTCAAAGCGAGGCACTGCAGAAAAATAAGAAAAACAAATGGCACGTTAATTTGCCTCCGAGTTTCTAAGCCTTGGGCTAAGAGAGCAAAAGTAGCTCCCCTTCCTTCCCAGCCGTATGAGCTACAAACTTTGGTTGCTTCACTAGAAAGCTGGAGTCACTACCTGACTGCTCTCCATCAGGGCCTGAGAATTAAGAGGAGGAAAAAAAAAAAAAAAAAAAAACCAAAAAAATCTCCAAACGCTTTAAGACTTGGCAGTTCATTCAAAGCCAGCATCATTCCTTCCCATAATTAAATAAGACGCGGGGTGACTCAGTGGATTCGCAAAAAGCAAGAGAGCTGATCTAACTGGTCAGAACAGAGATGAGCTTGGTCTGCACCCCAGCCTGCAGAGTGCCGCGGGAAGGTTGGACCTCTCCGTCCAAACCAGGACTTGTTTCCAAATCCGTCTTCTAGGGGTTTCAGTAGAGAGGCTGAAGGCTTAAAAACTGCCTAGGTCAAATGAGGGTTCCTCCTCGCTTACGGGTTACCCCAAGCATTTGCATGCTCAAGCCTATGCTGGGGACCCCATTTACTCTCCAGCCTTGAGGAACGGGGCAATACAATAGGACTAATAAAAGCGAAGAAAAATGTCCGTACTCCCTTTTCCAGGATTAAAAAATACCAATTCCAAATTGCAGGAGGCCACAGAGCAAAGCTGTGCTCCAGACGACCGCTTCCCAAAGCACACCCTCACTTGAGCGCAGCAACTGGAAAAATACGCTCTGACAGAAGTAAAACTGACAGCGTTTTCCATTTCAATACATGCCTAAAGGCACAGCTTAGAAGCTGGATTCGTACCTCATGAATAACCCCCCTCGTCCCCCTCTGGTTTTCCTCTCCTCTTAGTAAAATCGCACAGGAACACTTCCCAGGTTGGCACTTACGTGCGCAGTCGCTGCTGTGTTCAGCGCCCCGGAGGAGTTGGGAGCAGCGGCACGAGCGCCATTCCCGGGACCCGCGGCAGAAGGCGTGCGTGGGTCTCACCTGGCTCCTGAGCTCCGTGTTCGAGGCAGCATCTCCCTGCTGCCTCCCCGCACACGCACGTCTGCGCGAGCTCAAGAGCTGCATCTTGGAACCCCGAGCACGCACCGGGGCGAGTGCAACCTCCACCGACCCCTTTTTGGGACCACGCCGCTGCTGCAAGGAGAGCATCTTGGCTCCTGCCACATGTGTCGGCCCCAGAGGGGATGCAAAAGCTCCTGGATTTGTTTTACACTGGGAACAGTGCTCGTTCCTCCACCACATTTTTCAATATTGGCAGCTGGAAACCCCTCTCCAAACTGTTTTCCATTGCTTTTTGATACAGAAGAATTAACCTGGTCCTCTCTGGTTTCACCAAGTTGTATTTTAGAGATTTTTTTTTTTTTTTTTTTTGATTGAAGGGCTGGAGCGCTACAACAATAATAGAGACAACCTTTCTCCGAAAAGGGTTCATTAGTGAATGGAGAAAGCTAAACAGGAGCCTTCCAGCATTACAGGCATAAGGCGGAGAGAAGGAATCATCCCTCCCCGCAGTGTTCACCTCCAGGAGCCCCCGCTTGATTCCCACGTATCCTGCTCTATCTCCTACGCTCCGAGCGCAGCTTTGTCATGAGAACTCCAGCCTGGTAAATCCTTACCCATCAATTTAGGGCACAGGGCAGGGCTGTGGTAAAGGCAACCAACCATGAGGAATGTGGTTTTATTCCCTGGAGGATCTCCCCACATTCCCCTACCCCCATCCCACTTGCAGGAAGCAGCAGGGAGGAGAGCACATTAGACGTTCTGCATTTTCATAGCTGCAAATGCAAGTTTCTTATTAAGAGATAAAGAAAAAAAACCTTTCATCCTCTACACCCAGACTTAATCTTTAAAAACCTAGTGAAATATAAGTAATTGAGATATGCCTTTAGCAGCTGTTGGTTTAGTCATCCCTTTCATGTACATAGACAGAGGCTCACTAGGACTAAGGGTTACTTAGCTTAAAAATGACAGAGCTTGATTGCTGTGCTTACCAATGAATATTAAAGCAATGACAAGATTGACGTTATCTAGCTGCACTGTAGCTTGTTTCTTCTACTTAAATGCTCCTGCTCTCAGTTCTTACTACAAGGATATGCGTCAGAAGTGTAAAGCCCAGGCCAGCGTTTCAGCACCCAGTAAAGCCCAGCTTTTGAGGTACCGAGCTTAAGACACTGAGAAGGGCTTGACTTGCAAAGCAGTTTCCTGAGAACAAACATGAGTGGACCCAGAATAACTGAAATCTTGGTGCAAAATGGAGTGTAGGAGAACATCTGTCCAAGCTGGGACTCCTTCTATGCTGTGCTGTTCATGCAGTTCAAGGCTTCAGAGAGGCACTGTTTGATTTTCTATATATAGAGCAGTGCTGCTACAACACCCTCTCTACCTTTCGTTTCTAGGTCTCCTCTTAAAGAAGTAACTGCACAGCTTCAACAAGAAACTGGAGATCTTCGGCATGCTCCAAGGACTCTTTTAACTGGTTTCTGCTCAGAATGACGACAGAAGTTTCCCTGAATGCAGAGAATTCTTTTTTTTTTTTTTCCCCCTAAAGAACATTCTTTAGGGCTGCTAAACAGCTCTTACTGCAAGAGCAATGGTTGAATAAGGGCTGAGGATTGAACACGCAAGTTGCCAAAATCCTTTTTCCATTTAAATACCGCAAGGAGAGAGCGCCGCTGCTTGCACAGACCTGCTCCCGATGCCCAGGTTACTCGCACCACGAAACAGACACCACAGTTCTAGCTCAGCCCCTGCCTGCAGGTCCTGCTCCAGGGCCTGGGTGATAGAGAGCCCCTCTTGCACTGAGGGCAATGCCCTGGTGTAACAACCTGCAGGCAGAGATCAAGTCCTGTCTTACCTGGGTCCTTCTAATCCAAAAGCTGCACTTTGGCTCTGCTGTCCATTAGAGGTGCAGGATCTCCGATGTCTGTCTCTAAGGTCGTATTTCGGAGTGGAGGTGGGAGCTGCTTCCTAGGAACGAGGCTAAAACCTTGGGCTGCCCGAGGTCACGAGCCCATCTCCAGCGTGAGGCCGGCGCGGGCGCTGCTGCCGCCGCTGTGCCCAGCCCCACAGGAGCTTCCTGGCCCTTCACACTTGGGCTGGCTGCTCTTCCTGCAGCTCTAGAGCAGACCCAAGGCCTTCCCGTGGGCCGACAGCCCCGCCGGTCCCGCCGCAAGGACACGGGCACGAGCATCGCTCACGGCTGCACCACTGCCAGGGCTCACTGCCATCCTGGGCTCCCTTCTTCAGGCTGCTTCGTGGTACCGATTTAAACACCAGCAGGAGAGGCAGGAAGACACCCCTTCCTATTTCTTCAGAGGATGCATAGAAAGAGACATAAGAAACACCTTTTTTTTTTTTTTTTTGAGGATGCACTTCTTGGGCACGTTGCCAGCACAGGAGAAATGGGGCTGTGTGAACTTCAAGGGCACGGAGGTCCTCGCCGCAAGCCGGCGGCCGCTGCGCGCGCAGGGCAGCACCAGCGCAGACACGCACGCCGCGCGCACAGAACGGGCATTGTCGGGTGCCTGAATAGGTTGCTGACCCCAAGGAAAGTTCAGCTCCCCCGGGCAGGTCCTGAGCTCTGCCTCTCTGAATACCAAGCAGAAAGAATCCCCGCGCACCCCTGCCCCGCGCAGCCACCCCCGCTGGATTTTTTTTTGTATTTCTCACTGTCTGTTTCCTCCTGCATTTCTCTAATTTCCTTCCATTTGTGTTATGAGCCTTTGTTCTTTCTCTGCCCTCTTCCTCCCGCTATTTTGAAGTGCACAGATGGAGACCAAGGGTGGGGGAAGCAAGGGATAGAGCCACAGTGCATTAGAAAAAAACGTTGCAGAGTTTTCACATGCAAAGGAAAAAAAAAGAAAAAGAAACAACCACACACACAAGAACTAGCTGCAGTAATGGTCTCTGCTGCAAGAGGCAGGTCCCCTTCAAAATTCAACTAAACCACAGAGAATTTAAGTCAAACCAACCTGTCTATGAAAAATTACAAAGTTAAAATAGGACCCTCTGGGTAGAAAGCCTCTGAAACTCAGTTCATCCCAATACCTGCTAATTGTTCAACCTTGTACTTGAGGTTCTTTACCAAGACTCCTATGCCCATCAGCCACCTCCTATTAAGAAATTCCCAAGTAGCGTAAGAGCCCGTGAAGCAGACTTATCCCAATGCTAAACAGGGCAAAACTAAGGCATTCTGCACAAGCGTTTTGAGTGTTCCTCCAGCATGTCAGCACACGAAGAAGGCACGCACGCAGTAGCGGTCTGGGGTTGGGTCTGATGCTGCCAAGTTTCTTCTTCGGACAAGTCATTTTACCCATCGGTGAGAATTTGTACGTGGTACCTGCTCTGAAGAGCAGGAGTAGAAGCTGAGGGCCCCAGTGGGCAACTCCAGGCATATGCACTGGCACCAGGAAAGACTAGCTGGGAAAACTGGGAGAAGGACAAACTGAGGGAGGTACTCAAGCCAGAGGCAGAGTTAGACAATCGTACCAAAGACAGAGTCATGGAAAAAAGCTATGAACACCTTACAAAAGGAGTTTTCCAGAACACGAGGAATTGAGCTCCTTTTGCTCCAGATTTCATGTCTAAAAGTGGGCATGACAGAGAGCAAAAACATCAGAGAAGCTCTTGGACCATGGAAGGTATGCCGCGGATTAGCATACAGCATTCCTGTTCTCTCCAGGACAGACACACAGACTTCATATTATGCAAGTTTTCTACAACTCGTCTTCCCAAATATCCTAAGACAATCTGTGCTCATTAAAACTAGTCTTGACTGCTGCTAGTCCTAATGCTATCAGAGCTGTCAGCTCTTTTAATGATAATAATCACCTGTCAAAAACACAGATCAAACTGAAGATATAAGGGTTAAAAGCAAGAAGCCTGAATAAGTATCTCAAACCAAGCCAAGGCAATCAAGAAACCCAAATTCTCTAAGTACCTTTTAATTCAACACGTTCCTCCTCCAGCACAAGAGTCCTAGGGCGATTCCACAATGGTCCTGTGCCTATGGCTTTAAATTGGCTAATAAATCGCCTAAGCACTCATGCCCAAGATGGATGTGGGGGAGGCAGAGGAGAGAGACTTCAGATTACAACAAAAACAGCATTTGTCACTTGCTCTCCATGGTGTGCGAGGCAGTTTCCAGGCTCTTGGACTCGGGATGAATATTTTCTGTTCCATTCCTGATGTGCTTGGCTGCCTTCTGCCAAAACCTGTTTTAAATCCATTAATGAAATGAGGCCGAGTCTGCATAACTTCTTAATTCCCTCGTGGAAATAGGGCACTTAAATATATTTCCGGGAATGAGGGACACCCACAGTTCCCACCATCACCGTGTGAAGCACTGCTCTCTGGACCGTTCCCTCCTCAAAAAGCTGCTTTCTCTCGAAATACCACTCCACATTATCACAGGCTGCTTTTTGGAGAACACAGGAGCTTGACAATTCATTTTTCTTTTTAGTCTAGATGCACCTTGCTGGAAGAGTGAGTCTGGCACTGCTGCCTCCTGCTTGCATCTATAGCTTCCAATACATCAGTGAGATCATATCTGGGTGCACGGGTCAGGTCCTGATACCCACCTCCTCCAAAGCAGGAGCTCCAGGTAGTGGGGATGAAGGGAATGATAAGGAAGGCTTTATCTCCCTGTATTGCTCAGTGCTGTAAAGGGACCCAACCAGCACCATTCCCATGGTAGATCCCTGCAGCAGATGAGGCACCAACGCCAGCATTGACTCCTACAACGCCACGCAGCTCGGGAGGGCAGTGGAGATGCTCCCAGCCCTACTCAGGCTATGCAGCTTCACACTTAGGAGCTGAAGTGTCTCCAGAAGAGAGCAGGCAGCTCTAACCTGGAGGAGGTCCCAGAGGACAGAGAGAAAGTCCTCTGAAAGGCCCACGTGCAGGCCCGACCCTCCGACCCTGCAAAGGTTTATCCATGCCGAGACTTCTGCTACAAGCACGTCCCATTCACTCTGACACAAGAGCTCCCAGGACTTCCATTTTCATAAGTTTAAATCCTTCACGGAGAGGAGCTGCTGTACCTGAGACAAAGCTCTTCTCTGGAGCCCTGAAAAGGAGATCACAGACACTTCATATGGACGAAAAAAAGAGAAAAAAAAAAAAGACTTATTCCAGCATTAAAAAAAAGAAAAAAAACTTCCTTCCCAAAGGATTTATGCTAAGGAACCAGTAGAGTGAGTTTGTTTATCTTTTTTTAAGTCAAGTTAAAGGACAGAGTGAAAGCTAACATAACGGGCACCAGCTCTGTTACAGCAGCAGTTTTTTGGCAGGAGTCTTTTAAGCCTAACGTCCTGTTCCATGAGCAGCAGCGGCCGCCGAACGCGAAGGGCTGCTGAGTCAGCTTCTGCTCTGGGCTCTACAATGTGCTCTGTGTTTTCCAGCGGGCTATAATCTCCCAGGGAAAGCTCAAGTGGGGGGAGAAGGAGAACACAAGAGCTTTGAAGGGATCTGGAAAAAAAATGTACAAAATTCAAGCTTCCATTTAGTTAAAAAGCTGAAGAAAATGATATTAGGCTATAATAGGTCTGAGAAAGGAGGACTGTGAAACCCACCAGCACTAGCCAAGACACTCTACAGGGACACAAGTTATTTTTTCTTTAAGCAACTAGTGATGATGATGATATCCTAGTTTCCACAACGTATGTGCACGCAGCAGCTCCTGCTCCATAGGCTGCTCTGCAAGTCGCCCTTCCAAAGGTCCCGCGTAACCCACAGCCCTGTCTCTAGCGTTGGCCAAGCACCGGCCACGCATGAAGGAGAAAACACAAGTGCATGGTAACCCTTCCTCAGTGCACGTTAGGCCCCTTTGCAGAAGAATAAAAACCTTTAACTAAGACTACAGTTCCTTCTCAGCTACACCTACTTCTTCCCCAGTGTTGGCTCCTGCACTCCAAGCTTTTCCAGAGCAGGTCCACAGCCTGAAGCAGCAAGTCACACATGGGACTACTCTGCTAACAGTGTCTTTTGCAAGTAGCCAGGAAAAGCCGTTATGTTTAAATAAAGAATTTGGCAGAGAGAAGGGAAAAAATAAAAAATAGAAACCTCCCCACTTTCTCTCTTTTACTCCCCATCCCAAACGGCATTTGAATTAAAGGGCTAGGTTGTAGCCCTCTGCTCCAGCTTCGCAGTACAGTTTGCTTCTTACATGAAGATAGTTATCAAAACACTTTTAAGATTCTTTTTTCGTTCCAATTAGACTTGTTAAGGTGCCCAAACTCAACCGGGCAGCGTGGGACTCGCAGCAGCAGGTCCCCATGCAGCTGCTGGGTGCATTGGGCGCTTCGAGACCCTTCTGCCATGGGACAAGGAGAAGGTCCTCTCCTGCACAGCTTCACCCTGCCTGCACAAATCCCAGCTGTTCTCAGGCACCTTCCACCGCAGCTTAAGAGCTAACCCCGTAATTTGAACCTAAATGCTCTATCATAAACTAGGAGGGCCTGCAAAAAATTAAATAATCACCGTTTACTCATTGAGCATTTCCCACTGTGCTTGTTACAACTAGTTTACGTAAAAATCCCATTGAGATGTATAAAACGCACTAGTGAGCTCTCCATTTCCACAGGAACAGGGCGCTGCAGCTCCCTGCCAACGCTGCGCTCGCCCCGGCGCAGCCCGCGTGCCTCGACAGGCACGGTGCAGCAAACCCTGCCCGGAGAGCTCATTAGAGCAGGCAGAGCCAGGCAGGAAGCCAGCGCGGAGCTGGGAGCAGCCCAGCTCGGCCTCCCCAGAGCCCGGCCTCTGCCGGCGAGGCCTCTGCAAACCGGCAGGTCTGCCCTGTGCAGAGCCCGTGCGAGGATCTCACGGCCCCCGTTACGCTTATCCACAAGCCACTCCATGTGTCCCTTGCCAAGCAAAGGGACAACAGCATGTATAAGAAACCCCAAGGGTTTTGACTGCGCATTAACTTTGACTACAGCCCAAAATCCTTCAAGGATTAAAGAGATGAGAAAGCAGTACTCTGAAAGAGGTGGGGTTTTTGTTTTTTGTTTTTAAAATAGCGTCTTCATCCTTATAGTGCCTTCTGGTTGGCTGTTCAACTTGATGAGCTGATGAGGGACCACACAGCAGAGCTTTCCAGTCCTCTCAGAAACAGAGGCACTAGAGATTACGATGACCTGCCACATCCATCCAACTCGACAAACCTTGGACGTCGGCAAGGAATAGGGTCTTCACCTCTTCCTTCACAGCAATCCATCTGTAGGGGCCTGGACTGCTTTCTTTCCAGTTACATCACAAATCAAAGTAAGAAAGAAAAGCTCTCTGCCAAGCTTTAACATGGATCTTTTCTCACATTCAGCCCTACCACCTTCCCTTTTGCTTTGGGGAGGGCAAAAATCATTCTCTCAAGATCTCTCCACTACGTGTCCCATACACAGCGGATACTGCTTTGCACAGCCTGTGCGCCCAAGAGGATCCCGCCCGTTATTTCTGCATCCGAAGCATGTTACCACTTTGTAAAGCCATTTCTTTATTTTGCACAACACCGCATTCCCCCATGGCATTCAGCACAAGCGCTGAGCTAGTGCCTCAAGGTCCCCAGATCATCACAACCACAACCCTGCTACTGGCATCAATATTTAAATCGACAGGCCCCATCCTTTCAGCACAATCTGTGTTTACCGCAAGCGCTACAGAAATGCGTTTGTGCCACCTGGGCTCAAGGTGCGTGTATAATAACAGGGTTCAGACACACGGAGGCCACCAGCTGACACCCACCCTGACGTTTGGCTTCATGGGCGAGGTGGAAAGAGCAGCCCTGCTCACAGCTGCGCTGTTCTGCCCTTGGTTAAGCTGGCAGACACCCTCCCTGCGCCGCTCTGCACGCTCACGTGGAACACGGTGACCTGGAAAGAGTTAAAGAGCACGAGGAGCAGCAACAGGGTACTCCGAATTAAACAAACATAAATACTACCATGCTCTAGTGACATCTAAATAAAACCCACAGGAGCAGAGCTTAAGCAATTTGCGATGGCTGGGGATGCCCTGGTGTATTTGCAACTCTCAAGCAATTTGTTCTGCTCCTTGCTTGTCCCTTTCTGATAGAAGCGAATCCAGTTTCATATAAAGAGCTAATGGCAAACAGAAAACAAACTGTAATGAAAAAAGAAGCATCCATAATTAATAGCCAGAGCTTGATGCAGTGCTTAACCATGCTCAAAGAAAGAATTTTCTGTTCCTTGAGGTCTTTGACTGAAGGTTAGCTGGAGAATCTCCACCAAAGAGACGCAGGAAGGTCACTGGTTTGGCACGGCGGTGCCTGGAGAAGCAGGCTGGGCAGGAGTTCAGAGCACACGAACGCACACAAACGTTTCTGGCCTTCAGATCTAATAGTCAGGCACAGATTTGTGTTGAAAGCACTTGACAAAGGAGCTATTTTGCAAGCCTGCCACGTCGGGCATGCCCAATCAAGCCAGAGATTTTCTTTTTTTTTTTTTTTTTTAAAGAGAGAGAGAGAGAGAGAGAGAGAGAGAGAGAGAGACCCTCTTTTCCCATATGACCAGACTCTTCACATAAAAGCAGCAGCAGCAGCGTTTAACCTAGCAGCCATGAAAGCTACACTGAAGGCCAGTACTACAAGAGAAAGAGCCCAGAAATTCGGGATCAACCTCAAATCTGGGACACCAGAGCTGACAGACCTCCTGAATAACTTCAAGCAAACCACATGCTTCTGGTGCCTTGATTTCCCTATTAGCATCATGGGAGAGCAGCACTGGAACAACCTTCTCCACCGAGGAAGATGAGGATGAAGGTGCTCCCTGTGCCTCAGCAAGGAGGGCCAAGCAAATCCCATCACTCAGCATGCACACAGAGCAGGTCCAAACACTTCCACCTATCCCAGCAACTCCCCGGGTACTTGCACGCTTGCACCAAAAACCCATTACTTGAGCTCAGATTGCCTGGAGGGTGCTGCTGGGGCCCTCCCTGCAGGGCAGTTTCTGGCAATGAAACAGCATTGAGGTTAGCTTTTTATCTCTTATATTCGTTTCATTGCTCAAAAAAAAAAAAAAAAAGACTAGTGAGACGAGGGTGGGCTTGTAAAGACACCGTGTCCCTAATGTGGCTGCATAGACCATTTAAAGCTGCTTCAGGCTAGAGAAGTTTGAGATGTTTGGGCAGCCGGAGTGGACAGAACTGGACTGCATTCAAAGCACTCCTCTTCAGCCAGGCGGGGATCTAGCTTCAAATAAATGTTTAGTATGACTTAAGACTCTGCAAATTTGCTGGCGAGAAAATACTTGAGCTGATGCAGGGCCCCAGCCCAGCATAGGCAGGGTTTAAGACTGAGCACCCAAAGCTGCTGAGCTCTGGGGGTTCCAAAGGCACCGGAGCTCAAGTCTTTCCTCCCTCCGTCTCTCCTGCGGAGCAGGTCCCGTGTACTGCGGTGGTCGTTCGCTCCTCGCGTGCCGCACCAACTGCGAACTACAAAGCCAAATCGCTCGGAAGAGGGGCCCAGGCACCCTCGAAGCCTTGCTGGTCAGCCCGAGGTCTGCACGCCAGCTGCCTCGCCAGGCCGCCAGCGATGGGCGCTGCCCCGCAGCGAGTCACAGCGGGCACGGCCGCAGCACGCGTCGCCTGGGCTCCCTGCTACAGGGCAGCGCGAGAGCTGCCACACGCAAGGTGCGGGAGGGGAGGAAAAGCACAGGAAGAGGGATGAGACAACGGCAGGGCTTGTTTCAGGAACCCTAGCCTGAGCACTACTTGGGAGCCTCCACGCTCTCCTCGTTTGCAAGTTCGACCCAGAGAATTAAGGCTCAGCGCTGGCTGACACCCAGCCACAGCTTTGCACGCACCCAGCGAGCAGAAGCGCTGGCACCAAGACGAGTGCATGGAGTACGGCAGCTCTCGACGGGGTTTCAACCCCGGGACACTGCACTCGGAGGTTTTCACAACCTGGGGCAGAGTCCACGTGGATTTGTGCTCCCAGTCCTGTCAATATGATCTCTGTGCCTCCCAGAGGGAGAGCACGGCCAGAAGTCTCATGGCCGAAGACGACGCTCACGGTGCTGCTAGCAGGGCGTGCGCTGCTCTAGACACCAGCCAGGTAACAGTGCTGCCTGCTTTCCAAAACCTCCTCCCCAGGCCAGGGCTGCTCCAAGAGCCCTGCCCGCTCCCCGGCCGCCCCGCCGAGCTCCGAACGTCAGAGGTGACTTTGGCAGCTGAAGACAGCGCAGCAGGGAAGCGCCTTCCCCGCACAGCGTCCCCATGGGTCGCGGGGCCGAACGCCGCCCAGGCTGACCCAGGGAGCCCGGCAGGCTGGATGCAGCCACAAGAACACACATGGCCCCACGCATGCAGAAAAATCCTCCTGGACAGCAGCAGCGCCACTTCCCATCCAGCCTGCCCCTTGCTAAGGGAAGGAGAGAGGAGACAGATTTCCTCTCCCCTCTTTCCTCTTCTTGCTCCAGGAGACCTTTGTTCGCAACCAAGGAAGGTTAAACTGGGTCAGTTTGGTGACATCCCCCAGCAGCTTTCACCAAGGGCCTCTTACTAATATATCTACTGACACACCTTTACAACAGAAGGCTCTGGAGGACAGTTGGGAGGAAAAAGCCCTACTTATCTGCAGAGTGCAGATGTTCCACCTCCATAAGGGATTCAACAAAAGATTCCACAAGAGATTGAGCTACAGCCATGGCCAGCAGAAAGCTGCCGTGGATCTGGGCTGCAGCGTGGGACTGGCAGAGCTGACCACACACGGCTTCTCCTCCAAAGGTTTCTCAAGGGTCCTTGTTAAACGCAGCAGCCATAAGAGCATAAAGCAAGGAGAGCGCCGTCTCACACCGCCTTCGGGGACAGCCCAAAACCCGTGAGCTGTTTTGTACTCATCTGCTCGCAGAGACCATGTAGTTCTCTAGAAGTGTGTTTGTTTCCAAAACAAGAGCTGCACTTGCAGCTTTGACTTGGGAGAAAAGAAAAAAGAAGTCCCCAGAATGCAAACAGCCCAGCACTGCTGGCGAGGTCCTCAAGCGCACGCGTGCGAGCAGGGAAGGAAATGGAGAGCCATGCCAGCTTTCCAAAGGGTTAGAGCAAACAGCAGGGAGGGAAAAGGCGTTTTACACACTAGGAAAAAACACAGTGGCGATGCTGTGCTTAAAGCAAACGCTGTCCAGCAAAAGGCCCTGGGCTGCATCGCCTTTGTGGTGCTGCAGCGATGCAAAACACGCAGTACAGCAACGTGAACGTGATGATCCGGATAGCAGAGTCTGTGTTGCAGCAACCAATTCTCAGGGCTGCAGCAGAGATCTGCATGCCAGGGGCTGCATAAACCGCTACTGCAGGCCCTCCGTGCCCGGAATCCACCCGTTTCTAAAGGCAAGGCAGAGTGGTGGCCACGGGCAGCATCCTCAGCAGCTCCTCACCCATGGGAGGAGGGCAAGATCCACACAGGAGTGTTTGAACCTTCCTCAAGTTTAAGTGAAGAGGAGGATTAAGAACCTAAACACCTTTGCGGGCTCCAACCTAAGGAACTCACTGTGCATCATTCAGTGGCGATGGCAAAGGCAGACCTTCCCCGGCTGCCCGTCTCCGGGGATCGGGCAGCGCTGCATTCGCCAGCTGCTGCAGCAGCCTCCTGCAGCTCCCGAGGGAGGCGGGAGGAGTGCGGCACGCCAGCCACCATCCGAGACCGTGCCAGGGAAAAACGATTAAAAAAACCTTTCAGGGCTCTCCCAAGGAAAGTTTAACAGTCTCATCTTTCACATGCTCACGCCTCTGCTTTCTCACAGTGCTTCCTGCGCGAGTCATGGTGGCGGGGAGGCCGTTCCGGAGTTGGGAAGCTTCGCTTGCCTCTCGTGGCGGAGAAGGGGGTAGGGGGGACTCGGCCTTCAGCTGAATTCCCACCGGCTTTGCATTATGAAAGGCAGGAGCTGGAGGCAGCCAGCCTTCACGGGGAACCTTTAACCCCTTCCTTAACGTAGGGAACAGCCATTCGCTTTTGTTCAGTGAGTCCTTCCTGGGAGGAAGAAAAGCGCTGCCTTCCGCTATGCACGTGCTGCTGGGTACTTCCACCCAGCCTGCTGCTCCTGAGACTTCCTGCAGCTTCCAGGAGACAGAGAGGGAAGAAAATAAAGCTGCAGTCCAACATGGCACATGCCCGGGACTTGTTACTTCAAGAAGTATCATCACTGCTCTCATTCCAGGCACTCTGGGTGATGAAGGTGTTGCCGCAGGCTGCCTGGAGACTTCCAGGGACAGTGCTGAAGTCCCAGTGCAGCTCCTCGATGGCTATAGGAGCCAGAGCCACCACGCTATGCCAGGCCAAGGACACCATCATCCACCTTGCAAATCCAGAGCGGGTGCCAAAAGCTCACGGAGAAGGGACAGCGCACAGAACTCCTGCTCCTGCTATTTTCAGAAAAGCAAGTGGTCCCCAGCAGGGGCCTCCAGTCAATCAGTCCCCCCGTCCCTGCAGCCCATACACGAGAAGGGCTTTGAAACTCCTTGCTGAGCTGGAGAGGAAAATAAAGTCCTCGGTGGCTTCGCAGACTACGGCGCTCTGCAGAGCTCACAGCCTGGGGCTTAACGTGCCCTTTTCAGCTCAGCCTGGGCACAGTTTCACTGGGGGCTCCAGGTTTCCAAAAGGAACAAGGGAAGGGAAAGAACTGCGGGCAGGGGGGGCTTCAGGTGAGCTGTGATCTGCGACCAAGTTTTATTTCACCTCCAGCAGATGAGCAAGAGCCCAAGTGAAACCCAGCCATGGCAGTCGCCCTCAGGGCCAGAAACCAGCAGAGGAAATCCCCACGGCCGCGGCAGAAACACAACTCGTGCGGTCACTCCAGGGCTTTTTCTGGAAGCAACAGTTGCAGACTGCCGTCACACGCGAGGTTACAGCTCCGACCAGGGAATGCGCTCCCTTCGAAAGCTCAGATCCGCATTGTGATCTCCTTCAAAGCAGGAAGGGGAAATCCAGCATTCTCCTTGTTAATTTGCTGCTTTAACCCCAACTGCTTGGCTTCCTATCTGGATATCTGGGCAGCCAGCCTAGACATGTCTATTTTCTAAACCTAGTCCTGCATGAGGCAAACACCACCCCATGCAGATCAAGGTTTTGGCTCACAGGCATGCTGGAAAGCATCGTCTGTGCTGATTTTTCAAGAGCAAGGCCACCAATACGCAAAAAACCTCAGGGCAGAGGCACTGCCTGACAACAGGGAGCATCACTCTGCCGCAGCCATCATGCCAGCCTTGTTTAGCCTAGTTTATTTCCACTAAACTTGCTCCTTGACATAAAAAAAAAAAAAGGAAGAATGAGTGTGGGAAAGCAAGACAACACAAAATAAGCCTCTGCTACAGGGGAGACAAGGGATATGTATGGCACAGCTCAGCTAATAGGCAAGAAGGTGCTGTAAGAGCAAAATGGGATATATATATATATATATATAAAAAAATGTATATGCACCCTCAAGCCACAGCACAGCTAGAAACAGAAGCTCTTAGCATTCACCTCCAATCCCAGGCCTTAACCAGTAAGCCAGGCTTCCCCCCTTCACCTCTTATTCCCCTTAGATCAAGCCAATGATGGGAAGATGCCTGGGTTTCCCTCCACAGACTTTCAAGGGGTCTGGAGCAAAAATACAGCTGGCTTCATTCCCCATTAGCAGTCAATTTCCTCAATCATTTTCACAGAGGGGGAAAAGAGAGAAACACTCAGGAGCCAAGAGATGAAAGCAACTGAAAATATGCCTCATAAAACCTGCACTGCCCTAAGGGAAAACTGCCCCACAGCTTTCATAGGGGAAATATCAAAGGCCCCGGTCTGGTGGGGGTTGTTTGTATTTTATAAGACAAATGCCTTAGAGAATATAAGTCTTCAAATAGCTGAGATTCCTTTCCCCGACAAGGCTAGAAAAAGAAACAGCTGATCCCAGTTAGTCCAGCCTGGGGATTCTGCTTAGCCACAGCAGGACGGAGGGCGGACGCGAGGCAGAGCCATCCAGGCACTGCCTGGCCGAGCTCTTTTCCCAGGAAGAGGCCGTTGCCCCATGCAGGGTTAAGCCCACGTGCCAGTACGACGCAGGACAGCGCGCAACGGAGCCGAGGCCGCGTTCGTCCCTGTCGTGAAGGGGCTGGGGTAGGAGGCTCTGACTCCTTTAGCCCAAGAACAAGGACGAGAGGATCAGTCCTGCGACTGGTGCTTTGCAGAGGGGGATGGCCAGTCACATTTTGCTTCGAGCCTGGGAGCGCAGCCACAAAAACTCCTCGCACCCTGAGCTCCCCTTCTCATTAGAAGGGGCTTAACATAAGCTCAAGAACTGTAAGGAGAAGGGGGCAAAGACCAAAGCAGCAGGAATTCTGCTGCGCACGGTTAACCCTTGGAGGGGACAGCAGCCCCGGACACACACAAGCAGCACACAAGCCCCTGGCCATGACTTGTAGCCTCACTTTGCTTCTCAGCCAGCATCCCTCCTCTCCCCTGTGCACGCAAGCACCTTTCTGACCCTAACTGCAATTCATCTCTGTCCACTAGGCAAATAAAAACAAGCTACTCGAAAAAAAGCCTCATCACCACAGTGATTCGAGGAGTGGGTAGGCATAAGGCAGCAGAGACACACGAACAAAGAATAATTAAACCAAAAATAAAAGCAACAAAGGATCTGAGACCTGCAGAGGAATTACTCACTTGGAGCAGCCACCGCTACATTTAAAACATCTCATCTTTCACAAGCAAGCATATGAATAGGGAATAAGGAAATCTAGCTCTAGGGCACATGAATATTGCCCCTGGCTGGCTCATCTTGTTACGCACAGGCAAATATGTCATGCTCTACTCACATCCAGGCCCTGGCTCCAGAACAAGGGGGTGGGATTTGCCACCCGCCTGGGAGCACAGCACTCTCTGGAGCACGCGAAGGGAAGTGCAAAAGGACGTCAGCAACTCTTGAAATTGCCAGCAAGAACAGAGCTGTTCAGCTGCTTAAAGGACACTTAAAAACCCACCCACAGCTATGCAGTTCTTGATTATTTGCATCTTTGTTCACCCCATGCAGGGGAAACGGGCAGGAGTTTTAAGCAGATAATTGGGCTTGCACTTGATTCTGGGCTGAAACTGGAACAGGCATTCTTGTTTTCTGAAGAAAAGAGGCCCAAGGGGCTGCTGTGCAATGAACCTGCCCTGTGGAGGCATATGAGCGGCAGCATTTGCTCGAGATGCTTGCAGTAATAGCACAGCCTGTGCCTCTGACCAGTGCCCCTCTTCAGAGGGGCACCATCCTTCCCTCATGCCAGGGAAATTGGCAGGGCCAAGACCTGAGAAAAACTTTGTTCCACCAGCTCTAGCCTTGTGCACTAGAAAAAAAACAACAAAATAAAAATGCTGTATTAAGATCCAAATAAAAGTCTAGTCATAACAGCAAAGAGATCTAATTAACTCCAGCCAGGTCACGCAGAAAGTCAAAACATCCTCTGAAAGAAAAGCTTTGGAAGGAAACTAAGCATCTCAAAAGGAAGGTTAACTTAAAGATTACATTAACAAGTCAGGATCCTGCAAGTAACTAGTTCAAGATCTCAGAGGATGGAGCAAGGAACCAGCCCATCCACCTCCTCCCATGAGGATGGGCATTGTTCCTCCTCCTGTCACATTTAGGTGGGAGAGGAGATGCACAGGTTTCTTCCTGCTGGAAGCCATCTACACCAGCCTTAGCACACAACAGAGCAAACTGCTTCTAAAAACCAAAGGCCTGACTTTTTTTGTGTCATGACGCATTTTCAATGGTCAATCTGCTCAAACTGGTGTGTTGTACACCAGGAGAGGAAGGCACTTGTGATGCAAAGGGATCATCTCTCTATTCCTGGCAGGTATTTGTCTCTGGGTCTGAGCTTTCCCGAGCGCTTCTTCCTGCCAGGTCTTGCACTGAGGCTCCAATCCTCAGGGACCAAACCCTGCCTGGGGTCAGCAAGCAGCAGCCCTCCCGAGCTCAGCAGGAGTGGCGACTTTTTGCTTCAAAGGCAAGTCTCACCTTCTGTTTACACGAGCCTGCAAGGCATGAAAAGGCCTAGGAGGTCACACATCTACCGCTGTAATTGCACGCAGGATCAAACAACCAAAAAGAAAAGCCACAGCTGGGCTGAGTGAACAAGGCCATGTTTAATTGCAAATGGTTTCAGGTATAAGCAAGCACAAGAACAAAGCTAGGGGAAAACCTCCCTTTTTCTTCCTGGCTCTTGTTCAGGCCATGCACAGAGACGCCTGGGGGAGAATCTGAAATAAAATCCATCAACTGCTCTTTCTTTCATCTTACGCATTTTCAAGATGGCTACAGAAAACTGTTTCTTATGCAACACCAAAGTGCTTGAGCAGACAGCAAGGACGGAACAGCTCACGCCAGCTCACACAGGAGGGCTCAGGCCCTTGGACACCTTTCCCAGCCTTTAGCTCCACCTTCTCCAGGCTGGGAGCACAGGCGCATATTTATTTTGCAGGTACCTGTTTAAAGGTCATTTCATCTGCGCTCTTATACCATCCTCTGAATACAAAATGGCCTTTCAAAATAAGGTTGCTAGTGCAGAAGAGGAGGAGGAGGGCAACCCAGCTCATGGAGGACTTTCAGGGGCTCCCGCCTGCCTGCTGGAAGAGATGGGACACAGCACTCGGAGCACCCAAGGTGCCCAGAGCAGAGTGACTCCTCCATGGGGGTCACCCACTCATGGCCTGGGCTGCTCCTGCTGCCTCCAGAAGGCCAAGCCAGGGCACAGGGACTGGCTCCAGGACTCACAGCTGCCCAGAGAGGCAAAAACGCCTCGTGGGGAGCAGTCTGCCTTGTCTTCTGAGTCTGCCACCAGCATTTTGCAGTAGACAGGAGCAACCAATGGATTTCCTGAAAACATCTAGCTGACATCTTAGACTGATACAACCTCACAGCGTGAGGGAAATGCAGCTAGAACAAGGTACCAACCCAAACCCCTCTAGCAATGGATACCAAACACCGACCGCCCATGGTCACAGCTCCAAAACCTGGGTGTCATGGGGGGGAACATGGCCAGAGAAACAGAAAGGCTGGGAAACCAGCACATCCCTGGGAACCAAAGACTTCTGACCTTTGCAGCAAAGCCTGCTGAGAACAGGGTGGGTTGAGTTGTACTTCTGGCTTTAATTACAGCCAAGCATTTGGCTTGTTCTCCTCCAACCACCCCTCATGTCCCTTATGGGCGCAAATCTAGCTTTTTATAGCACATCCGGGATGGACGTTAAAGACATTCAGGAAATGCACTTTCAGCCCCTAACATCCCTTCTCCTAGGCCCGTTTGCTACACGGGTTTATAACATGAAGATGAGGAACCGGATGTTTGTTTTTGTGGCCACTGCTTTCCCGGATTACTTCTATCTGCTTAGGGAAAAGAAATTAAATAAACAGCAGCTAGGCTGGCTGCAGCTGGAAATAAAGCAAGCTGCTTGCAAGGTGAAGAAAGCAAAGCCACATGGAGAAGCCACTCGTAGCTACTCGAGTCCCCTCTGCTCAGCTGGGCTGCCCTTGGCCAAGTAAAGCTTTCCACAAGGGACAGAGATAGCAGGGACTGACAGCAGCTTGCTGAGCAGCAGGGGTCCCCAGGCCCACCTAGGAGCCTGAATCACCTATTTCTTGATTCCTCCCAGCAAAACCAATCCAGGCATCTCTTGTAAGGTACCAAGGCAGAAAAAGCACTCTGTCCCTGCCAAACTTGTATTTTAAGTAACCTATGGGCACGAGACAGCGTCTCTCTGCAGGTGCTGCTCTAGCATGTCATATGAGGCTGGCAGCCCCTTGTCAGCCAACGCCCAGGCAGTGGCTTAGTGCTGTGTCTAGAACTAGATCTTCATGATTTTCACTTAATGGATTTGCCTTCCCAAATGGAAGCACCCTTGTAAGCCCAAAGGCAAGTGTGTTCACAAGGGTCTCAAAGAGGACCCACCGGCCAGGCTCCATGGAGGGCTCCCTGCTAAACCCTTAAGAGCACTGGGTGTCCCACACCTTGAGTCAAGCACAGCTGTTGTACCTCCCTCACAGCATCACAGCACAGTGGAACTGGGATGTTCTGCAGGAGGAGAAGGACTGGGAAGGCCCCCCCAGGCCTGTACTGCATCAGGTCTGCTGCTCTGGATGAAGGCAAGATGCACAAGCCACAAGCTAGGAGCTGTCCTAGCCTCTTTGGCCAACTAAGTTGAAGCTAGAACACCAGTCCACTCAACACAAGTTTTGGTGCAAAATATCATAAGCTGGACCAACATTTAAGTTGCAACTCCAATCAGCTCCGCAGGGACAAAACTGCTGCATGGCATCAACAACAAGGTTGTTGATCTACGGTTGATCAAGGTTGCTCATCTACAAATTCACACACCTCAGGGAACAGCAGCTGTTAAGAGCAGCCACACATCACACTGCAGACTCTGCTTACGCTGATCTGACTGCAAGTGAGGCAACGTGTAGCTAGAAACGGGAATGACAGTCCAGTTGCAGCAAGGGAGTAAGAGCCTGTGCTGGGGAGACAGGCAGCCTTAACTCACACTGCAGAAGAGCTCTTCTGCAGATGGGAAAGACAATGCATTTATTGGATAGGTCTTGTTTCTGTGTGACCAAATTATACCCAGCTTATAAAGGCAAATGACTGATTTAAATGAAAGCCACTGTTGGAAGACAGAAGCATCTTATTTATTCCTGGGAGGGGGATGGTCTTCCAAGTTTATCAAGAACTGCCTGGAGAGGCATGTGAGATGCGCAGAGGACCTGAACTCCTCAGCTCTTCAACCAGTCCTATGATAATCCCCAAATTAGGTGTTAGAGCTTACACAAGAAGTGACAAATCCACACTGAAGTGCCATTACAGCACACTGAAGAGGCAAAAGTCTCTTGTGCACGTGCTCCCCCAAGGTTTGCCGGAAGTCACACCCAGCCGCTTGCTGCTTTTCATGGTCCAGGGAAGCACCTTTTGAGGGATGTGCAGGCAACACCAGGCACATTTCCATTACCTGCACCCTGATCAGGCTGCTCAGCATGTGCAAAACAAGGTTCGCTTACAGGGATGAATAACGCACAAGGAATGAGAAATTTAAGCCTGATATTGTAAACTGAGTCACTGAGACTCATGGGTTGCTTCCCCCACGTCCTTCCCCCCCCCCAAAATCACTGCACCTTCTAAGCCTTGTTTTGTTCCCACTGAAGTCCTGCAGACAGCAAATATCCATTAGCTTAACAGCCGAGGAGCAGAGCCTAAATCATCAACTGGAACATCTTCTTTCGCACTAATTATCCACACCTAGGCAGAAAAAACACACACTCACCCAGAGACTGTTGGGAGGGAAGCTGGAGCTCCTGACTGCGTTTTCTCTTGCTGTTTCAGAAAAGATTTAGCTTCTTTTGAGGCTGCATCCACTTCCTTCGTCACTCTGCAGAAAGAAAAAAGGGGAAGGGACAAAGCAGAGGGTAAGGAAGAGCAGGATAGTCCAGCAAGGAAACCAGGGACAATGGGCAGCAGAGTCTAATCAGGCCACAACACCTGCACAAAAATTACCCCATCAGCTACAAGCTGCATATCTTGCATTTAGTTAAGACTTCATTCCAATTACAAACTTCCTGCATACATAGAAGAAAAAAGGGAAAGAGTAGCTAATTAGAGCTGGAGGAGGGGACTTTTTTCCCCCCAAATGAACAGGAACACTCATTCATTCAAGCAAGCTGGCTTGAAGCTACTGAATACTCCTCTTGGGGCACAGGGGGGCAATTCTCATCTCTTAATTGGGCTCTTGATTTCCTCATTTGTTGGTCAGGGAGGCAGCAGCTGAGCTGCCACCCACAACTCGCAGGCCACAGCGTGCAGTGCTGGCAACATCTGCCATCAGTATCTGAGGAAGGAACCCGACCGGGGCCAGGGGTTGGGAGCAAAAGAGAAAGCTCCGGCAGTGCCCAATGCAGGAATTTGCTCTGGTTCTCTAGCTGCTTTTTGTTTGAGGCCCAGAGGGCATAAAATACTGAACTGCAAAAAATAAATCAATACCGCATCTACAGGAGGGAATGAATTTAAAACAGATGAACGAGGATCTCCAGAAAACCACTCAATTAATTGTTAGAAAATCCCAGCTACTTTAGCCCCCTCCATTACACCAACTCCACCAGCTTTGGGGGCTTTTGGAAGCTCCTAACAAGCCGCCCCAGTTTACCAAGCTCACAGCTTGAGAACAACCTGTTAGTGTCTCTCGAGCCCTGCGGCTCTGTGCGCAGGGCAAGGCCCCTCTCGACTCGCAGCTTGGGCAGTGCAGCCTCCATCCCTGTGCCCGGAGCGCAGCCCGCCCGTCCCCTGCGCGCCGCCAGGGAGTGCGGATGGGATCCTTCCTGCTCCGTGTGCTGACGAGCCAGGGAAGATTCCAGCAGCAAGGACAGTGCTGCAAACTGACCCACCCAGCCTGGCAAGGCCTCAAGGCTGTGAGTCTCACACACACAGAACCCACCCGTGTCCCCAGATGACAGGGGCTCTGGGCACAGCTGCAAGAGGCACCAGCAAGGAGCAGGTGGGAAGGGGAACGACTCTTCTGACATCTCTCCAAAGGCAGGAAAGTCACAAGAACAGAAGTCGGTGCTTGTGCCAAGCTCCTGCTTCAGTGCGAGGGAGGAGAGGTTAACCCCATTCCCCCTGCCAGTTGTCACGTGCCTTTCAAAGTGGCAGCGGTCACGTGGATCGAGACAAACCCCATGCAACGAAATATTTAGAAACAGTTGCTGATCAGACTGGAAAATAGTGGGAAGGAATGGGAAAAAAGCAGTTCATGAAGAAAAACACGCAAAACCAAAGCCTTGCTCCAGTATCATCATCATAATTTAAGACATCCTAAACACCACCTAGCCACAAGCCCTCAAAAAACAGTCACGTCATGCCATAACCATACACCAGTGGTTATTTTACTTCCATGGATTTCCTTAGACGGAATAAACTCAAATGTCCTTAGGCAGCAGTGAGCCAGAAGTCCCTGCCCAGCCCCGCGAGCTGCAGGTTCAGATCGATGCCGTCGCAGGCTGTGTTTAACGGCCGCAGCACAAAGCTCAAGCCTGCTCGCAGCCACGGCACCCAGCGAGGGCTCCAGTGTGCTCCGGAGCCAGAACACGCAGGAATGCCCGGAGCAGGCACCAGCAGCCTGGGAAGCTCCTCAGGAAAATGGGCTTCAGCCGAAGGAAGGTGCTGCCCGGGGCGCAGACCGGGTTGCTGTGGAGGCTGAGGCTTCGAGGCTCGTTCGCCCCTACCTCAGGGTACCAGCAGCAGTGACGGGGACAGACCCGAGCACCTGCTTCACAACTTGCTTTTCCCTTTGGCCTGTCGGCAGCTGCTCAAAATATATTTTTGAAAGTGCTTGCTGCAGCTGGCTCGAGCTGCAAAGCTGCATGCAACCTGTTCCACCAGGACAGCACAGCTGGGGACAGGAATGTGCCAAAAGCCTAATTAAAACTGACCTTTCAGGGCAGCTCCATCACAAGACCCACTGATTGCCTTAACTGAAACAAAAGCAACTCAGACAGCCCAATGCTGGGCCGATGCCAGCAGTGACTCCTGCATCCCCCCAACAGGGATGACAAAAGAAGGAATATTAAAAGGCTTTACAAGGTATTAACTGAGGTTATGCACATTTCATCCTTCCTCAGATTGCAGGCCAAGAAGGGGGAAAACACTCTGGGCTTCATTATTACAGGAGACAATAGCTCTCCATGTAGAAACCTAAACACCCCTCGCTCTTCATGGGTAGAAGTAGGAGCCATTAATCCAGCTGGAAGAAATCACAGTCATTACTAAGGAAAATTACAAGACCTTTCACTTTTAAATACTTGATAAGCAACTATGTGCCTGACTGTTTACTGGGATGCTATTCACACACTCTAATCCAGGAATAAACACAAAAATAAATATATTGTCAGCACTAAAACAAGCAGTTAGTGTCTCGCCCACTTGCAGACCCTGTAATTCACACACAAAACCAGTGTCTCTCATCCCCTCATAAAGATTTCATTATATTCCTAGGCTATTAAATTGGCTCACAAAGTACAGAATCATTTTATTAATATTTTGGACAGTGTTGGTGTCTGGTAGCACAGATGACACCACGGCACGAGGTGCTGTGCAGCTGTGAAAATAGGAAGGTCTTCTGTATTTTGAAGCAATTATAATCAAAACACACTGTCAACTAAATGCCTCTTACACATATGCGTGTCATTCACTTCCATTTACCAACCAATATTCATGCAAAAGGGCCTAGTTTGAAAGCTGGGCACCAAATCCAAGACAACCCACATGCTGTCACAGAAGCCATTTCACACTGCTGAGTTTTAGTGGTGGATCTAATTCAAAAAGAAAAGTTTCATTTTCAGTTGTTGTCTGTTCCCAACAACCCACTGGGCCATGTAAGCAGCTAGAAGGAAGGAGGAATAGAGTCTAAAGCAAGCACCACATCCCCAGAGCTCCAGGTGTGCTAGCAGGGGATTTAACAACTAATTTTTGTCCTTCATTTCAGTAAGAGAATAAGCTCAATACACCAGCTTTTCTCCTGTTTCCTGGTCTTTGCACCAGGTGCAAGAGGAGGGACAATCCATCACATCTGCTGACCCCAGAGAGGTGACACACACAGGGGCACCAAGGGTCCTGGACAACGGGGACGTGCCCAGCTCAGGAGAGAGGAGCAAGGGGCTCTGCAAGTCCTCACCAAAACCCACACATGTCCCGAGGGCTGTTTGCATGCAGGGATGGGAAAAGGACATGGAGTTTTGCAGACAGGGCTGGAAAAGCTGGAAGACCCAGAACCTACTCCATCAAGGTGGCTCGTGGAGCTTGCTCCTGTCCTTGGCCTGTTGTACCACAGCCACCTTAGGCATCCCAAGTGCCCAAATCCTTCCAACTTATCCCTAGGCAGCTCTCAGCTGCATCCTTTAGGCAAAAGGCCTGGTGCCATCAGCCTGAGAAAGCTTATCTTGGTATTTGGGAAGACTCTTAGAGCCAAGGCAGCAATTAAGACCCCTAACTGCAGCAGCACAAAGTTACTATCTCTCCTGACCTCAACACTGAGAAAGAGCAAGAGAAGAAGAGCTGGAAAATGCCAGCACTCCTCACCACTGAGGCTCAGGACTACCAGTCCTCACTCGGGAATCCTGACCCACTTTAAGTCTGACCCAATTATAAAAATTTCCACCTGATCTTTAATGTTGTTAGCTCTAGGGAATCCCAGAGGGAAAAAAAAGTGAGGCTAATTATCCCTTTTCAATATTCCCATCTGTGTGTAGCCTGATTAAACAGCCCTCCAGCCTTCGGGAATGATCACTTGAGGAACAAATACTGTCAGCAACAGGGTTCATTTAAGAAAAAAAAAAAAAAATCCACACCACCACAAACAACAGCAACAACAACAACAAAAAACCCTAAGCCCTCTGAGGCCAAAGGAATATTCTTTCCAGAGCCACTTTGAGGTGCTTTTTTGGGGGGGACCTCTATGCTCAAGGTGACATGATTTGGATGCCTTCAAGATCCAGAAGACACAGAAGCACCTTGCAGGACAGAACTCAGTGCTTGGACCACTGGTCTGTACACAGGACGTGCGCTTCTTTCATGCTGGCTCACCTGGTATAAAGCAAGCAGAAATTTCCCCCCTTAGAGCAAGACAACAGCAAGGGCAACCCAGCCTCCTCTGAGGAAGGACAGGAGGACATTCCTGCACCCTTGTTATTCCCAATGGCCACGGCAAGACACCCACTGCCGCAGTAGTTAGAGCCAGGCTAGCAATCCCACAGCAAGTCAACTCTAGAGACAAAATGAACAGGTCCTGTCGTTTGCTCTTAGTTCCAAACTTCAAGTTAGGACATTAGTCCCCTGCCTTTCAGGGAGGAAACAAAAAAATCCCCAAGAAAACTGCCATTTTCTAAAACCTGCTCTTCAAACCAGGTGGGAAAAGCCATTTCCTGGGAAACAGAGCCTATCCCTGAGCCTATCCCAAAGCAGCACAGACTGCAGGTGGCTGGAATGACCAGTAGTTTTGTGAGCTGCCTATCTGCAAGGAGTATTCCCTTTACTGAGCTACCATTGGGATTTGCAGCAGGTAGGAGACATCGGACAAGGCTCTCTGAAGCAGCTGCTCCACAGCTTGGTCGTGAGTGTTCACTACCCCATTGATTAGAACTTTTTCCACCTTATTTTTGTGATTCCCTACGCAATACTTAAACCTGTGGGATAATATTCCCTCACCCAGCCCCACTGCCTCAGAGGACTGATCTGCAGTTTACACTTCAGGCTTTGAGGCTTCCCATGGTTTTTATCTGTACCTTCTAAGAGGATAACATCACATTACTAAACACACCTCTGAGCGATCTGGGTGAACAGAGGCTGCTGTATGCGTCAGTGGGACAAAACCCTGACTTTTTTTCCCCCACAGCAAGCACAGCAAAAGCAAGACAGTTCTCCACAACCCTGTAACTGCCACAAAACAATGGAATTTTGGTGCTGCCACAGTCACTTTTCTTGCCAGGGAGGGGATACCAAGGGGCCCAAGAGCCAGGGGTTCAAGATTCGTTTACAACTATGAAAGCTGCACCAGATACGGTCACACAGAAGCCACTAGGAGCCACTAAACTCTCAGAGCAGAAGCATCCCAACAAAGGGGAGATGCCAGACTATGCCAGACCCAGGGTGCCAGGTGTTAACAAGGCAGCAGGGCAGGGAACAGCTTTGCCTCCCTTCTAGGCTAACAGAGGGGGCTCCTGGGTACCCCCGGTTGAGATTTTCACCGTTACAGAAGTTGTGTCTCAAGCTGCACTTTCCGGCAGGGGAAGCTGGGCCGCAGAGCCAGCTCGCCGGCACCTGGGCACCCATCAAAGGCTCCTTTCGGAGCCCCCAGCGGCGGGACTGGGTCCAAAGCCACTGCAGCAACGGCCTGAACAGCGGGACAAGGGAGCTTCTTCTCACTCAAGAGCACAGAGCCACCGCGAGATCCTGAGGCTGCTCCTCTGATCACTACTGCCCCCATAATGACAGACAGCACATCAGTAAAAACACCTCATATGGAAAGGGCATCAGCTGAACGCAGGAGGCAGCTGGTCCCTCTGGCTCCCAAGCCCAACACCGTGCCCAGATTCAAAGCCCTGGAAACTCCCATATTAATCCCAAGGTCAAGCTGGCATGTTAGAGATGCTCTGAGACTCCTCCCACCTTGGAGCATCCCAGCTGAGCTTCCTTGTGTAATCACATTGACTACCAGCAAAAATGCACCGACAAAACCAGTGCACATTAGTTATTTCCTTAAAAGAACCAAGACACCTTCAGTGAGGCATCTATTCCATCACACTGGGGTTTTCAAAACATCAGTAACGCAGGAAAGACAGGAACCAGGAGACGAACAGCAAACAGTACGCGCAGCAAGGCTGGCCATTCCAGCCACATTCTGCAAGTCACAACCCCCCTGGGCTTCCATTTCCCCACCTAAGCAAAACACTCATCTGCATATCAATGTGCAAAAAAAAAAAAAAAAGAAAAACACAGAAAAATATGCAGGAGCTGTCCAATGGGCCTTCCCTCTGCTCAAAGCGCACCGTGCACGCTGTAACATGATTTACTTGGCTCACAAGAGCCCTGAGCTAACAAACCCGGCGAGGTTGGCTGCACCGCTGCCCACGCTGCGCCTTCCGACAGGGCGGCCGGGCTGCGAGCGCTTAGCGAGCGCCCCCGCGCACGGCACAGCCCCGGCTCCCACTCGGCAAGCCCGTCCGTGGGTCACGGCTGCGGCAACCAGGATCCCACAGCATGAAGACTCCTGGAGGAAACCCTGAGGCATCGGGGAATAGAGGCACGCAGAGGAAACGTTATCAAAACACCCCCGCGAGACCTCTGCATTCCCACATGCCTTAGAGGGATTGTATTTTCACTTACTGACATCAAGAAAAGAAAAAGAAAAAGGAGGAAAATCCCACCCCCAACTTAACAGCTGTTTTTGAAACTCGAAAAAGCCAATATAAACTGCGGCTAGCCAAGGCATGCTCTGACCTCTAAGAATAACGCCCCGTAAGGACAGGAACGGGGAGGCTGCTGCCTGCAGCCCTTTGTGCCAAGATCAGCACTTCAGGGCTCATGTGCAGGAAAGGAAACGGTCACAAAGCGACACTTGGGCTTCCTACTGCTCACATCGAGTGTCTGGAACTGCTTTGGAGACAAAGCTCCGATTCAGCAAGCAGCCACCAAGCTCCAAAACTCCCGCCAGGTCCCTTCAGCTGGAAGGGTAGGGCCCACAGAGCTTGTCAGGGCTGAGCACTGGGGGCAATCCTCACCCTCCAGCGAGGGAGCACCGGCAGTCACTAGGAAACTGGGAAGCAGCTAAATACACTTCCCTGGCACACCTTGGCCAGGGAGGAGCACGGATAAAGCCCTGGTAGCTTAAAGTGTCCCTTGTCAGGCAGGGACAGGGGACAAGATCTACCAGCCTCCAGAAGGACTAGGCCACGGAGCAGCTTTTCCAGGGGAGCCTACTAGTGTTTATGATTCTTACATTTCCTAGGACTTCCTTGCTAACGTAGCCAAAAATCATTGTAAAAAGGAGGACCAAACAGGAAGATGGACTTCCTCCTCTGATGCAGTTAGTTCAGTTTGCTCTCTGCCATGCCCTGTTTGCCAGTGCCTGCGCGCCTCACCCAGGTGGAGCTGACTTTCTACCCACGTGGAGATGAGTCAGGACACTGCAAATGGAGTCTTCAGGAGACAGAGGTTAACGCTCAGCTACCTCCTCATGCCAGCGGCTGAGCAATGCAGCAAAGGCTTCTTGCTAGAGGGGCACACGGAGGACACGTCACACACACATCCCAGCCTTGAGTGGCACAGCACAGTCTGCAGCACCAGCAAGGGATGTGCTCCCAAGCCAGCGATCTTCCTCTTAAGAGTGCCCAGCCTTCCCTCAGCATTGCCCCGTTCCCCAAGGCTCAAGGGAGCAGGACTCGCACGCAGCAGGAACGGCGCACGCGCTGCCAGCGCCTCACTACCAGCCCCCCAGCTTCCTGACAAATGCCTTCCTCTCCCCTCCCTTTGCCCGAGTTAGTTTCTCAGGATCATCCCCAGCAACCTCCCCACTCCTGCCAATTCTTGCCCAAAGCAGCAGCTACTGCTCGACAGGCCCCTTAATCTCTGCCAGAGCTGAGCAGGAAGAAAAGGTCTCCAGGAGGGCTCAACTCGCACTGCCACTGCTCTCCCAACAGGGCTGCTGGGCCCTGTTTGGTCCATCTCAGCTGTCACACGAGGTAGCAGGGAGGACACCACGGCTACCAGGAAGGAAGGAGCCAAGCACAGATTTTGGCAGGCTGCTCTTGGATGCCTGATCCGGTGCTTCTCCAGCTGTTTCCATCTGCTCTCACGGAAATGGCAGGATGGAGGGGGTGAGAGCTTGGGAGCAGCCTGGGAGATGCGGGGCATTTCTCTATGTGGCAAACACACCAAAGACAGAATAACCTTTAAAAAAAAAAATCTTTTGATAATCAGAGGAAACAAAGAAACCTCTGCAAAACAGCACCGTATCATTGCAAAGAACTCAATCACCACCTCAGCTCTGCTGCTGCACAGGTCAGCACTTCTCCTTGCCACAGGAGAATAAGTCAGTCCTTGACCAGCTTTACGCAGCTCTCCGGAGACCGCGACCTTCCCCAGTAAGGGGAAGAGTTCAGAGCAAGGCCCAGGAACCCGGCTGACATGTTAAAGCCTGGCTGGGATCTCACCACTGTACTCAAGACAAGCAGGGCCAAATCCCAGGATTTCAAGGACCAAATGGAACAGCACAACAAATGAAAGCCTTGGACACAGCCCATATTGCTACCTGCAGCATTCCCAGCGTCAGTGGTGACACAGTAAGAGACACTAAGTCATCAAATATGGTGACCAACTATAAAGGACTAGGGAGGAGTATTAGTACAGAGTATTTTTTATACACATCCCTGAACTCCAGATCCACAGACTGGGAAAAGTGAGATGGAGCCCATGTCTCAGGAGCCCCCAGACGATTTTTTCCCACCATGAACTCGTCCAATCCCTTTTCAAGAACTGTATGAACTTCTAAGTATCCATCATATCCAGCAACAAGTTCCGCGTTTGACAGGACATCGTGCACATCCACCTTGTCTGGGAAGGCACCAGCCCTTCCCAGTTTTGTGTGGCACAGAGCTGCATGAAGGAAGCTTGGATCCCTCAGTCACCAAGGCAGCGGATGCAGGAGCCCCAGGGAATCAGTACCTGCCTTAAGCCCTCCTGGGTTTCACACTCCCAGACAGGAGTAACAGCACTTCTTCAGAAAGTGCTCTGAAACTTGGACAGAAAGTCCTGTAGGAGAGCAAAGGATTTTCCCCTTTTTACATCTCTAAAGCCTTCAAGGACTTCAAACACTCACATCAGAGACTCCTGTTCCTTTGTACACACCCGTGCACTATCATGCTTTTGTAAAACCTGCTTAAAAGTAGACTAAAAAGCAAACAATACCCATGGAACTGGGTCAGCATCTGCTCCTTGGAGCAAGAAAAAATCCCACCATAAATCAGGTGATCTTCAAGGCTGCAAATTTAACCTGAGAGCTCTCCCAGCAAGAACACTGTGCAAAGCTCAGTGTCCCACAGCATGGAGTTTCAAAGCAGCAGCAAGCTTTAATCAGGCAAATGCTGAGAAATACTTTCAGAAGCAGCCCAAATCAATCAGCAAACAGGCATACAAGCAGCAGATAAGAAAGATTACCAAGCCCAACTTGAAAGATGAGCTTCAGTCAGTTTTGCCCAAATCTCACCCATCTGCTCACCTTCAAGTAAGTAACTGAAGTGCCACCAGACAAGCATTTAGCATTTACCCATTGTGCAAAGCCCACAGTAAAGACTCAGCCCTCTGGCTGCAAATCCCCGTTTCAGAGCCCCAGGACCTGCCACTCCTGACAGCAACTAGAACGATGCCGACTGCTGCTTGGCTGACAAGAGGATGTGTAGCTAGGAAGAAAGTACAGGCTGCATTTTTGCGCTTACTTATCTCTGCATCTAGCCACAGGAAGAGAACCTGAACTGAAAAGAAGATCTGGAAACCTAGTTCAATCTTTGGGAAGCATCTCCACACGGATCCAGGCCCAGCAAGCTGCCAGGAGCCACAGGTGCAGCTTTCTTAACGTCTCTGGCCACACATGTGGCCACAAGCCAAGTATTACTCACATCCCAGGCACACCTGTCAGGCAGGTGGCAGACCTGAACAGAAACGTGCTACAAGCATGTAAGCACAGGGAAAGGCTTGAGAAAAAGGCTCAAGGATTAATGCAAAAAACCCTGAATCCCATAGTTCTTCGAGAGGTCAGTAGCAAACACCTGCAGGAAGTTAGTTCATGGCAAGGAGCACATTACCTACCAGAGGCAAGGACTGGAAAGGAAGGGACCACAGTGCAGAGGTCTGAGCTCACTGCCCAGCCTGGCTGAAGTCTTTCTGGGTCTCAGATTAGCACTCCTAGAGAGGACAGCCCTCTGGGAAAGGAAAGGGAAGTGTGACAGGGATGTTCTGACTGGAACACAGCAAGCAGCTCCCCAGTGACAGATGGGGAGTGTGGTCCTGCTGCTGCACCGCCTGGCTTGGCCACTCGGCTCACACACCCCAGGAAGGAGCTGCTGAAGCAGCACCACAGCCCTGCTCTGCCAGCAAAGCATCTCATCCAGACTGCAACCTAGTGCTCAGAGCTTGGGCTTTAAACAGCAATAACGGGTCACACATGCACATAAAAATGCTTTTGGCTGCATCTCCTTTACTTGGGATTTATAATACAAGGACAAAGCAGTGTCTCAGACATAGGTGTGTGTTCCCAAACTAGCACCTACCCCATACAGCTATCATTCCTCTCAATGTTGTTTTACACCCTTCCAAGTCAAACAGAGACACACAGAATACACTCCAAATTAAGAATCTATCCCTTCTAACACTCAGTGACCTGACTTGGTTCTTCCCTTACAAGTAGTTACACTGACTGTGATATGTGAAGTTGCATTCACACGAGCTGCATTCAGCTGCGACGCAGGATGGACACGAGACCAGTCTTCACTGCAGGAGCATAAGAAGCTTTTTGATATATTAAATACAGCAGCAGTTTAAAGAAAGCTAAGGTCAAAGAAGCAGAGCTGCCTAGCAGAAAACAAACACTGTGATACAGCAATTACATTTTGCAGCAGATAAAATGATAAGAATTAGAAAGACTGGTACCAGGGATGCGATGCCCTATTACTGCAACCCCACATGCTGCACATGGTGCAGCAAAGTGGTTTAAGTTTTCCCTGGCACTGAGAAATTTAGACCTTCCATTTAGATTGTAAACTGCCTTCACAAATTGCTCCCCCTGCCCATCATTACAGCCATTTGGGTGACACTCACCTGCTGCTCCTAGTCTACTTAACACCTGGGAGAAATGAGAAGCAGACAGAGCACAACTGGAAAACAGAAATTTGTTACCAAGATTATTTCTAGTTGCAAGATTCAATACTAAACCATGTATTGTACAGAATTAAAACTGACTAAATTTAGTTATTTGGTAAACTTGTAACACTGAACTTAAAGTTCTGGGCTAGCAGTACAGCAACACACTAAGCAGAATGGGCAGCATTAAGAGCTACAGTAACACACATGGGACTTTACAGCTTAATAAGGAATATCTTTCACTATTCTAGCATCACCCTATAGATGGTGGTTTCTGTCAAGAGACTTCTACTCCTTAAGTCAGGTAAGAGAGGTTATACCATCTTTTTAGAGGGGAAAAGAAATATATTCTGTGACAAGATATCAGGACTAAATGATCTTCTGTTAAGAGTTTCAATGAGCAGACTGTTGAAATTTGTGCCCTGAATCCATCCATGCCTAAATACTGATCTAAATTCTTCTCAAGCTTTCAAAGGAGCAGCACTCTCCAAAGCAGCCTTGAAGCATTTAGAAAGCCAAGCAGCACAGCTCTCATTTCAGTTCTTTCAGCCCAGCTATGTACACAAAATTGAAGTGTGTTGTCCTTTGTAACCAACAATTTGCCAGCTGCTTCCCCAGGCAAGGAAGTTAGCATTTGCTATTCAGAGCACTTGCAGATCTTTGGGTCATGCAAAGACAAATTCCTGCTATTCCACAGCAAAAACAGCCCTCCAGCTCTCACCTGCTACTGTTAGAGAAATGCATCAATAGCTATAAGAAGTGACAACCCCTTACAGTCTATGGGTACCTAATGGTGTAACACGCTTTGATATGCACGATGCAGCAAATGCCTCCAAAGCTGTCACTTTGACTAGGGCTTGTTAGTCAAAGAAAGCAAGGGAGCAAACACCAGAAGGATCTTTCTGTTATCAGAGCACTGAAGAGACACAGAATTCTGCTGCCAGCAGGAGGAAACCCTTCAGATCTTGCTGCAGACTTTGTTGCTGGATGGGTGACCTGTTGATAAAAGTATTGCTGAAAGAAAAAAAGTCCTTGGTGGTTTGCAGGTTTTCAGTACTATTGTTGCCATTCAGGCTTCAGGCTTTTGCGTATTTGATTAAACACGAGTAGAAACTGACAATCAATTCTCCTGGGATTCCCCAAGGCAGAGAGACAGCACTGAGCAGCACCAAGGACACTGGAAAAGTAGCCAGTGCAGAAAAGCTTGCCTTTAATTTGGAAGCTACCTAACACAACTATTAAAAAAAAAAAAAATCTTATAGATTAGATAGTGATGTTGAAAGCATAAACTCAGCATTTAGGTGAACATTTTTCAGAGCTCGTCAAGGCAAGACACTTTTTTGGCAGGACAGAGAAAGATTCCTCCACTTCTCAAATCAGTATTGCCAATATAAGCAGGAGTAAAGACTTGAAAAACTCATCTGGGCAAAAAAAATCTAGTCATAGCTTTAATACTCAAACCTCAGTCCAGTGGTGGCCTGTGTAGTGATATAATTCCTTACTTAAGCCATAATGAGCTTGGGCTTCTTTTCACAGGAAAGAAAAAAAGGACCAGTTTTTACTATGTCCTAAAAGGGCTTTAAGGAGCCTTGTTTTAAAGCTAACAGACTAAACAGTCCCTTCCACAAGCAGGAGACTTGTGTTCTGAAATCAGCCTGAAAAGCAAGTTTATCTGTAAATCAAGCCCCTCCTTTAAATCATACACTTCTGCAGACATGCTAGGACATGGGACTTATCTATGACAATGCACAGATGGACAAGTGCAGACTTTGAAAAAGACTGCATACTGACTTCACACTCCTCCCCAAAGCTCAGGAAATGCAGTTCTGCTGCACACCATCTGACTGAGATGGCAGAACCCAACAGGGCTTTGGCAGACCTGCAGTTCTGTTACTTCATCTCTTCCCACCCGGTATGTCATCATATTTGAACCAAACACTTTCATCCTAGTCCTCAGGCGAAAGAGGGGATAAATTACAGACCTCTGCTCAGCAGCTGGACTGTTTCACGAGACAAGGTTTCTGCCTGTACTTCTGCTACAGATTTTTATCTATGAGAAAGGCTTCATTTTTCCTTCATAGGAAGCACATGCCATGGAGATGCTGAGAAAAGCAAGCTGCAGTGGGATAGCTCCTTGCCATTTCCTCAGGGAATGAAGGGCATTCCTACAGTTCAGACTGTGTTGGGAAATGAAAAAAAAAAAAAAAAAAAAAAATCTAGAGAAAACTGAGTCACAACAGCAGCTTCCCAAGCAGCTCAGACAGCAACGCTGCCATTAAAAGCAAAAACAACAGAAACCCTCTGCACAGCACACGAATTATTGATGGGAGCTGCTGCCCTCTGGTGCCACATAAAATATGGCAGGAACCTGGTTTTGTTATCAGCTCCACCTTGGGAAATGCACCGCCCAAATCTCCACAAGGTCACAGTGAACCCCCTGGCTGCACCCACACCCCTCAGGACTGGTCTTGCAGGCTTACGACATCCCTGCCCCTCTTGCGGGACACCTCCAGAGGCATTGCACATGCCAAACTCAGCCTAAAGGATCATTTTGCCTGGCCTAACTTCACTACAGTTGTCTTAGAAGAAAGAGGGATTAGCAATCGGTCAGATTTGCCAAACCACTTGCTGTTGTTCTTTAAATCATTGTATTGGGCTGTGTACATTGCCAGGGCAGAGGCAGGCAGATATTCTGCCCTTACCACAGCATCTAAACCAGACTGAAGGAATAAAACACATCCCCGCCACCCCCGTGGGGTGGCACATGGTTCTCTCATCTCTACTTCCACAGCAGCAGCATGGCAGGGAAGCTTTTGCCAAATGTTTTGTACACTACCCAATCTGGAAAGCGCAAGGAACAAGTGAGCTGATGCACCCTGCTCCACTGCACGTGCCCACCCTGTACAGAGAGCAGTATCCTTTATTCCCCCCACACGCATCCCAGCTTAGCTTACAGTAACTGACAGGCAGTGGGTCTGCCAACTCACCTGACTTCTTCACCCGCAAAGTCAAACACTTTGGTGATCGTCAGTTTTCCTGCATCTTTCGGCTTCTCAGGCTCTTTTGGTTTCTCCTGAAGCTTGTTCATACTCTTTTCTTCCACCTGTGAAATATATGAAGGAAAAACAAAAAGAAACACAGCCCTGCTGCTAACAGGAAATTCTCCACTTTAGCTCCAGCCTCTCACTGCAGGCCAGAGATTAGAACAGACCCAAAACAAGAAGTGAAATGATAAATAGACACAAGAATGAGCATAACAGAAGAGCTGTGGTTCAAAAACCGAGCAAGCTAAAGCATAGAGACTGATTTTTTTTCCCCCCCACCCCAAACTAATCCCAATCATACAGTAAACCTGCTAGAGCAAGTTTCCTAGAAATATACTTATTTTGACCAAAAATGCAGGAAACAACACATAAGGAACAAGAGTAAGGCTCATTCTCCCAGAAAACCTTGAGGAGATTAACCTAAGTCAACAATGCCTCTAAACTTAATCAGTAAGAACTACCACTTTTAATAGTGTGCATTAAAAAAAAAGGCCCCTTACATGATCAAGGCAACAACTTCAATTTTGGCTTCTAATCAACCACACATTGCACAGATCTTAAAGGCAATTTAAGAAGTTCAACAAAAAAGAGCAGAGGAACAACATCTGTCCAGAAACAAGCTTTGACTACAGAGGAATTTTTAAACTTCATTCATGGTTTTAGCAATTTTTCCAACAAAAACAGCATTGCTCAGAGGAGAGATTTTTCTCCTTCCTCCTCTCTCATTTTACATACAACTGCCTCAGCTGCTCAGCCAGTAACAACTCCACAGGAAAGTAAGTATGAGAGCTCTGCTGAAAAGGACTCTTCCTCTAAAAGTTACAAGCAAAGTAATTAAAAAGCTGCAGGTGTCCCGTGACTTTAAACATAGTGGCAAAAGTGAGCTTCATACAGTGTTGAGGACGACTTCATGTTCAACACATCTCACTGCTTCAAGAGTCACAGTTTCCCTTTCAAGCTCACAAGGGAAGGCACCAGCCTTGCCACGTAGCCTCAGGCCCACAAGCGCAACACAGACAGGACCTCATGGTGCTGCTCATGTTTTTCCAAGGAAACTCCCCGGCCAGGAACCCCAGCACAGCTCTGGACCCTACGAGCAACTCCAAAAGCAGCACTACCAGACTACAGATCCTCCCCACTCCCCCAGAAAGCAGCTGCTTCCAATCTGCCCCCTGGCTGCGTTCCATGCTGGTTGTGAGGATGATGAGGGAACAGAGCCTTCCTACTGCTCTGACCAACAGCTGTTCCTAGCTGACAATTTCCACTGTTGTACTTTATGTCTTTGGACCCATCCCAGAGCCCCAGGCCTGTTACCTTGCTGTTCTGTGCCTTTTGGGTGGCAGTCAACACTTTGGGTCTCTGCCCCACATCACTAAGGAAACTGGCCCAAAGAGCATCCTCCTTCTTCTTTTCTTCTTCTTCTCTGTCCCTTTCAGCCTGTTTTAAGCTGCCTGCTTCATCATCATCCGGCTGAGCCTCATCTTCCTCTTTTTCACCTGGCTCTAGCAAGAGGCCTCTTTTCTTCCTCTTCCTGGAAGCAGAGGCAAGAAGTGAGTGCTGAGCTACTGCAACACCATCCCGGCGCCACAACGTGCGACACGGAGCTTTGAGCTTCCTGCTCGGAGCTCGCGCCCGACACATTCCCCCTAATCCTTAGGGAAACCTGCCCAAACGGAAGGCCCTGGGAACGCAGGGCAACAAGCCTGAAGCGGGCAGAGCGGGAAGGGGCCGCGTCTGCAGCCCCGCAAGAGGCCGCACGTTTCTGGCGGGAGGACAACGGGACTCGGAGCCGCCCGGAGCGGGCGCGTCGCGGGGAAACGCGCGGGCCCGGCGCAGGAAGGGCAGCCCCCCCCGGCCCGTCCG
>VZSV01000154.1:1340610-1354770 GCA_013398735.1 Nothocercus julius
CGGGAGCCGGGCGAGGAACCATCCATCCCTCCTGGGCCGCGTCCCAGCAGCGGCCACGGCTCCACGGTGCTGCCGGGGCAGACAGGGCCCCAACTGCCCCAGGCACCGGCTGCCACCTGCCCCCCGCGCTGGGCTGGAGCCTCCTAGAGCCTCCTGGCACCTTCAAGAAGCTTCCAGCCCAGCAGCGCTCAGGCTCCCAGCCCTGCCCATCTATGTAGCGTTGCTGCCTACCCGCCCGCGTAGAGCCCTTGGCCTGGGCAGCCCTCCTGTAAGCGGGAGCCCTGTGCTGAGTCTGCAGGTGCCTTCGCTTGTGTGGTTTATTCCATTTTTTCTTGCCAAGGAAAAGGTCACCTGGCTCGGGGATCCCGGGCCCACTTCCCATCGGGCTGCTGCGCACAGACCCTTCTGTGGCAGCAGCTTGAGTGTGCGGGGCGAAGGCCGGCGCGCGCTCCTTCGCGTGGCGCCTCGGGCGAGCTGCTGCTGTTGTCTTGCTGGCACCAGCTGGAGCTGAAAGGGTGGTAATGGTGGAGGAGTGGACAGGAGGGGTCGCGGTGTCACTGACAGCAGCCAGCCCCTAGGAAAGAGCAAAGGCGTTGACATACAGGAGTAGCACAGGACACTGCAGGCAGCTTCCCTCTGCCAGCCAGAGGCTTCGAGCCCTGGTTTTCCCCCTGCAGGGGCAGGCGGTGGCTCTGCCAGAAACACGTCCTCCTTGCTGTGGTTCCTGCAACGGCCGTGGCTCCGGCAGGCAGCAAAGGCTCCTCACCAGACCCTCCTGCCTGGGCATAGCCCTCCCCGTGGGGAAGGGGATGCTCAGGCCTTCAAAGCCACCTCAGAGTTGAGTGTCGGTCAGCCGTCCCTTTTGGGGCACTTACCCAGCACATCCTGCTGCGCCACATCCTCCCTCGCACCCGTGATTCACAGGGCCGTGCTCCTCGCCAGCGGCTTTGGGTGCTTCCTCACAAGACCGTGATGTTCGGGGCTGAAACGAGCCCCTTGGAGAGGATGAGAGCAGAGCCCCGTGGCGCCTTGGCAGCCCGGACACAGGCTGGGCTCCTGCCTGCGACCTCCAACCTCAGCCGCGCTGCCAGCACCCAGCTCCTTGCTGCGGGGGAGTCTGGGGTCCTCCAAAACACCTGACCTGGCAGCAGCTGAAGGTGGTGACAGGAGGAGGGGTGACTTTTCCCCAAAGGCTGCGCTGGTGCTGGCCCTGGCAGAGCTGGGGGACCCAAGCAAGGACGTGGGCTCCCACCTGTCCTCTCCAGCTCCTTCTCCCAACCCTGCAGCTCCTCGGTCCCCTCGTGGTGCTCCCAGCCCAGGCTGCCCAGACTCACAGCAGAGATGAGCAGCTACCACCCTGCAGCAGGGGCTCCCAACGAGGATGAAGCAGGCGACGGATCGTGGCCAGGGGCAGAACAGGCTCCAAGCACCCAGGGCCTCCCCTTCCTGCCACCGCCTGCCTGGGCACAGCTCCAGCTCCTGCCTCTCTGGCCCAGCTGCCTCCCAGGAGCCCCCATGTGCCTCCAGCCGGGGTGATCAGGGCGATGGGCACAGCTGCATGGGGAGTCCTGGGGTAGCTCTTGCTCCTCTGCCATGTCCCCCCCGCCAGCAGCTCCCAGTGCTTGGGCATCTGCTGCTTCTGGGGGCTGCAAAACGGAGCTGGTCCAGCCCAAAGCAAAACTGCCGCAATTTGAAGCCCAGGGAGGCAGGTGGAATGAGGCCATCCTTGCACAGTCCCATGGCCACAGAAACCCTGCACAGTGTCTCCATCAAGACCAGGTCCCCCCGGCCTTCCTAGAGGGAGACTCAAAGCACTGGCTAACTCAGAGCAGCATTTCCAATGTTTTCCTTTCGACATTCCCTTGTGTTCCAGAGCTCCCCTACGTCTGCACTCGCAGACTGCAAGGGCAAAGGGACAGGGGGCCTGTGAGCCAGGAGCAGAGGACACAGCTCAGCCTCGAACGCAGCGATACCCAACCACAGGGGTGTCACAAAGCCACAGCCCTGGTGGACAGTGAACCTGTGGCAGAAGGAGCAACAATTGAGAGGAGGAAAGGCATTTTTCCTAGGGGAGATGTGGCCTGTATCCGCTAGAGCTTCCAGCAACCACGTGACTAGTTGTTACCCAAGCCCCTGGGAGAGTCCACTCTGAAATCAAAGCTGGCCTGAAAAATTCACCTCCCAAGTGCGTAGTGATCCAGGGCATTTTATTGGCAGTAAAAGGTCAGAACATTTTCTTGGTTTCCTCTGGTGAGGATGACTGGAGGCCGCAAGTCCTGTGAGAGGGTCTCCAGCCAGGCCATGTAGAGGGAGCTGGGGCAGCGACCCTTGCGGCCGATGGGCAGTGTGCTGTGGAGGCGGAGGAGTGAAGGCAACGAGCTGCCAGCCCCACAGACACAGCAGTTTGTTCCTCTTTGACATGCAGGTGCCAATTTGCAGATTATAAAAATGATACCATTCCCCTTCCTTCCCCCCCCCCCCAAAAAAAAAAGAAAAAAAAAAAAGAAAGAGGTAAAAGAGCAGCTACCACTTACATTGCGATGAGCGCCGCGTCCCGTGAGTAATCCAGCAAGATCTCGTTCAGTCTTACTTGCCGAAGAGACTAAGGAGCAAGGGCAGAGCAATCCACTGTCACAGAACAACCGCTGCGGCAGTGACAGAGTGACCAGAGCCCTTGTGTCTGGCTGAGCACGAGGCTGACTCTGGCTGAGTCTGGGTTGGAAAAGGCCCTACCTTGGCTCTGTTTTTATTGACCTCCTCATCTGAAATCTTCCAGGGACAGTCATGCCGCATTTCATTCACCACCGCCTCATCTTTAAACCCGTCGTTCAGCCTGAAGGGAGCGATCAGGTCGTCAAACCTCCTGATGCTGCAAAATAAGCACACGGCGTCACCGAGCGGAGCCCAAGCAGCTTCTGCCGTCCTGGGGAAGTGTGGCCAGTCCCTGGGGTTCGCGAGAGGGGCTCACTGCTGAGGGCAGCCCCAGAAACCGAGCTCTTCTGCTGCCCGTCCCCTCTGTGCTGAAACAGGAGGGGACCCACACAAAACGCGGCTGGTGGCGAGCAAGGTGGTGTGGGGGCAGGAGGGACCCCGTGGTCTCGGGCACGCACTCATGCACGTGCACTGGCACCGGCCTGAGATGGGTTAGGAGAAAGCTGTGGAAGCGAGTTACTGCTCAGGCCGGGGGTTCTGGTTGATGTCTGGCAGGATGTGGACCTCGTGAAAGCCCAGGCGGAACTTGCTCAGCAGCGACACGATCCTGCCGGACAAGAGGAGGGAGTTTCAAAAAACCCATTAGGTCTCCTTAGAGGGAGAAATCTCCCTAAACGTTTTCCCAGCTGTCTTGACAAACTGAAAACATTCATCAGTCCTGAGGAGAGCAGAGTCTGCCATGGCCTCGCTGCATCTCCCCTGCCACTTCTCCAGACACTGCTGCTGCTGCTCACACACAACCCACTTCTGGCCTCATCCCCAGAGGAAAAATTCCTGCATATGCCTTATGCATTTTCCCTCCCTACTTTCACGTTTCATGCCTTTGTACTTCCCAAGGCTAGTGAGGCTGGTACTCCAAAAGCAACTTGGACTGGGCTCCTCCCTGATCCCGTTAGGACCCTTGGGTTAGGCAGGGGTTTCCCGGGAGAAAGCGACCATGGCTGGGCCCTCACTTACGCCTTCCTCTCGTCATCCATCCTGTTGATCTGCCCGCCGACAAACACCCGTATTTTGCACTTTCCCCACCGCTTCTTGCGCCCAAGGAGGTAGGGAATGAGGAGCGTGAGCCCTGCCGGAGAGCACAGCGAGCGCTCAGCCCGCTCGCTCGTGCGCAGCGGCTGAACGCTGGCATGAACTGCAGACCCCGAGGGTTGTTAGCGCTCTGCCGACACGAGATGCTCCCCGGCACCACATGGAGAGGAGATGACATAAAGGGTGTGTATTAACTAAAGACAAAAGTTACCTCCATCATCAAAGAGCCAGTAAATGTCAATGGTCTTTTTGCCCTGCCCAGTCTGGAAGACGGTGCTTGCCTGTTGTCCGGCTACCAAGGCATCGGGGTCCACTGGAAAAGCAAGAAAGAGTCCTGGCATGAGCAAGAGAGACCTGCAACCCACGGGCTCAGTGCTCGCAGCACAAGGGTCCCGCAGCCGGGGGGACAAGGGTTGGAGTGAGCAGCAGTGGTTGCCACGAAGGGAAACAGCTGCCGGCAGGGCCGGTCAGCAAGAGGAGGAAATAGCTTGTGTTAGATTGGTTAGGAGGGTTGTTCGTAATGAACCTCATCAGACTGACATGTGCCAATGACGGGGGCTGCCGTGCCACCAGTGCCACTGTCCTTAGGGTCCTCTGCTGGCTCAAACATGGGGTTAACTGGGAGGGAGGAAAGGAACAGAACAACGCAGTGAGAGCAGCACCATTGGCCAGGAGGAACCGTGCTGCCACCCGGCCCTCCCCGCTGCGGACGCTCGCCCCGGGGTGCCCTGACGGTGGGGTCTGCTTTAGGTGGCGTTTGCCGTGGTGCAGCGTGAGGGGCACGCGCAGCCCTCCTGAGTGCCCCTGCATCGCCCCGGGAGTTGTGCCCTGCAGAGACGCAGGGCCCGCACCCAGCCTGCGGGCGCCGTGCCGGGAGATGTGAGCAGAGCACTGCACAGCTCCTGCGCCGGCACTCACAGCCCAGGCACCGCATCCAAGCCCCTGGCCCCGAGCTGCACTGGCCGCCTAGAAACTAGCTGCTTTCTTTCCCCTAAGGAGAAGATGGGGGAAGCGCTGCAGGCAGCGCCAGGTCCGGACAAGAGCAACGCCTGCCTCCCAGCTAGGTGCCAGTGGATGCTTACTGTGAGCCTGCATCATTCTAGAGATGTCCAGCCCTTCCTTCATCCTCATTAAGCACACACCGTACTTGAAATCAAAGGCATCGCTGGAGGGAGAGTGAGAGAAGGCAGTTAATGTTGACTGACTTCTACGTGGCAGCCCCACGGGAGCAGGCAGTAACCTGCTCGTGCTGCCCAGTCACTGAAACCTTTCTGTGAAACATGGCAGGTTGCTCCTGGTGGGGCCCGAGTCTTTGATGGTGATTCTCACAGAAATCTGAGAAAGAAGCAATCCACCTCTTCTAGCCCAGAGCAGTAGCTAAACCCCTCTGTACCTGCAGTTTCTGTCCTGAGTTTTCATGCCAGTCCTTGCTCTTTTAAGGAAAATAAGTGGCCCTCGCTTTACCATCAGCAGCCAGCAAAGGGAGGGCACCAGCCTGGAGACACCAAGCCCATGTGCTCCCCTAGGCAGCAGAAATGTCCCTGCAAGGGCTGGCTGCACTTGCCCCACACATGCCACCTGCCACCCGTCAGCACCCACCCTGCTGCCAGGTGCTACAGCAGCCCTGCCCCATGCCACCAAGTCAGCGATGGACCTGGAGGCACTGAGCCAGCTCACGGATCTCCAGATCCAGCTTGCTGTCTAGACCACCGAGACACCACCACCACCACCATTTGCCATGTTCACGTAATCCTCCCATCACCAAAGCAAGTTACATGAGCGGTCAACCCATCTGCTTCCCAGCGTACTGCAGGATTCCTACGTAATCCTCCACGGTCTGTGGGTGCGCTGTCTGCCAGTTCCTCTTGTACCCCAGGGCGAGGATATTGGGTCTCATCTTCCCAAGACCTGAAGCCTAGGGAAAAAAGGAGGGATATTTACTGCATGTCCTTTGATGTCCCTCTGTGGAGATGGAGGGACACAGATGTTGCTCTTCTGCACATGCGAGAACACTGGGTCCAACCTAGCAAAGCACTACAGCAGCAGAAGGGACAGGGTTGCGGGCAAGTGCTGCAAAAAGGAGCAGCATGGAAAGGGAGCAAAGAGAGGTCAGGTAATTCAGGAGAATGGTCAGGAAATGGAAGAGTGGGGACAGAAAGAATCAGAGTTGGAGGTTGACCGTTGCTTGTGGCACCAGTGGCACCAGCAAACCTAACCTGTCCCTCTTGAATTGGCTGAAAACTCACGAGCAGAAGCATTAAAGCGATCCCAGCCCACGTTACCGACAAGGCTGGGGCAGAGCTGGTTTGCAGCTCTACCTGTATAAGTATTTGGACTCCACTTCTCAAATCCTCAGCTACCACATCTGTATAGAAAGCCTTGATCTTCCTCTTGATGAGCCACTTTGTGTGGCCTTCAGACGTTAGCCTGGATTCTGGCATCTTCTGTTTCCGTGATCCCTGTTGGGAAGTAGGAGGAAAGGGTACAGCAGCAGCACTAGTGTTTGGGGCATAACAGCGATGCCCTTGTAACTGGTGACTTTATTACAAAGGAACTTAATTTCCCCCCTTCTCAAATCACTGATAAGACTTAAATTTAACTGCTGCACATATGGAAAGCTGCAGTCCTACCAAAGTGCCGGTGAAGATAGCCAGCAGTTGACACATACCATGCCAACACTCACATAATGAATCCCTCTTGCAAAACAGATGGAATTTGTTTTATGTCATGTTCCCTGCACAGCTGATGCAAATATCAACTCCTGAGGTCTCAAAATACCTCTCTGTGGTATAAGACAAAAATGTCACCATTACTTAGAGGCCAAAGAGCATCATGTTGGGATAAGTCCCGAAGCCTTTGACTCTAGTGGTGTGTCCATGGCAAAATGTCCACTGAGGATAATGCTGGATGGAGACAGTCCTAACCTACCATCTCCTGTTTATCAACGTTTCCTCTGATAAGTGACTCAACACAACTGGAAGACTTCACTACAAACAGCACGCTCTGGACTTTGGTACAGCCAGCATGCCTGAACCACAGGCTTGGAAGCACCAGCCTCAGGGACGAGCTCCGGGCCCCCCGGAGCCTCAGCTGCAGCCTGGTGGCCTTGCTGCAGACCGGCCCAAACGCGCCCACGTCCCTGCTGATGCGGCTCGGTGCGAGCATCTTGCTCCTGCCACTCCTCAGGTGAGCACAAAAAGCTCTCGTCCCCGTTTGATCTTGAAGGTCTGAGCTCGCTAGAGGAAACCTCACCCTCTGATCAATGCCCTTCTGCTCCAAGAGCCACGTCTGATCTTTGCTTTGTCAATTCATCTGTGACGGGAAGCTCTTAGCCCACAACGGAGCTGTGGCACATCATCAGTTTTGCTTAATGAGCCGGAGAGACTGCTGGCAGGAACAGTCTTGCTTTTAATTCATCATTAGGTGGCACACAAGCATACATATTTAAACCACTGACTGGCCCAGTGATCCAATCACGACACAATCTGGATTTTTCTAGTGTGTTTTCTAGACCACCTCCCATGGATTGCCAGTTTCCCCCAAGACCAGGAAGCAAATGTATTTCTGTGGCCTGGTTTTCTCCTTCCTTTCTCTCTCGCACGCAGCAAGGACTTTGCAAGCTGCTCTCTCCAGCTGCGACACCACAGCTCTATCGCTCAGCAGCCATGGCAGAGCGGCCCTTGCTGTCCGAAACTCAGCGTGTCTGGATTCTGAAACGCAGTTCCTCAGACTTGAACGAGGCCATAAAACTGACACCAAGAACTAAAAATACCTGCTGCTACAGATGTCCAATCCTGGGGTCTGACTAGCCCTTACCTCCAGTGTCAGGACTGTCATCCCTTTGAGGGAGCAAAGGGCAGCGCTCTGTGAATACTCACTATCAACACGTTCCCACAGATCATCAAGCTGAGATTCTTGGTGAAAGTGCCCACAAAATCCACCAGGGCTGGACGGAAATTGGGAGGGCCAGTTAAGACCAGGCATTGAGGTCTGTGGAGCAAGCAAGCAGGGGGCATGCTGTTATTTTACAGTAGCGTGTCACCAAGCCTCTCTAAAGGGAATCACCTCTTTTCCTGTGTGTGGTTAACAGCAACACTAGGAAGCATTTTTGGGATGAGACGAAAGATTGTGGCTAGGGGTCTTCAGTCCTGTGGGATCATAAGAGAATGAGGGCTCTGCGCCTAGTTGGGAGGGGAAAGGTAATGAGAAGGGTCCTCCCCATACCTGCAATTCAGCCTGTAAGCCAAAGCTGCAGAGAGGACCTGGGAGGTGGAAGCCTGTCGGCCCGTTTTGGCTGGAGCCAGATACGCTGGGGGCCAAAGCAAGGATGTGGCTGTAGAGGGGAATCTGCCCTGGGTTTGCAGGAGGAGGAGGCAGCCTCGTCTCACCTTCGGCCTCTGCTAAGTTGTGAGTATTGAACGGAAGCAGCGCTTGCCTGTAGTTCTTGACGTGCTCGTCCACTTCGCTGAGTCCCACGGAGTAGTTCAGGGCCAGGTTGTAGGAGCTTGCTTGCACGGACGAGCCCCAGTTCACGTCTGCGGCGGCAACGGTCACATGAAACAAAGTGAGAGGGACTGGGTTGGACCTGAGCTACGACCTGTTGCAGGGAGGTGCTTCAGAAGCTCAGGGGACAGGAGACCATGCAGAGCAAGCGGCCTCCACCCCGGGACCTCTCCACGGCCCCCCACACCAGCGCTACCTGCAGCGCCAGAAGCCCCTGCTGTGCACCTGGCTTTTTGTAGAGCACGTATCCCAGGAGGAAGATGACGATGCCGAAGGCTATCAGGGCAGCCCACCACGTCAGCAGGAACATGATCACGACGGACACAGTCGCTCCGAACAGAGCTGCCCACTTGCTGTAATACCGGAACGACGGCCTCCATCCTGCGCACAAAAACAGTTGGCACCCGCTGCCCGTCTCTCCTTCGGCCCGAGAGACGAGGAGCTGGCACGCCCGGGACCCAGGCATCTTCTCAGCGCCACGCAGCCCACCTGGCGAGTTGGTGATGGAGGCGTGGAAGCAGCTGAAGTTGATGAGCGCGTAGGAGCACAGGAAGAAGTTGGAGATGATGGGGGCGATGGAGTTGAGTTCCGCTGCGGGGAGAGACAGAGACATCCTTCATCCCGGAGCCACGGGGAGGCAGACTGAGGCCTAGCTGTGCGGGAGGAGACTGAGACACAGCAGTGTGAGGGCAAGAGGTGCACGAGGCTGGGGGAAGCACCTACCGATCAGGATGAAGCCCACGGCAATGGCGTAGGTGAGGATGTACCCGCGGATGGGCTCGCTGTTCTTCCCATAGCCCTTCCCAAAGAAGCCGATGAGAGGGTAGAGCTGGTCCTTGCAGAGGCACTGCGGGGAGAAGTGCTGCGCTTGGGGAACAGGCTTGGGAGCACAGGACGCTGCACACGAGCAAAGACCTGGCTATGCAGCTGGTTATTTCCAGGAAAAAGCATGGAGCTGACCGGGCAGTGGGCAGCACCCTTGTGGCGCGAAGGGCACGCTGGAGCACGCGGTGCCAACACGGAGGCAATGGCCCGTTCTGCTCTGCCCGTGAATCTGTCTCGTCCGTGGTGCACTTGGCTCCGCGATGCTCTCTGAGCTCCAAGGCTTTGCTTTTAAACTTAGGCTGACGGGAGGCACCCACAGCCCTTTCCTTGGCCTCTGCCTGCCCTGGCACCATCCTGCTGGCCCGGTCTTTGGACCGCTTCTCACCTGAAAGACTTTTGGGGCTGAGACAAGGCAGGCCAGTGCTGAGGACAGGGTAGCACCAAAGATCCCAGCTGTGATGAGGGGGCCGAACCCGGACACCATGCTCATGCTCTAGCGGAAAACCAGGCGGTCAGAGCTCCGGGGCACCCCAGCCCATGAGGCCCGGGAGCGTCCCCCAAGCCGGCTCCCCTCCGTGTCCCCTGGCACTACCTGGTAGTAGTTGCTGAGCCCATAGCGGCAGCTCTGCTTCTGGGCGCACTCGGTGAAGTTCCACCCGAGGCCGCACGCCAGCCCCTCGCAGCCCAGTGCGCCCGCAACCACGGTGTCGTTGAGGCTGCCGGAGGCATCGCGGACCACGCAGGCACCTGCCAGAGCACAGCCCCTTTCACTCCCCTTCTCTCCCTCCCACCGGCTCCCGGCCTGGGTGTCGCACAGGCCGCGTGCGGAGTCGAACCGCGGACGGCTTCTTGGTGCCTTGGCCCTTTCGGGCTGGCGCTGCAGGTTTGTGCAACCCAGACCCAGGTGCCTACAGAGCTTTTGCTTCCTTAGTCCCTTAAATTCCCACTGTGGTGCTGCCCTTCTGCAGGAGGCTTGACCAAGGAGCTGCAGCAAAGTCACAAAGCATTGCCAAAACTCTCTGTTTTGCCACTCAGAAGATTTTTCTCCTTGAAACCTATCAGGGACCAGCACAAATATCTGCAAGCACTTGGATCAGAGTATTGATCCTGATTTGTACAGCTTACTCCCAGCTCCCACGGACCACATCTGTCCCCTGCATCCCACCAGGCTGCCTGTGCCCCGTGCAAGTCCTTAGGATCGGCACTCAGCTCGCCCTGTGGCACGCTGCTTACCGATTGTAGCAGAAATCACCAGGTAGGACACCGTGGTCCAGAATATAGCCATCAGGGTGCCTTTGGGAATGGCCACAGCAGGATCCTGCCCCAGGGAATTGCAAGGAGTTATAAAACAGCTTTCCTGGAGTACCACCAAGTTGCATTTATTTTTGGCTGCTTTATGAAAGGAGCTATAATTCTCTGCAACAAAAAAAAAACGCAGGGCAGCTCTTGGCCTAGCAGGGTGCAGATTGCCAAGGTTTGGCCGTGCGTTATCCCATCAGCTCGAGGCGGTCTGCCCCCGCTGGGCTCCCTTCCCCTAGGAAGGCCCGCTCACGTAGAACGGTCAAGACGTACCTTCAAATCCCCTGAAATGTTGGCTCCTGCCAAGATGCCAGTTGCTGATGGAAAGAAAATAGAGAACAAACCGAAGAAGGTGCCCTCGGGTCCACGCCAGTTGGGCACAAAGTTCTGGGCAAAAATGTCAGCTGGGGAAGAAGTAGAGAAGAAGCATTTGCATTTAATTCTTCAGATCAGGGCCCTCCCTTCTGCTTTTCCCTTGTTTTAAGCACGCGGGTTTCGGTTTGCTGTTTCCATCCCTTGACTGCGGCAGGGGCGTGTGGAAGGGGAGATGGGCACTGATACAACACGCAATGCCTGCCTGCAGGCCTCGCTCCGGGGACGCAGCCTCATTGAGGATTATTTCAAAAACAAAAGACAGTGTGATGCAGTTTGAAGAGGAACATCTCATTGCTGCCTAAACGAGCACTGCCAGAGATCCGTCAGCCTTCGCAATGGATAAGCACTTTTCCATAGTTATTTTCTCCCAAAATGGCAACAAACAGCCAGGCTTCAGCTCTTTGCTTTGATCTTCTGCTGTGTCCAGTATCATTGCAACACAGGGCAGACTCACCTCTGTAGCTGAAGAAACCCTTCGATTGCTTCTCTGCTGTGGCTGGGATCACCGTCCCCACCAGGTAGTTTATGAAGGAAACCAAGATGACCAGGAAGAACAATACCTGTGCCTGAGAGATCAGAAATATTCAGAGGATCAGCTTTTTGGATATGAGGCCACTGCGAACGCTAGCCGGGGTGAAAACCGTGAGAAGGAATCCCAGTGCATGCTCTGGCATCTGGTGAGAGCCATGAACACGGCAGCACTGAGTCTTCTGACCTCCCAGGCTGCTCCTCCAGGCTGCCACAGGGCTCTGCCGCCCCAGCGAGCTGGTATTAATGTCCCCTCCTTCCCCCTACCTCGGAGGGGGGACAGGCTTTGGGGCTCCCCCAGTTCCCTTCCTCGTCTTTCAGCAATCCTAGAGCATCGTCTCCACTGGGCGTCTTGGGAAACGTAGGAATTGGGAGCAATCCCCTGACTGCAAGAGCTTCTCGAGGTCTTCGTGGCAGACGGGCAGGGCTCCGCCAGTACTGAAGCAGGTGGCTGCAGCCTCCTCAGGGGCCAAAATCCCCTCTGCAGCCTTCGAGAACCAGCTTGGGCTGGTGCAGCCCAAGAAATGAGCGTTACCTTGGCCTCCCACTCCATCCCCGCCAACGAAATGCCGAGCAGCACGGTGACCGTGACCACCCCGATGATGCGGATGTCGTTGGTGGGGTCTACGATGAGAGAGTTATATTCCTGAGAAGGGAAGCACACGTCAGTCTCCTGCCAGCCTGGGGCCACCATGAACCTTCTCCAGATCCTTTGGCTAATACATGCAGAAAAGACGTTAAAGCGGGAGCACAAAGCCACCCTGCTTCTGTTCTAGCACGCCAGAAGCGTTTCCAGAGAGAACTGCTTTAACCCCGCTTTGGGCAGCAGTCCTCCAGGTTTCTGAGCTACGGTGTCACTCTCTGGCCTCTGGCCACGCTGGTGCTCCAGCCAGGAGGGCACCTTGCAGCTCCTCTCAGCTTTCAGGGCGCCCGAGCCGCTCTGAGCGCTACCCAGATCACGGTTGGCCAAGTGGTGAATGCTCACCCAGGGGAACAGCTCTTGCAGGAGTCATCTCCAAAACCACTAGCGAAAAGAGACGTCAAGAATAAAAATATCAACTCTAATTTCCAAGGGAAAGGACGTATTATAGTAATTAGCTGTGAGGTTGGAACAGGGGAGGTGCCTTATCTAACCACGAAGGATTTCCACCGGCTTCAGCTGCCGATGGCTGATGAGCAGCGTTCCAGGATTAGCACAACTATCGATAACTAACTCAGCTACTCCCCTGCGTTGGCTCTGCGAGGGGGAGGCAGCCAGCAACCTCACGCTTCACTGCGGGCCCACGGACAGAGGGGCGCAGGAGGGCGGGTTTGCAGCAACACGAGAGCTGGTTACGGAGGGCCTGGAGACAGCGAGGTGCTGCGGGTGGGATCTCCAAGGCCGCCTCCGTTCTTACCTGCAGCAGGTCGCGGACGGTTTCCGCAAAGCCCACGGTGTGCATGGCCACAGCTACCGCATTCGCAAAGGCAAAAATCAGCCCGATAGAGCCGCCCAGCTCCGGCCCGAGGCTTCTTGAGATAAGGAAGTAGGTGCCCCCTAATGCAGCGGAAACGCCTTGTGAGATCAGCAGTTTCCTCTCCTCGTCGCCCACCCACGTCTCATCCCCCCACCCTTCACTCGAAGCATCCGACTCTTGCTCATGACAGATTTAAGAGGAGCCAAGAGATTTTTACCAATGAATAAGAGGCTTTTCAGAGTGGTAGAACTGCATCTCTGCCACCTGAGTTGCTTTCTTAGGCTTCAGTTTTTGGGCTACATCTCACTTCTGTTAAGTCTTTTATATTTCCATAATGCAAACCAAAGTGCAGAGACCCAAATTACGCAGAACGCGGCAGCGCTGCCAGCAAAGGTGGGATAAAATCTCTCCCTCCGTATTTCATTACGGGGGCGCCTCAAGGAGGGAACGGGCAGAGCTCCTCGGGTGACGCTCTCGCCATCAACGGGAGGGAGTCTCCATCAGCAGAAGCCGTAACGGCCTCAAAGGGACGTTTTGGTGGGACTGAACCTCTGTGCAGCAGAAGGGCGATCGCTTGTGGTCCTGAGCTGCCTGTTAGACGTGAGCCCAGCCCTTACGTTGCACTGTGCGCGGGGCCGTTCATGGCCATGGGGCAACTCGAGGCTGGGGGCCTGCTAGCCCAGGCAGGGGGCAAGGGGAGCCTCTCCCTGCGGGGTGGTTGGGGCCTGTAGTCGGGGGCAGTTCCCAAGGCTCCCCAGACACGCAGCCGGACGCGAGGGCAGAGCGCGAGCCGGGGGCGCCTTACCTGATTTCACTTTGCCGTTGGTGGATATGGCAGAGATGGACAAGCCTGTGATGGTGGTCACCGTCACGGACATCAGGATGATCAGCCATGTGAGCGCTGCAGCAGGGAGAGACGGGTTCCCGCTTGTCCCCAGCTTGCATGGCCCCAGGGCACCTTCACAGCCACCTCCTCAACCCGGGTGCCTCTAAGCACCGTTTCTTGTCCCCGCTCCCGACCTGTGCTCAACGCCACCAACACCTCCGCTCCTGCTGCCCTACATCCCACGCGCTTTGGGCCGCGCAAAGGCTGAGCCTGCATTAAGCAGCACTGCGAGAGCAGAGAGGTACCCACCGATTCCGGCCTGGGCCGTGATCCAGGGCAAGCGCAGGTAGAGAATCACTCCCCAGATGTTCAGCATGCAGCGAATCTGGAGCGGGCACAGAGAGGGGCCGCGTGCCGTGAGCTCGGGCACGGCGGGGAACAGGCACCTGGGCCCTCAGAGAGCCGCGTTAGACCCCCTGCTCTGCCAGCACCGTTGGCTCCAGGGGCTTGGAGTTAAAGATGACCCGCAAAGTCATTATAAAAAACAGATGCTTTCAAAGTGTGTGTGTATATATATATATATATATATATGCATATACCTAT
>VZSV01000154.1:1355580-1370359 GCA_013398735.1 Nothocercus julius
CTTTATAGCCGGCGAGAGCCGCCCCCGCGGGGCGAGCGGCATCGCCAGCGGGGCCGCGAGCGGCTGGAACCACCCCGAGCTGGTCGGCGGGGAAAAACAGCCGGCGGGAGCATCCAAACGGCGGCGGCCGCGGCGCCGGTGCGCGATGGAGGCAGCGATAACAGAGGGCAGATCAGGTGGCAAGGGCAGAGCAGCAGGGAAAGGCGGCGTGAAGCCGGCCTGCGGCGCCCGCCGGGGAACACGCTGTTCCCAGCGGGATTTATTATGGAAAACGAGGGTGCCCTGCCCCGCGGGAGGCGGACACCACGCGGGCATCTCCTTGGCAAAGGGCTGGGGCCGGAGGCGACGGGAAGGAGCTCAGGGAGGAGTGCAGGGACCAGGGAGCAAGAGGCAGGTGGCACCTCTCGAGTGACAAGAGGGGACCAGGGGGAGCGGTGTCACGTGTGCATTAAGAGCGGTTAGCGATAAGATCGCTGAGAGCAAGGAGCGATAAAACGTGGGGGCAGCACCAGGGCCCATGGGGACTGCGGCCCCGTGTCTTTTGCCAGTTAATGGAAAATCGGACGCACTTGCACCGCTGCCTCTGGCCCCGTCTCGCCTTCACCCAGCCCTTCCCGCCCGGCCGCCCCGCCGTGACCCTCGCCGGGGCGCCATGCCCTCACTTACCCGGGAAGCTGAGGACAGTATTGCCGCCGTGCGCTTGCCGTTTCTCCTCGCCAACACGATTAAAGGCAGATGCAATCAAGACTCAGCCAAGATCACCTCGCTTCCAGCAAAAATCACTTTTTCTGCTACTGAGAAACTTGTAACTCACCTGTTGAAGGCCGAAGCTCTGCCCCGCGCTCTGCGCTCTGGTCCCAACCCAGCGAAGCCCTTCAGCATGTGCAGCTTGTGCGGCACCGAGCAGCCCCTGGCACTGGGAGGACCGGAGCTGCCTCACCAGCTGCCTGGGATCCGCAGAGGGAAGGGGAGCCGGAGCACAGAACACGTCTCACTGCGCCCCGGCTTCGCCCTGCTGCCACCGAGAACACAACACATGACACTTTGGTGTCTGGCAGGGATTTGCTCCTCCTGCGAGGTGGACATCAACTTCCATCGAAAGCCACAGAAACAGCAGCGGACACATGTCCGGTAGGAATGGCTTTATTTTATAATCTCATTATGTAATACAGAAGAAAAAAAAAATAAAAATAAACACACCAGACATTAACTTTCCCAAGGCAGCATCAGTCACAGGGGCTCTGTGCTCGACACAGCCAAAGCCGCTCCAGGAGAGGCACGGAGACTCCAGCCGCAGAGCGAAGCGAGTGGTATGATGCAACCCTGGTGTAGTGAAATAGCCGGATAGTAGGAAGCGCTTGTCGTCGGCCTGATTCACAACACCAGCTGCAGCAACGATACCGGGGCTGTCCCACGCTGCCAGCGCCGTGGTGGGAGCCGCGAGCAGAGAGGGCGGCTGGCGCAGCCGCGGCGCGGCCCCCTCGGCTCCTTCGCCCGTGGCCCGTCCGCACGTCGCCCTCCCGCCTCGCCGGCGAGCTGCCAGGGAGCCGTCAGACCCGCGCGGTTCAGGGCCTCCCATGGGGGCCAGCGGGACACCTAGTGCATCTGGGCACCGCGTCCGGCGGAAAAAGCTTCTCCTCAGCCAGCTAAGAGGTGCCAATAAACCTTCCTGGCAGGGCTTTCGCTCGCTCCCTGCCGCTCCCTCCCTCAGCCCATTATCAATATTAAATGGATCAAATGAACCTTAGTCTAGTTACGCCAAAATGTCTCAGTGCTTTACAGAAGGCTCCTTTCACAGTTTGCCAAGGCACTCTATTCCTACAAGCCTTTAATGCAGTTTTAATAGACATGTTTCCGTCTCCGAGAGGGCACCTACCGCCCGGCACGGCGATGGCCCAGAGCGCGAGGGCCACGGGAACAGCGTGGGCGAGGCGCAGAGCGGGACGCTGAGGGGTCTGGAGAGAGAGAACACACGGTCAGTCAGGCAAAGGGATCAATTCCCACTCTCTTCTACACAGCCTTTCCATGCCTTCCTTCCCTACTTCAGACTAGTACAGACACAGGATGAGAATACTGGTGTAAGGACACGAACGGCAGCAGTATTCGAGCACTGTCCCCTCCCCAGGAACACAGCTGCTCACTCACTCACGCAGGGGCACAGAGTTACCTACTTTGCTCCAACAGCAGGACGCTCACCAGCCGGGAACCCAAGGGGCAGAACTAGGTTGTTCTTCCCTCAAGAATAAACGTATAAAACCCTGGGAACTTGGGAGAAAGCAGAGACACGTGGAGAGCCCGAGTTGCCTTGCTCTGCGAAGCACCGGGGCGCGCGCCAGCATCGCCCTTGATGCGGCCGAGCCCTCAGAGCTGGGCAGGGAAGAGCCAGGTTTGCTGGATCCCGGCCCAGACGCAGAGCTGGAGCCCAGCGCTCCGAGGACCGACGTGCTGTTACGTTCATCACCTGCACAGATGTGAGGAGAAATCACAGAGACATCAACGGGAAACAGATCCAACTCTCCACGGCAGCCTCCTGTCTCTCCCCAACCTCTCACGCATCCTGGGCTTTGGGTCTCTGACGTTCATGCCCTCTGTCACTGCAGCGCAGTTGAATCTTCGTGGCTTTCAGAGTGAAGCACAACGCGGCCCCGCTGCTGCTTAGAAGGGACCCCGAGGCCTCCAGCCCACCGTGGTGGAGCAGGGAGAAGGAATCACCGAGGGAGCAGCGGCAGAGAAGAACCCAGCAGGAGCCGCCGCTGCCGCTCGGCTCGGGTTGTGTCAGGACAGGTGCCGACTCGCTGCTCCCCCTGCGCCCGGGCTGGGTCTGCGCCAGGAGTGGTTCAGGGACACGTGCTGAGTGGCAGCAAGAGGAGCTGCTGGCTCTACCCTGCAGCACCCTATGCGGGACGGGTGCTGATTTTCAGCCAGCTCCAGGAAGGCGGCAGGCCTTGCTCTGCCACTTGGCTTTGCACACACCTGGTCTCTAGCGGAGCAGGTGAATTTGGGACTGTAACACCACCAATTCGCACACCACCGCGCTGGAAACGCATTAACGACAGCAATCAAGCTTTCCAGAGGAACCATCAGACTCTCAGGCAACCCAACCCGCCGCCCTCCCAGCAGCTCTCTGGAAACTCACCACAGCCCCCTCACTGGCGCCACGCTGTTTAGGTCTCATCTTCCCTCTTGCTTTGGGAGAAAGGACCAGCAGCAGGACACGCTCCGGAGCCTGCGCCAGCTCCCCCGCTCCAGCCACAACGGTCTTGACCCTGCTGCTAAGGATCCCTTGCTTTACTTTGCATCCACAACAGCCCAGGGCGGATAGAAGCTCTCTAAGATGCTACCACATCTCAGCTGCAGGCAGCAGCACCACCACCAGTCGACATCGCCACCGCAAGGCTCCACACGTACCCATGGATTTTGCAGAGAAGACAACTCTTGGCTGGGCTGCTAAGAATCCCCGCTGCCGGTTTGCTAATGCCACAGGACATGTTTTTGGGGTAGCTTGGCAAGCCATCCCTTGCTTTCCTGCCCAGCAAAGCTGCTATAACATTTTTAGTAGAAAAATTAGAAAAACATAAAGTCAGTCAGATATCTAATACTCCGGTAACAGCCATGTTAAACTATCATATTAAATATCACTGTAACCTCAGAGAGGTTGCAGCTCCAGACACTACAAAACGGAGAGCAACCTCTCCCACAAGAGCTGTGAACATGCAAAAGTTGAAATCGGCCCCAACATCTTTGCTGGCTACTCTGCACCCGGAACCACAAATGTTCTCACATCCCCGTACCGCAGCCGGCGCGAGCCCGGGGTGCACGGAGCCACGCGGGACGCGGCGCTCTTCCCGTTTCATTGCACAGGCTCAGGTGCCGCGGAGCAGCACGGCAGCACTGGGAGGGCTTCCAGCATCACACGCTCCCCAGGCCCTCGCGTTGATTCAACAGCAGCCCCAAGCCTTCAAGGCTATTAGGAAGCACTTTTTAAGTGTTTCCAGCAATATCCACCTATACTCATGGAATCCACACTTCAACTCTTCGCTTGGCTTCCCTGCTTCTCCTAGGGAACTCCATATGCAACTATTTTGTCCGACTAAAACCCTGTGTGTCGATTACCAAGTCTTTCCTACTGCCGTACAACCGTTCCCAGTCTCCGCTGCTTCCACGGAAGCTGTGGTGGAGCCCTGGGCTTCGCACAGAGCTGTAAATGAGAGACACCCGACAGTTTCAAGCACAACGGGTGTCCCTGAGCCCCCTGCAGCGCGTGGTCCAGCTGCCCCGCACGGCCGCATCCCCCACGCAAGACGCTGCTCTGGGCTGGCACCAGCAGGGCACGGGCACAGCGCGTCGCAAGCCGATGTGCAACACTCGGCACGTTTCAACAAATGGAAACGAACAAACAAACTTCCAAGCTCCACAAGAGCAAGCACTAAATCAAAATCTTCCTTTCCACTTCCTCTTCTGTTATAAAATTGCTTGCTCACCTGCTTAACACATCTATCTCCTTGTGGTCCATTAACTTGCTTAGAATGATTTTTTTAATGATTTCTGTAAAACCATTTAGAATGAAGTGAATTAAAACATAAACCCACAAAAAATGAAAATAAAAATGTCAAAAACAAATAGAAATCAAGGAAATTTATTTCCATCAACAAAAATACAGAATACAAAATGACACTGGTCCCACCCTCCTGAGGGACTAAGGACAGGCTTGGGTCGCTGCAACCCTAAGCAAAAGCCTCCCTGCTAATTCATAAGGACCTCCATTTGCACCAGTCTTGCGTTTGTGTCTCCGGATGTTCTGTAAGGGATCATTCCAGCAAACGTTATCAGGGCCCGAGCTTGAGATCGAAGTTGCTAAAAAACATAAAAAAGCAAAAACAAACCTGTTACTTTAGTATCTCAGGAAGTGAACCAAACTGAGTGAGGCATGTGTTAAACAAGGAAATATAATATTTTCCAAAGCTGCTCTGGATAATAACATATCTCTACATTTGGAAGGAAATCCAGTTCTTTCCTTCTACAAGCATTTGAAGCTAAGTTGTGTGGACTGGAGGGACTTTCACACAGCTGCACTTTCACCTGCAACTTAGAATAAGACCACAAATTTAAAAAAAAAAAAATCCATTTCTTTCTTGACGTATTTTTGCCATGCAGATACTGCCCTGAGGCCGCTCTGCAGAGGCAGCCACGCGGGCTGGGGTGGGTGACGTGTGATGGTGCCCTCATGTCTCATGGCATCTGGGCCACGGGGGCTTTGTTTTTGGGAGTCACAGTCCGGCTTGTGGGGATCTCTGCCAGGAATTTGACAAAATGGATCAGGTCAAGTGGGATGGGATTTTGGTCCTTCATCCCCAAAGTGGATAGATATTGTGGCGGGGGGGAAGGCTTAATGCTTAGGAAATTTTATTTTGAAATAAACAAAATACATTAAAAAGAAAGAAAAAGAAAAAAGCTCAGACTTCAGACTTGACCGTTTCCAAACCAAGTACCCTTCCTCTCTGAGGTGGAACAGAAAACCAGAGATTTCAGAAAGCTATTCAAGGAAATGTCATTTTGTGTGTGCCCTGACTCCCAGTCAACACGCTGAGACTGTTAGAGCTTCTGGAAAATCCAAACTATTAGTGATTTTCCCCAAATTTCCTTCCCCGCAGTACATTCTTCTCCCTTAGAAACCTTCAGAGGAAAAATTATTGCCAAAGGCAGCGTGCAGAAGCTCGTATCCGCTGTCTCCTGCAGGCGGACGAGGAAGACTGCTCAAGAATTTCATCTGAGATGCCCTGACTTTCTCCTCACTTCTAAAACCAACCCAAAGGGCTTCCCAGACTGGGAAACAGGAGCAGCCTGAATTCCAGCACAGACAGATCTAACGGGAGCTACTGGCCTCGCGCTTTCCCTTGGGACGGCAGAGCGGTGGCTGAGCGGCGCACGCTGCTGAGCGCACAAGGCCACAGCTGTTTCCTTCTTCACTAAATCCTGCTGGCCAGGCTGACGCCGGGCAGGATTGCACCTCCGCTGAGATGGGCAAAGCTTCTAGAGTTGGCACACAGACTGCCCACCAAAGCTCACTGCTCCAGCCCTTCTCTTCCTAGCATAATTTAGAAATTCTCCTGAGGTTTTAACCAGTATTAAAATTTACTCTCCAGAGACCCTGCAACACATGACTCAAGCCTGGAATTGAGCTAGCTGTAGCACAAGTTGCTTTTCACTCTCAAAAGAAGTTGCTATTCATTTCCTAATCTGTAAGACAGCATGAGTGCTACAACCTCGATCCCAGAGTGCCCAGGGCAGCTTCAACTTAGCAGGAACAGCAAAACCAAACCTGGTGACAGGGAAGCTGAGGACGCTTCCACTCAACCCAGTGGGTTGAGAGATAAGTGCTTGTCAGTCAGAAGAAAAGGCTGTTAGAAATACTCAGTTATTAAGCCAAACACCTTGAAAAGGCCTAGCAAACCTTGTCAGCAAGTGGAAGCGATAACCTTACCGAATCTCTGTCTTCCATTACACGCTGGGGCCTGGCAGGAGTGGCTGGGCTTGTGCCTTTCATCCTCTTATACTGGGTGAATAAAATATTCATGGTTGCAAGCAGCACCTCAGACAGGTTGTGCCTGATCTACACAAAGGCAAGCAAAAAGAAAAGACATACTGAAAGGAAGAGCATGTCGACAGAACCTTTACTATTACTGTATGATACCAGAAAACCAAGCCCTAACAGGCAGGGTTGGCATTTACACATGTAATGGTCATACAATCAAAGGCTACCTGCCCCCAGTGACTGCACCACCTGGCAAAAAATGTTATCCAGAGTTTTGGGGCAGATAGGACAGTTTCTTTCACCTTAGTGTGATGCACAAAAACCTGGATGTGGATGACCAGCAAAAGCAACCAGCAGTAGCACAGGCACTGTATAGAGAGGCAGCTTCCAAAGAAGCTTTTCACTCTACCCTCATCTCACCATCGTGTTTAGTTCTATCCAGCACCAACATTCAAACGTTCACACTGATGCTATCGGCGTCCACAGTGACCACTGAGACTTTCTCCCTCTAAAACTTCACAGCTAAGAAAAGCTTCAAGCACGTAAGTATTTTTGCACATTCAAGGTTGCTCACTAACTGTCTCTTCACTAATTATCATTATAGGGAACAAGGCAGGAATATTTGGATGACCTTTATGAATTCTAAAAGCCACAAAATTTACCAAGAGACAAGATCTATAGTGTCAAACTGTTAGGCCAGTGCCAGACATTTTGCCAGGCTGCGTAATGCCCAACTTGGAAGAACTGATTAACTCCAAAACTCAAAGGAAAATGTCACTCATTCACAACCTTTTATCCACTAGTTTCGCTTTGAAACAAAGAAACAACCATATTATTTAAAAATTCTTTTGAAAGGTACTATGTCAGGCACAAAAATAAATCCCCGAGGTACTGCCTTGGCCATGCCAGTTTCAGAGTGCATTTCCCCTCATGCACTAGTGCCCAAATGCACGAGCCCTCTGATTTGGAGGAAAAGAAACTCAAAACCTAGTAAGTGTTGGGTGACCTTAAGAGCACTAAGGAGAACTAGTTCAGTATAAAAGCTAAAAGTTTTCAGTGTTCCAAATTCTTGAATCAAACCTAAGAAGTTCAGAAAGACTCAAACAGCAGATGTCTTCTTATGCAACTCGAAACTAAGACCTCTGCGTAGGGATTCCAGTGTGCCAAAGAACAAGTGCTAAGGAGAACAAAAGTTGCAAGCCTAAAAGTCTATCTGCACAAATGCAAGATAATTCCATATTTCCAATTAATGACTCAAAAAGGATAAGATTACAAGGTTAAGACCCTTTTAACAAGACAAAAGTATTTAAGAAGCTAAGAAGAGGCATTACTTACTTCATCGCTGAAGTTCCTGAAGGCAGCAACTCTCTCCTCCACGCAGTCTTGGCTAAGAGGCACAAGCTTTAGGCGTTCGATGATCTTCAAAAAGGAAAGCAGGGGTCAGGGTAGATGATAATCAGCATTTATATTCAGTACAGCAATAAAGCCTATTTCTGAAGCGTCAGTGAAATGCTCCTGATTCCACTCATGTGAAAACCTTTCACTGTCATTTATTGGTTTACCTTCTTACTTGGTTGAGTAGCTTTTAGTTCAAGGGTTGCAAAGCATCTCCAGAAAGATTTTCTTGATTATCACGCAACAAGAAATAAATGATTTTTTAAAAATTCCTACAGCATTGCAGCACCTTCTATCTCATTAAATACAACTTTTTTTTTTTTTTTTTTTTTTTTTAAAGTGATGGAACATGAAACAGTCTGGGTTTCCGAAGGCATTAGGAAGCCTGCACTTCAAACACGAGTCTTGCAACTTACATCAAAGGCCCTGTCAATGTGACCGGCATGATATTCATCAAAAAAGGTCATTAAATCTAGCAGAAGGTAGAACGTGGAGTCAGTGGATTTCTTTGCACTTATCCCCTGAGCTTTGTACCTGAAAGACATTTTTTTTAAATGTTATTGTACCAAACAGCAACCACTTATCAACACGCATGCGTGCTTCTTGAAAGTAGATGCAACAAACACAGAAGGCATCTAACAAAGGGCAGCTTTCATTTTTCTTATGCAAAGCGCAGAGTTTTCCCATTCTCTTTTCAAATCTTTGTATTCACTTCTAATATTCCATGAAATCCGGGATTTTTAAATGTTTACGGTTTCCATATTCATGGACAAAACTGTGGGAAACCAGAGGGCTGCAAGGCAAGCGCCACAGGGGCACGTCTGACATGCTGTTCGGCAGCGCGCAATCCCCCACTGCGACTGCCTCGGTTTGGGCAAAATGCTACAATTTCATACTGGATTAGATCTTTCTGCATGCACTGGTTATGCTTGTGAGGAGAGGGGTTGGAGGGCAACAGCCTCCCTGAAGGAAGGAGAGGCTGGCGAGAGGGTGACTGAAGGAGCGACTGGCAAATACTGCTTGTCAAAAGAAGAAATGCAAGGACCTCTGCCTAAAAATCTCTGTTCTTGTTTTTATTTTCCCAGCTCTGAAGTGCCTCCACCAAGCTTGCTTGTCTCTCTTACTCCCGTCCCACCACAACATTTGGGGAAAAGTGATAAGGCATTTCTCACAGGCACCCAGATTTTGTTCTGATAAAATACAGGAGCTGTCCACAGCAAACACTATGACACGACATATCAAACGAAAATGGATATAAAAAATATTAAAAAGTGCTGTTTTGTAGTAACAGCCTTTCAGAAGAAGCTTATTCCTAAGCTCAGGCTGCCAATGAATCTTGAGCAGTGACACTGTTCAAATGCATAACCCAGTTAACACGGGGATGCTGCAAATGATGTATCTTTTGGTCCCTTCCATTTCTATCCTTTCTTGAAGCACCACAGTGCACTTTCCTTAAGCAATAGTTTGTGGACGTCTAGTCCTCCACTGACATTCACCATTAATCATCCCACAACTTCAATGCTCCCATTTTGGCCATTCTGTATTTCATTAAAATAACAGTGAAACAATGTTTTCAGGCAGCTGAACTCCCAACTCTGCGATCACAATTCCAAACCACCGGTTTTGTTGCTCTCTCCTAACACTATTTCCATGAATTTTTTCTCTTTTTTTTTTAAAAAAACAAATTTTTCTTTTAAAAATTATCTAAAAAGTACAATACATTATATTTACTGCTCCTTAAGAGACTGTCTCCGACTTGCAATTGTACAATTCCATTCCCCCGATTCACCTCCAGACGAAGCTTTTTTCAGCAGCTGAAAGTTTTCTTTCTGCTTTGAGCACTGCAAGCTATTGCAAGCAGAACAGAATTAACTCTGAGCTCTTCTCTGCCCTCCTGGACTCATCACTACAGGTGCCCTGCTCCAACGAGCAGAAACAAGACCAACTACAAATACCCACTGAACCCACAGTCCAAGGTAACAGAGGCTTCAAGTAGTTGAGGTGAAGTCCACGCTCCTCGCCCAGGGCCTCACCTCTCAGCAATGGAATGGGCCATGTTCTTCAGGCGCTCCTTGTTGGACTGCGGAGTGCCAATCTGGGGCACGACTGGACTGAGGAGCTTGTTCATCAGTTCCAGAACTTTGTCCGGGTTCTGTAGATATGAAGATTGTACAAATAAAAAGGCAAGGATGGAAGAAGCCTCATCCAGCAGTGCCTAGTGCAACCTGAGATGCCTCCCTCCAACAGTCAAGACCGAGCAAAGCTGCAGAAGACAACATCATGCCACTGGCTCAAGTGAAGAAAAAAAACAAAAACAAGAAAACATACAGCCTTCAAGCTTTCTCCTAAAATACCACTTACTGCTTTATCTTCTTTTATTTCAGCCAGCACACTGGGGAAATAACTTCACTGGCCAGAAAAACATGGGGCAGTTTCACAAGATCACAGGGAGCTAGAATCCAGGAGGTCTTAAGTCAGAATGGAGGGGACAGTGACCAGTCCCCATTTCCTCACTGAAAATCCTTCACATGCAGCTGAGGGCTCTGCTCAAAGAACTGCAAAATAACCTACTACAATAAGGCAATCCAATCTCTGAGACTAAATCTAACTTCCTATCACAGCAGGTAGGTTTGGAATTGAGAAGGTGGGTCAAGTATGTATTTATGGGCGTATGTAAGAGACACTTACCTTTGCAAGGTCATAGAGTTTTGCAGCTTCCTCAAACAATCCTTTGTTTTCTGCTGCAGAAGCCACTTTGTTAATAATAGGTTTTGTGTCACTAGTGAACTTGTCTATCACTCCAGGCTGAAGAGATGGGACAAATATGAGAGCAGAAAGATAGAAGAAAGGAGAGAAGAGAGAAGAGAGAAAAAAAAAAAAAAAAGAGGTCAGAATGCATAAAAATTTCTGAATATTCTGTCAAGGCAATGAATATTTTACATGTTGGATTATGATTAGAGTGGCCCGAACATTTCCATGGGAACATGCAAAAGGGCCATGTTAAAAATAGAAGGAGCTCTTGCGAGAGACTTTCTCCAAAAGGGAGTCAGCACCGAGACAGCTGCTGTTTCTAACTCATTCAAAATGACCCAGATAACAGGTCCAAGTCTAAATTAGTTTAATTTACTGATGATATATTACAGTGGAGAAGAAAACACAAAAGATTTCAGCAGATATCATGCCAGGCTCTCTGGGGATGCTGTTTGTGTATATTGGCTTGACATGTAGCAAATGAAATCTTACACTGACAAAAGAAAGTGCTAAAAGAATTTTAAAAGAAACAAACACAAGCACAAAATAAAAGGCAGGAAAAAATCAAGTGCATCTGAAAAGGATCTTCCTGCAGTGGAGGATGTAAAAATAAGATTAAACAATCTAAAGGAATTTTTTTTCTTTCTTTTTCCTAATCAAAACAGCAATTGCTGAATTCTGGTTTCATAGCAGAGAATCACAAGAGCACAATTGCCTTTAGAAGAAATAGAAAAGTCAAGAAAGAGGATTCATCTCTAACAGCATAACCTAAAAGCCATCTCTTTAAAAACATCTTGCAAAACAGCAAAATGAAAAAGAACTGGTAAAGATTACTCAGGTTACCCTGTTTTCATGTATTCAATCTCATTGCTTTTAAACTGCCGGAAGAAAAACAACCACAAGGAAATCCTGCCAGGAATCACTGGCAATGACTTCAGCTTGAGGCACAATCTCACAATTAAGACCAGAACAATTCTGGAGTTTGACTTATGCATAAACCAAAAGTTGCTTCAGAGAACAGAAAACCTTCACCAGTTATGCAGAATTTTCTCTACCTACATACACTCTCCTCTTTCAAGGTGAAATCTTAAGGCCTCCTCTGACAGCATCAGCTTACATTTTAGTTTTAGAATATCACTAAAACAAAAAAGGCTCATCTTTGATCTAATACTTATCCTCATTTGTATGGAGAGAACAGCTCACTTGTGACTCTGCCTTCAGTGCAACATCCCTTGCTCCCTTAATTACAAGAACTTTTAATGGACTGCAATACATTTCTTCTCTGAAGTGAAATGAGGATATAATGTCACAGACAATTTTCACACACACAGATATAAATAAATACATATAAATAAAGTTAACACTAAAACAATCTCATACACATTTATTGCCAAGGCATTCTCACTAATCTTTACTATGTTCTGTTTAGTACTCTAGAGAGGAAACTCCGATGTCACTAAAACTACCTGCTGCCCTTTCTTTCTTTAGTTATATCCTCCTTCTACAGGAAGATAGTTTGCCCTGCACTTCCAGACCTGCTCTCTTACAGCAGAAGTCAGGTTACTCTGTAAAGGAATCTGGTGCTTGAAGAACCAACACGTATTCAAAAAAAGCAATAATTTGGCTGATGAAAATTGAGGAAAAGCTAGATAACCTTAAGACTACTTCAGAAATCAAGCATGGGTTGTACTTTCTATATAAAATAACCACAAATTTTAAACTCACCTTTCTACTGCCATCATTTTCCAGCTTTCCAAGAATCATATCAAACTATATGCGCAAAGATGTAAAACAGAGAAAAAAAAAGGGGGAGAGGGGGAAGAGAGAGATTAATTTTATATATCACATAATATACTTAGTAACTACAAGGATACAACCATAGGTGTTTTACAAACAGGGATCTATGTCAAAATTATTACTGCATATAAATAACACCTCTGAAAGGTCCAGTTAAATATCCTAAACACATGGCTGATGTGAGAACTGGAATGTTCAGCCTTCTAGGAATGATCCAGTAAGATGTAGGTGTGCGATTGAAGCATGATCCAGAGCGAGAGCATATAAATGCTTAAGGCTGCCTGGCCTAAGCCCCATTTCAATGAAGAAATAAATTTCCTTCCAGGTAAGGAAGGCAGAAAATGGCCATACATACCTCTCTGCTTTCAATTACTAGTTCACTAACACAGCGCAAGAACATATTTTCTCCTTGGCTGTCCTTCTCATTCCTACAAAAGAAAAGGGAGGAGGAAGGTTCTGTTTCTCAAACAGGAGACTTTCAAGATGAGGATAAAAATAAGCAGTACGTCTAAATTTTCTCCTAGTTACATCTTGGCTCCTACCTGAGAAAGTAAAAATACTGCAGAGCTTCTCTTGGATCCGTTGATTCAAATTTACGGGTGTAAAGCATCAAAAGCCGGGCAAAATTAAGACGCCTGACACCAGGAGGGTCTCCAGCCTCATGGCTCACTGCAATGTCAGAAACAACACTATCAAAGTACCTAATGCCAGGAAACCCTGCTCCAATCTTCATCTCAAATTAATCACAGCAATGATCCAGAACTCTAACACAACTAAAACAATTAACCTTTAGCAAACTGTACTGACAAATGTTGCTTATCAGTTACATAGGCCTGCTGTGTCTACAGGGTATTAAAAGGCCTCAGAAGACATTCCTTTTTTGTAAAGTAAATGTGCAGGACTTACACAGCTGTGCACTCTGCCCAGAAGATTTCAGGAGTAATTTTAACTCAAACATGGCCAGAGCAACATGAACAGCATGACAACGCAAGTGCTCTATCCGAAAGAGAAAAGCGATCGCAGCTTCAAATTGTGCTGTCAAGAACAATACTTGGAAGTAGAGGAAAGGCTGTTGATTCACTGCAAAATGTGATTCACCTGAGGGGAAAAAAAAAAAAAAAAAAAAAAAGGAAAAAAAGGTTTTGCAATCACTGACTGTGGATAATTCTTGTCACACATCATTATTGTTATTTCAGTGTTAACAGAAAAATAAGCACACTAGACAGAATTGAGCACATAATCACACAGCAGTGGCTGATCTATAACTGTTTCATTGCAAATATATCATGAAAGGCCACAGCATAAAGATGTATTCAGGAAGCATCACTGAATAAACAGTTACTTGAAGGAGTTCCTTTTCTCCAGATGATAAATCACCAACTCTGAGAAACTGCAATAGATTCTCTGGGAACCACAGCTTTATGTCTTCATTTACACTTACCAAGTGATCCAAAAATGTTATAAGTATTAAAAGGACTTCCTAATATAGCGACAAAAGTGGGAGCTTACTATATCCCCTTTTCACTCATTTTTTTTTTTATCTGCATAGGATGATGCTGTATGCTAGAAGGCAGCAAAGAATCAAATTCTGTACATCTTGGACATTCTAAAGTGACCTAATCAATTTTGACTCATCAGAAGATCAAGATGGGAAAAGGCACTCTCTCAAGCATAGATGCTCCTACAACTTCCCATGTGCAAGGGACTATGATTTACATGAAAAAGGCCAATTTGGGCCCCTTATCAAATTATTTGAAATGGGTATTTATGAGAAATTATGCAAACTGATGCACATGGAGAAGAAGCCTGGAAAGCCATGCCTGCCTTAGGGAACAATTGCTTTTCTGGTCTGTAGTCCAACTCTGAAGTTTTGCTAAAAGAGCTTAGCCTCTCTATGGGGAGAGAAAGCCATCCATAATTTAGAAAGGATGGAGAACAAGTAATAGTGTTGGTCAGATACAAATGTTCACTCTCCAGACTGCTGAGCACACAGGAGTTGTTCACCCTACCTTACTAAAGTCTGTCGTTACTCTAGGGAAACAGGCTGTCCATGAATACTCTAAAGATGCCTGTCACTAATGAAGTGCTTTAAGGTTTATGTGGAGTCCAGTGTTTGTGGAATAACAGTTGGAAAACGCCCTGAGCAGAAAAACAGAACCCCTGCAACATCTGCCTTTGTGGTTTCTTACCATAGTCCTCCAGCAGCTGCTTCTGGAACTGTGATAGTGTTAACCGGTCCTGCGGAGAACTCGTGCCATTGTCATCAAAGCACACCTGGTTCAGCTAGGATCACATTCAAGGAGA